>CM039135.1:7078985-7316110 GCA_022036555.1 Microstegium vimineum | reverse complement strand
AAAATGACAATCAAGGAGTAAGTGTTGTATGGACTCATTTGAAGAACAAAAACAACACTTCCTATCTCCTTGCCACTGCGTCGTACTAAGTTATATCCTTTGTTAACCTTTGTATAAATACCACATAAAGACTTTATATAGCTCCTAGATATATGCTATGTCTAAATGCATAACAAAAACAGAATACTTAGAAGAACAGAACGACTGATAATTTAAAACGAAGGGGAGTATAAGCACTACTACAGAAATCTTAACCGCGACGGCCGTTTTGCATTTACCGCAGCGGGCAAACGCGTCCACCGCGGTGCAAACGTCACGGTAAATCGTGACTGCACTGCAGCAGACACCAACACCCGTCACGGTAAATCGATTAACCGAGGTAGGCATGTTAGGACGCCCGCCTCGGTTAATCATTTCCAAAAAACAAAAAAACCGAAAGCCCACCGGCAAGCCCGTTCCCGAGCCCACCGATGAGCCCAATCCAAGCCTGAAACCCTAGCGCCGCCAAGATCCAGTCGCACCGGTGCCTTGCTCCGTTGCACGCCGCCGCACCTCCGCAGGCCACCGACGTCTCCAGATCCACCCTTGTCGGGGCCGGATTCGGCCTCTATGTCGTCGTCGCTAGATCCACCCATGCTGGGATCGGATCTAGCGACGAAAGGGCGAGGACGACCTTGCCGAACCGCCGCCGGGACACATCCATCCGTCGCCGGGAGGTCGTCGATCTGTGGCCACCCTTGGAGGTCGTCGTCGACGAGCTCCGCGTAGGGGTGCAGCCGCCTCGATCCGCGCAGGGATGCCTTCACCCACGCCGATGGAGGGCACAGAGGTGCAGAGCGGCCCGCGCGTCCCGCCTCGATCCGCGGCCGCCAGGGGGGCGCCTTCACCCACGCTGCCGGAGCGCGCAAAGGTGTGGAGCGGCCCGCTGCAAGGGCCGCGTCCCGCCTCGATCCACGCAGGGGCGCGTCTCGCCTTCAACGATGCCGCCAGAGGACGCGGAGGCGCGGAGCGGCCCCACACAGGGGTCGCGTCCCACCTAAGCCGACACGGGGTCGGGTCCCTCCTTCGCCGCCGTTGGTGTCGTAGAGAGAGAGAGAGTGGAGGGAGAAATAGAGGGAGGAGTGACTTCTAAAACCCTAAGTATCTACTTTTATACTTGGACTAGATATCGGGCTTCGTCTTGGGCCTAATGGGCCTCAGCCTTAACCGTGATGGGCCTCATAGGATGCACGCTGCGGTAAATCGATTTACCGTGGCGGAGATCTTAAGATGTCCGCCACGGTAAATTGGTTATTTTCCATGACAGACCCTTATCACTACGTCAAAAACAATTTTTTGCAGCGGACCTTTTTGATTTCTAGCAGCGGACAAACGCGTCCGCCGCCACGAGAAGGTCACGGTAAATTATGGCCTTCTCGCAGCGGACAACTTTGTCCGTTGCGGTTAATAGATTTCCCGCGACGGGCAAGTTAGGACATCCGCCGCGGTTAAACATTTAAAAAAAATAAAAAAACCAGGAACCCGCCTGCGAGCCCACCGACGGGACCGCACCGCCGCGCCGCCTCGACCCCGTGACCAGGAGCAGGGCTCGCGCCGCCTCGACCCCGCGCCACCGTCGCGACCCCGCGCCAGGACCACGACACGGAAGGGGAGGGGGCCGCGTCCCACCCGCGGCCAGGAGCAGGGCCCGCGCCGCCGCGACCCCGAACCGCCGCGCCGCCGCGAGGGCCTCCGCCGTGGTGGTGCTAGGGAGAGAGAGGCTGAGGGAGAGAGAGAGAGAGTGGGGGATTGGGCTGGCTGTTGGAAACCCTAAGTCTTGGTTTTATATGAGCTGCGACTATTGGGCCTCGCCCTGGGCTTAATGGGCTTCGGCCTTAACTGTGGCGGGCCTTATTGGATGTCCGCTGCGGTAAATCGATTTACCGCAGCGTGCTTCTTAAAATATCCGCTGTGGTAAATCGATTTACCGCAGCGGACAAAAATGCCCGTCACAGAAAATAAAAATTTACCCGCTGTGGGAAAGCATGAGATTTTCTGCAGCGGACAAAATAAGTGTCAGCCATGGAGGGCTTTTTTTCAACGCTGCGCAAAATCGTTTTTGACGTAGTGTGTGATATCCGTCACGGTAAATCAATTTACCGCAGCGGACAATAATGCCTGCCACGGTAAATGCAAACTGTCTGCCGCGGTAAATCGTGGGATTTACCGTGACGGACAAAAAAAGACGTCCGCCACAGAGGTAAAAATTGTGACGCTGCGGTAAGTCGTTTTTGTAGTAGTGACGTATCCGGTTGTTATCAGGATCTTTTGCCCGTTCAGCTATACTCCCTCCGTAGCATAATTAGATGACGTTTTGGACAAGTTTTGAGTCAAACATTGGGAATATAAATCATCAATAACTTTTAAGTTGTTTTTGATTTCAAATATGAAAATTATATAAATAGATTTGTCTTGAAAAATACTTTCATAAAAGTATACATATATCATTATTCCATAAATATTTTTATAAAAATAAGAGGTTAAAATTGTGTTTGGGAGATCGTGTCGCTGTCCAAAACATCATCTAATTAGGATACAAAGGGAGAATATGATAAACAGATGGATGGACAGTGTCCCAATAATGAGGAGTTGGTAAGTCCGCTGGTGTTTTCGTCCTCGCTTGCCTGGACGACTCCCCTAAAACTTCCATTGCGGGACTAACCAACATCCACAAACACAAAGGCTACTACTACTAACAGAACCCGGATAACTAACAAGCCTGGTGGCATGGTATATATGGTAGAACGACGAAAAGGCGTGTTGCGCAGGGGAGTGGGCACGACATGGTGATCGACATATGATGCCCACCAGATCTTGTTCTTGTGATCTGCACTTACCTCCATTGGCCCAAATAAAACGCCACTGCGTGGACAAGTCAGCTACCACCTGCACCACCATCATCAGGGGCCTCAATCATCAGATTATCCTTTTAACTACCTGTTGCACGATCGATTAGCTACTCGCAGTGAGCCCGATCGCTGTACTATACTAGTACGTCCTGCACACGCATGCTCAGCTCAGAGACATGCGTGCATCAAACTGCGGCGCATGCCAGCTTGAGTGGCACGCACTCAGGGCACAGCCTGGGCCTCACATGCATACTCATCACCCTGCTTTCTCATGTATTGAGTTTATTATTTGCTGGTTAATTTGCATATATAATGCGTTTACTGCCTCTGATCAATAATAGAGACACGGTTAATTACGTACAGCCTGCTGATTTTGGGCATCCGGGCTGTAAGAGCAGTTCTTTCCCCCGCGTCGCCCCCGCACGGCGACTCGGGCGGCCCCAACCCTAACCCCGCCACCAGCTCACTTCCCATCCCATCCGCCTCGCCGCCGCCGGAGGGGGCTCCCGGGAGGCCCGCGCAGCCCCATAGGATGGTGGCGGCGAGGCCTCACGCCTAGCTGTGCGAGATCCTGGTGCGGGCCGGCGCTCGGCAGTGATGGCGGCTGTGGTGGAAGCGCGCCGATGTGGTAGAGGCGGTGTGCGGAGGCGCGGCAGAGGAAGAGTTGGCTGCGTGCACGGCCCTCTCCTTCCTCTTCCCTCCTCCTTGTTGTCGATCCTTGGCAGCGATGACGATTCGGCGTGGTGGCGGCGCGCCGGTGATGGAAGGTGTGGAGGTCGGTGGCGGATCCGTGCCCTGTATGGCCGGATCTGGCCCCTCCCTCCCCTGATCTGATTCGCGAGCGGTGTGTTTTTCGTTAACGGCGGTGAAGGGGCCCCTGGCCTCAGGCACGGTCGTCTGAGTTCCCCCGCGTTGCCCCCACACGGCGACTCGGGCGGCCCCAACCCTAACCCCGCCACCAGCTCGCTTCCCATCCCATCCGCCTCGCCGCCTCCGAAGGGGGCTCCCGGGAGGCCCGCGCGGCCCCATAGGATGGTGGCGGCGAGGCCTCACGCCTAGCTGTGCGAGATCCTGGTGCGGGTCGGCGCTCGATAGTGATGGCGGTTGTGGTGGCAGGGCACCGATGTGGCAGAGGCGGTGTGCGGAGGCGCGGCGGAGGAGGAGTTTGTTGCGTGCACGACTCTCTCCTTCCTCTTCCCTCCTTCTGGTTGTCGATCCTTGGCAGCGATGGCGATTCGGCGTGGTGGCGGCGCGCCGATGATGGAAGGTGTGGAGGTCGGCGACGGATCCGTGCCCTGTATGGCCGGATCTGACCCCTCCCTCCCCTGATCTGATTCGCGAGCAGTGTGTTCTTCGTCAACGGCGGTGAAGGGGCCCCGGTCCTCGGGCATGGTCGTCTGAGAAGCTAATGGTGACCTTCCGGTGAAGGCGGACTTCTGAGTTGGCAGGGCGCAGAGTCGACGGTAGTGGCGTCGGTTTGGGTGAAAACCTTGCCTGGTGTGTTACGCCGGGCCAGCGGCGGTGGTACTGAGTGTGTCACGCACCTTGTTGAAGGCGTCACTGAAACTGTTGGTTAGTCTGTCCACTGTTGCGTCTGCGGGCGTTCAATAACTGGGTGAAAACTTAGCCTTGTTTCTCCAGGCCGACGACTGTGGCGTAGGCGCGTCGTTGAAGTTTTTGTTCGCCAAGACCGGGCTTCTCCCGCGTGGTCACCGTGGTCGTTGTGCTGCTCAAGGAAGAGGTGGTATTCGATGGCGTAACAGCTCGGCGTTTAGTGGGCATCTGCACCAATTACTTCGTGCTGTTGTCGAGGAAGAAGCATCCAGTCTTCAATGGTGGTCGGTGTCCAATGTTTTCAGTACCTTTATTAAGTCTGACAAACGTGATTGACGGGTTCGTCTTGACGTTGGTGATCTTATTCCAGTGGAATTGACACCATGGTGCAAGTCATAGGTCGTGTAGGATTACTTAAGCTTCTTGTTGGGATGTATTTTCTTCCGTCTTTTTCTTTCGTTTTATTTATGATGTTATAATAATTTGGCCTGATTTTACCCAAGGTTAGATGAAGCCGCATAGTTTCTATGCTTTATGTAAAAAAATTTGTGTGAAGCTTGGTTCGGCATGCGTAATTCTGGGAGAAAATTTCTCCACCGAAATATCTTTGTTATTTTTTTATTGCAGTGGTATGTTGTGAATGTTAAATTAACACTTGTTTAATTGGATCATAAGCTTCGGTGATTCAACCTTGTCGCTAGCGACGCGTTTTATATACCTATACGTGGTGTGATACATAAGACACGGTGCAAGGTTTATCAAAACTCAAAACCCCACTTGTCTGGGATGGACCCGTTAGGGTAAGCGGCGGTTATGAGCTGCCCTAGGTCCTTATTAGGACATCATAATCCATTGTTATTGACAATGAAGAATGATAAGCACAAAATAAGGTAGACAAAAATGGTAGGTTTAAAATAGTAGTAATTTTTTTAGATAAAATAGAAGTAGTAGATGTATTAATTTCATTATATATGTGTTGTCAATCAGCCAATATTTCTCAACTAATGATAAGAGTGGCATATGGCCCTGTTTGGTACAGGGGTCAAGAGAAGCGCTTATTAGATAAGCTGCACGAATATAGAAAATACGCTTATTTGAGAAGCGGGTATGGCCCAGCTTCTGCGGTTTAGTGTAAATGGGGGTGGCAGGGAGAAGCGCGGCCAAAAAAAGCTGTCAAAAAGCGAGTTGTTTGGCTGATAGTTTCGGCTTATTTTGACCATAAGCAACATTTAAGCTGTTCCAAACAGGGCCATATATACTTATCTGAAGAGAATAGGATTCTAGGCAAGAGGCATGTAAAAGATGTCTAAAGAAAGTTCAAAGAGGCCAAGTAGATTTACACATTTTTTTGATAGCCCTAGATAATCCAATGGCCTAGAACCCTAAGAACCGAATCATCTATGCTTGTATTTTCACTTGCATAAGGTCGATTGGTCAGTTTCTAGTCAATACTTCAGTTCTGGTGGTCTATTAGATGAGTGGGCCAAACACTTCTCTCAACACGATTACACTTTTGTCCTTGCTTCACTTAAGGGGTTAACGAGAGGTTGTTGGTATAGACTCTAGAAGCTATATATTTGGGTTTAACCCACCTTCACCAAAGAGAAATAAATCGGTTGCTCAAAGCCGAGTTTATTAGGACCTTGCAGTTATACTGATTGAATCTCTAAATATTGTGCCAATGGAGAAGAAAGATTGTGGTAAACTTAGAGTTTGCATTGAATTTAAGATCTTAATAGAGCTACTCCTGCCTATAGGAAACATGTTAATTAATGATACTTCTAAACATAAGGCTACTAGTTTTCTTATGACATGTCTAAAACGCCCTTTAGGTCTCTAGGTTTTGTTGGTTTGTTTGAGTGGGCTGTTGTGACTTTTAGTTTAAAAAATACTGCTTCTACATATCAAAGGGCTATGAATCTTATATTCCATTATTTACTTAGTGTCATCATCTTACAGGTCTATATTGATGACATAGTTGTTAAATCGTCTGGTTTGAAGTCTCATTTGGCCATTTATGACTTGCTTTTGTAAGATTATATTAGTATGGTTAAAGATGAATCTACTTGAATGTGTCTTTGTTGTGTGACTAGAAAGTTTTTAACTTTTATTATTCATGAACATGGTATAGAGATAAATCTTAAAGTAATAGAAGCCATTAGGAAAGTACAATCACCTACATGTAAGAAAATTTGCTAAAATTCCTTGGTAAGATGAATTATTTAAGGAGGTTCATATCGCTCGGGGAAGATCAATGCTTTTACTCCTATCTGTTGACACCGTTTTTTGTACGTGTCAATATGAACCAGATACACTAATCGATAAAAGGATGGTTGTTTTTCCTTATCGACATCGGGATACTGCCAGTCAGATTGCCGATAGAAGCAGGAGATTGAAGAAATGTCAAAGATAAAAAGAAGGGTATTTGCCGATGGGGTGTTGCCGATGGAAACAAGAGAACATTGCTGATCGGAAATGTTGCCGATGGATGCGGGATGATGTGGCCGACGTCAGCAGAAAGCGCGCTGCCGATGACAATAGGAGAAGGTTGCGGATTGAAGGAATCTGCCGATGGAAGGTTTCATCGTAAGGAAGACAAATAAGGAAACTAGTAGTTTCATTATAGTATTATTATTATAATTGGAGTCCGACTCTTGCATGAGTCGTTTATTTCCTTAAAAATAGGAGTTTTGTTTAGGTATGAGTCGTGTCTGTTTACGATTACTCCTATTGGGGTATAAATATGTATCGAGGGGTGGTGTAAAAAGATATACAATCAATCAAATACATCTATTATTTTCGTCTACTTTTCCAGCAAATCTACTTTTACCGAATTAGTTCTAATTTATCTACGAGTTCTTAGGAAGTCTCGACGGGCTGCATCTACACGATCTCCGTCAACCTCTCGAGTTCCGCATTTTGATCAAGTTGAGCTTTGACGTCCGGGCGTATCGTTGTCGTCTCGTTCATTTTTTTTCTAGTTGTCGTCCTTGTCGATTAATTGGTCAAATCGACTGGCACACCTTGGATATCGAATTCGGGTATAAACCCGAGGTGTTCGCAGATCTGATGCTTTTTGTGTCAACACCTCTTTTGGCACACCCGGTGGGACCATAGATACATCTTTTGATCACGATCATGGGTGATTCTACTGATGTCAATCCGAAGAACGTCATCGAAGTCTCCGAGGCAGATCTGAAGGATGATCAGAAGCAGGCTATGGAGATGGCTACAGAGGAGTACAAGCAGTTATATCTGAAATCCTTCAACCTAAATAGGAGCGGTGATGCTGTCCAGAAGCAAGATCCGCCGTTGCCGCGACAGGTCACTTTCGACGCCAATCCTGGTAAATTACAAGATATGGTTAATTCTGCGTTAAATCAGGCATTGATTAGCCACTCCAATGTGTTGTCCAATACTTTGTACAATGCTGCTATGCAATCTTTCAAAGAGGGACGTGCACCCAAGTATATTGGTCCGGCGTATCATCAACCTGGATCGACATCTGCTACAACTTCATCGGCGGTTCCAGTGATATCTCTTCAACCTGTGAATCCATCCACCGATGAAGCTACACCACCAAGATCCGGCCCTGCAAGCGTCGTTCGATTGAATACCGATCCGGTGGCGTCGGCAATGTCAGGACATGTGGTCAATAATCAACCAACTCTCGTCGGTTGGTGGGGGTACGGTATGCCTCCAGATTCATCTGCTGACGCTAAGTTGATCCAAGGTGACAATGCAGCGGGGAAGGTCCCTATGGAATCGGCAATATCGGCACAACCGATGAGCTCGATAATACATTATGCTACGACTTCTCCAAACGTGCAGTTGCCGCCAGGAAATCTTCAGATGGTGATACCCAAAGTGCCTTACGGGCAACCATTGGCAAATTCTTTGCCGATGCAACAAGACATGGCAGTAGTGAACCATCCCATGATGATGGCGAATCCTCAGGATGGAATGCTAGTACACCAAGGAAGCCAATTTGTTGATTACTCCAAGGTGCAGGGGCAACAGGCGCCAGGTAGCTATCAATTATCGGCAAATCACGTGCCGATGACTTATAATCCTGGATGGGCTAGTCAGGTTCAACAATAGGTGGTGCAACCTGAACATCAAGTAGCAGGAGTGCAACAATACCATTACCCGGCGAACACTCAGAATGAAACATCGGTGTACCGACCGATGAATATAATGCCGCAGTATACCCCAGTGGGTGTCCAAGGCTATACATCGGCAAATCAACCGATGCATAATATTCAGCAAGGTGGTGCTGCGCTTGTGCCAATCGGATCAGCTTATTTGCCACAGAGGAAAGAAGGGCGTATCAACCAGTTCAGCCAGTCAATATCCAGCCGGTGCATCGGCAAGATCAGGATGCATACTGGGCCGATAAAATTGCCGAAGTGATGAAAGAGCAATTCGACATTAAACCTAAGGTCAATACATACTCTTATCGGATGTCGTACCCTCAGGCATATGAATTGATTCCTCTCCCAAATCGGTACAAGGTGCCGGATTTCACAAAGTTTTCTGGCCAAGATGACACGTCAACGATGGAGCACATCAACAGCTTCATTATTCAATGTGGAGAGGCGACTAGCAGAGATGAGCCGAGGGTAAGATTGTTCTCATCGTCTTTATATGGATCAGCGTTTACCTAGTTCATTTCGCTTCCTCTAAATTCTGTGATCACTTGGGCCGATCTAGAGAAGCAGTTTCACAAGTACTTCTTCTCTGGTGATCATGAGAAGAGGATTACCGATTTGGTCAAACTAAAGCAGCGTAATGACGAATCGGTGGAGAGCTTCGTGCAAAGACTGCGAGACGTAAAGAACAAGCGCTACAGTTTGGTGCTTGATGATCAGCAATTGGTGGATTTGGCTTTCCAGGGTTTGCTGCCACACATCAAAGATAAATACGTATCCCAAGAGTTTGAGAGTTTGAGTCATCTAGTGCAAAGGGTTGCCGATCCGGAATTTAAGGCTTTCGAACCCAGGAAAACTTGGAATAAGAAGGTATCCTTCATTGAACAAGAAGAGAGTTCTGAGTCGGATGAGGAACCAAGCATCGGCGTTGCTGAATGGGTGAAAGATAAGAAGCCGATATCCTGTCCGTTTGGCCAGAAGGAGGCTGAGAGGTTCACCTTTGACACTACTAAAGCCGATAGAATATTTGATCTGTTGCTTCAAGAGGGACGGATTAAGCTTGCGCCTAATCAAGTGATTCCATTAGCTGAGGAACTTAGAAGGATTAGGTATTGCAAGTGGCATGACGCAACTTCGCATACTACCAATGATTGCAAAGTCTTTAAGCAGCAATTAGAGTCAGAAATCGGATCTGGACGAATTAAGTTTGAAAATTCTAAAACCCAAAAGCCGATGAAGATCGATCAGCACCCGTTTCCGAATAATATGGTGGAAACTAGTGGAAAAATCAAAGTACTGACATCGGAGGCGGCCAAGAAGAATGCATCGGTAGATCCTAAACATCAAATAGATGTGCATGATGTGAAGGGAAAAAAGTTTGCCGATGATAGGAAGGGCAAGAGGATTGCTGATGAAGGTAACAGTGCCAGAAGGTCTCGTGGACATGAGCCATATGGTGTTGTAATCACGCACAGACGACCGCGACAAGGATATCGGCGCTCGCAGGAGGAGCAATATCGGCAGCAAGAGGAAGAAAGGAGCCGAGAGTGGCATCGGCATAAAAATCATTGGAATTGTCCTTTCTTCGTTCATTGTTCGGAGGAGGGCATCAAGCTACCTACTGTCGATAATTGTCCTGAGTGCAACGGGTACTATCCTTCTGATTGGTCGGGAAAGAGACCCTGTTCTGACAATCGAGAAGCAGGCTATGGCAGACCGATCAGAGAGAAAGGATCGGTGCATGATCGGCTTGGGGGCAAGCTCAGCGTACATGACAGGCTTGGCAAGCGCGTCCGTCAAGAAAAACTTGAAGAGATGGCTGATGCAAGGGTGCCCGATGAAGAAATGTTCTCTAGGGATCCGAATATAAGGAGTGATGCAAGCCAACACGGTGAGAAACAATACCAGCCTGTTTGGAAAACTAAGTTTCCTCAATGGTGTCCCAAGGGCCTAACGAAGACTCAGAGAAGAAGGATCCAACGTGAACGCTAGAGCGATCTGTGTCACAATTAGACTCCTTCAAGAGAGGAATCTCCCGTTTGGCAATGTAGGCCGAAACACAAGAGTGGGAATCCATCGACAGAAGTCAATATGGTTGTTATGTTGCCAATGGAATTCATGGCACCAACCAATGCTGAAGAAGAAGCTGCTGAGATGGCGCAGTTAGTTTTGGACCCTATGACAGCTGTCTTTGAAAAGCCTGCCGATGATGAAAGACAGCATTTGAGAGCTTTGTTTGTTAAAGGTAAATTTGATGGCAGCCGATATCAAAGATGCTGGTAGATGGTGGGGTGTCAATCAATATAATGCCATATGTCATGTTCAGAAAGCTTGGGAAAGGTGACCAAGACTTAGTCAAGACAGACATGAAGCTGAAAGATTTTGAAGGCAATGTGTCACTAGCTATGGGGCCGTATGTGTCAAGTTGACCATCGGCAGCAAAACTTTGCCGACAACGTTTTTCGTAATTAGTGGCAAGGGTACTTACAACTTGCTCCTGGGGAGGGATTGGATCCATGCTAATTGTTGTGTTCCTTCTACAATGCACCAAAGCCTCGTGCAATGGGTTGAAGACAATATTGAAATAGTCCGAAGTGAAGCCCCGTCGATTGTTGCATCAGCAGAATCAGAAACTTATGAGCAGACCAAATGCATATTAGGTGAGGCTTGGGATACAGAGTTTCTCAAAGTTGCCGATTACCGAATTACACCGATCCAAGCAGTCAGTTCTGAGAAGAGTTTTAATGGATCAGTTCACTGATGACGGAAAACTTGGGTAGGGATTCACGTCAGCCGATGATTTATTAGAAATAGATATCGGCGATGGTAGTAAGCCTAGGCCAACTTTTATTAGTGCTAAGTTAGATTCCCAATGTAAGCAACAGTTGAGTGATTTATTAAAAGAATATAAAGATTGTTTTGCTTGGGACTATACAAAGATGTCTGGTTTAGACCGATCGATAGTTGAGCATCGGTTGCCTGTTAAGATAGGTTTCCAACCACATCGGCAGCTAGCACACCGATGCAATCCTATTGTGTTGCCTCATCAGGGGAATTTGATGAATTTGCTGCTGGTATGGGGTTTAAGGTGTTAAACTCTTCTCCTTATTATGCTCAAGCTAATGGCCAAGCCAAAGCAACTAATAAGGGAGTAATCAAGCTTATCAAGCGCAAGATTGAAGAAAACCCTAGGAGGTGGCATATAGTGTTGAATGAAGCTTTGTGGTCGTATCGGATGGCTTGTCATGGTGCAACCAAAGTTTCGCCATATCAGTTAGTCTATGGACATGATGCTATCCTACCTTGGGAAATTAAAACTGGTTCCAGGCGATTGTTTTTCCAGGACCAATTAACAGCCGATGAGTATGACATCCTTATGAAGGATGAGTTAGAAGATCTGGCGGATCATCGGTTAAGGGCTCTAATCAGTATCGAAGAGAATAAGAAGATGGTTGCTAGGTGGTATAACAAGAATGTGAAAATAAAAGAGTTTGTCGATGGTGATCTAGTGTGGAAGCTAATTTTACCGATTGGAACTAAGAGTTCAAAATTTGGAAAATGGTCTCCTAATTGGGAGGGTCCTTTTCGGATAAATCAGTTTCTTCCCGATAACACATATATTTTGGAAACCCTTGAAGGGGTTGCGTTTTCTAGAGCAATCAATGGTAAATATTTGAAGAAATATTATCCTAGTATCTGGATGGATGCGTAAAGCGATACATATATACCGATGACAAAGTTATCGTACAAAAACATCAGTGGAAAAAGCATTAAAGTTATATTACTGGGGGATTGGTCATCAAGTTCATGATTGCCGATTACAACAAAGATTGAATAGATGAAATCGCGCGAAGGTGAATTTGGTTCGCTTCTTCTATGTCCTTGGCATCGTCATCGGCAGCACCCTCGATCGGCTTAATTTTCTTCTTCAGCAGAAGGGCATGGCGAGCATCGGAATCCCTCTCTTGTTGCAGGGTTTTTGTGGCATCGAGGAGTTGAATCTTCTTCTGGTTGGCTGAGTTTAAAGCTTCATCTACTTTCTTCAATTCAGCTAGCAATTCTTCTTTATGTGCCGATAGACGAGCGATCTCTTGTTCAAGCTCGATGCTGGAAGCTTCCAGATGGACGATGTCTTTATGCTTTTCATCATCGGTTTGCTTGAACTTGAGTATTTCCTCTTCAAGTTTTGCTTGAGCGGCTCTATCGGCGATGTGGCATAAGGCCTTTTTGTACTGTAACTGCCAGCTCTCGAGGAATGCCGCGTGGAAGAGTGGTTCTTCAATATCGGCAGGCCGTTGATCTTGAATTTCCCTGAAAGCTACCCTTACTGCGCTGGAGTCTTGGACTAGTTGGGATGTGTTTTGTTGCAATAGGAATAGCAATGCTTCAAGTTTGGATCTTATTTCCGCCGATATGACAGTTGAAGCTTGGGCAGAGCTTTCTTCTTCTTCGTCATCATCTAGGACATTGATAGCAAAGGAGAATAAGCTGTTGGGAGAATCTTGGGCCTGAAAAGAAAAGGAATTAAAGTTTCTCAGTTGAGGGCTTGTATCTTGCAAAGTTTATGATAGATAGATGGTTTACCTACTTCAGAGCCATTTCTCGCCTTGGACTTGGCAAGACGGATGGCGTAACCATGTCTTGAGGGTCGGCAATAGTTGCCGATGAACTTGCCTCTGTAGGAAGAACAATCGGTGCTGGTGCTGATGCTGATGCCGGTGTTGTTTTTGCTAACCCCTGCGGCGACGGTATTGTCCCTTGAATAGGAGTCTCGATCGGCGGTTGATTGGGAGTGGACGTCGATGCTGGCTCTGGTGTTGGTGTATCGATAGGAGCTTGAGGAGACATGGCCAGTGATGTAACTGGAGCTGATGGCTTTGGGCGTTTCGGTCGGGGAGCAGTACTTGATGAGCCTCGGCGTTTTGACTGTTGCACTTGGGAGGCATCGGCAGGCTGATCCGAAGAAGTTTGCACGTTTGGGATGGCTGCCGATGAACTTGTCTGATGCAGAGGAGAGTTTGTTGCGGATTGAATAAAAATTGTCGATTAAAAATGTTGTTGTGATCGACACAGATAAGTGAAGACTTGTTACCGCAAAAGCTTGTGCCAAGACATCGGCAGCGGTGGCAGCATCATCGGTTGGCAATGGTTTGGACCTGATGGTAACCTTGGGAGCTGTCTTTCGATGCATGAGGGTAGCCAATGAAGGGGCCTTGCTGCCGATTATCGATGTAGGGTTCATCGGTCGCAAGTTAAAATATTTGCCGCTCTTGCTCTTTTTGGGGATCAAATCGTTAACCTGTTGACAGAAGATTAGTTACTGATGCATTTGAAGAGAACGAAAAATAGTATCGGAAATAAACTCACCGCGTCATCAGGCATGATATGATCAGCGTCAATCAGGTGCCGATAGTAGTATGATGATGCAGCAAATAGTTGATCCTTCCACTCTTGCCACCAAGATTTATATGACTCAGTGATGAAGGATGTCGGCGCCCATGCAGATAAGTCGATGTTGGTTACATCTGCATGAGGGGGGAGAGTGAAAATCTTATTCCAATCCATAGCATTAGAGATAACGTTTCTTGATTTTATCACATTGGCGTAGCTGAGTTTGATCGGCAATTGATCAAACGCTAATTGTCTTGCTCCTGCCGATGGATAATAGAATTCATAAGATGGATGGGTGTTCTTCCCGGTCACAAAGATGTTGACTGGAATAGCCCGGGGAGTGAGGGTAGCCTTCATAATTCCTTCATTCTGTGGTATATTCCCATCGGTAAGGTTGAAGGAGAGTGGAAATCGGTTATCCTCATCAATATAAGGCCACCAGACTCGTTCTGAAACAAGGATTCCATAGTAGAGTCTCTGAAAGAACATGCCGAATTGATCTTCGTTGGCATCGGTTCCTGGTAGCACTATTATGGCTTCCCCAAAATTGAGTGGGAGCGGGTTGCCGATTCATCCTCAGCAAGTACATAGTCCCCAGATAATTCTCTTGGAATTGCTGGCTAAACAGATCAAATTGAAGACATTTATGCATATGGGCGTTTAGCCATAAGTTGATGAACCACCAAGGGCCTCCGAGGTTGCCGATGGGCTCACCTAGCAGTAATTCTCTCGATACCTGGTGCAGGAGGTGATAAACTGAGCTAAGGAGGTATCGGCCAAGAGAAAATCCTCCATCGGCTAAGAGTTCTGCTGCAGGAAGATACATGTTGGTGGGTCCAACTGTCCTGCCACAGAAAATAAACTTCTCCAACCACATGTTTAGGAAGGTGGCATGCTCCCTCTGGCCCACCGATCCGGTCTTCTGATATTCTTGAATGTATCTGGTCCAACCGCCGATATTCCGTGTGCTCACATGACGTTCAGACTTCCTACGGAAAGGGTAGCATGATCGGCAGAAGAGACATCGAGACCGGTAAGCATGTGGCGAGTGTGGGAGTGGCTGGTCCGTGTCTGAATAGAAACACGTTCATTGTATCGGACCAGAAGTAGGAAGCATCAATCATCATGTTTTAATTCTTGGCCATATCGGCAACTGACAATCTGATGCATTGGTCGATGTTGCGTTCTGACCAATAGACCTGTTATGACCTAGCCATCCTGAGGTACCAGTTCTTCCACCCTTTGGTGGGTTTGGGCCACGAGCGGAAGGTATCTGTCCATAACCCTAGGTTGAAATGTTCTGATCTGAAAGGAATACGATTGGTTTCTGCGTTGATGAGGTCGGTCGGATCGGTATTCCCCATTGGACCCAAACAGTAAAGGTGTGCTTGTTGATAGGGTGCGCATTTCCTAGATTCAGAAAGCGAAAGAAGAAAGAAATAACGAAACCAGATAGAGAGAAATTGCGGAATATAAGGCGAGGGAAGAAGAAATTACCGCGGAAACATTGAAGTTGATTGCCATCGAGACCGGGTCACTGGAGAGTTCTTGCAGGAAGCGCGCCCTCTGATAGAAGAAGAAACCGCTGTTGGGATAATGCTGGATTCAGAAATACTGGTGGATTGAGAGATGAAAGTATGAACTCAGGGTGAAAAAGAGGACGGACGGTGGTCTTTATAGACCTAGGTCAAAGGGCGTTTTTGAGTTTTCCTTTTTGACTGAGCAGGAATATGGAAGGATGTCGCAATGAATTTGCGCGGTGATCGAGGAATTGTAACTGTTGATGCTACAGTTGCGGGAGTTGTTGGTAATTTACAATGGTGCCGCGCGGTAATCGAAATGGTGGTATAGGCATTTTGGAGGGAAAGATTACAGTAGAGGAAATTCTGGCGCATGATATATTTCATACTTCGAAATTGGGGGGCATGTGTTGACACCTTTTTTTGTACGTGTCAATATGAACCGGATACACTGATCGATAAAAGGATGGTTGCTTTTCCTTATCGACATCAAGATACTGCCAGTCAGATTGCCGATAGAAGCAGGAGATTGAAGAAACGTCAAATATAAAAAGAAGGGTATTTGCCAATGGGGGTGCTGCCGATGGAAACAAGAGGACATTGCCAATCCGAAATGTTGCCGATGGATGCGGGATGATGTGGCCGACATCAGCAGAAAGCTACCGATGACAATAGGAGAAGGTTGCGGATTGAAGGAATCTGCCGATGGAAGGTTTCATCGTAAGGAAGACAAATAAGGAAACTAGTAGTTTCATTATAGTATTATTATTATAATTGGAGTCTGACTCTTGCACGAGTCGTTTATTTCCTTAAAAATAGGAGTTTTGTTTAGGTATGAGTCGTTTCTGTTTACGATTACTCCTACCGGGGGTATAAATATGTATCGAGGGGTGGTGTAAAAAGATATACAATCAATCAAATACATCTATTATTTTCGTCTACTTTTCCAGCAAATCTACTTTTACCGCATTAGTTCTAGTTTATCTGCGAGTTCTTACGATGTCTCGACGAGCTGCATCTACACGATCTCCGTCAACCTCGCAAGTTCTGCGTTTTGATCAAGTTGAGCTTTGACGTCCGGGCGTATCGTTGTCGTCTCGTTCAATTTTGTTTTAGTTATCGTCCTTGTCGATTAACTGGTCAAATCGACTGACACACCTTGGATATCGAATTCGGGTATAAGCCCGAGGTGTTCGTAGATCTGATGCTTTTTGTGTCAACATTATCCTTCAATTAAAAATGAAGCATAATTTGCTTGGGGTTAAAATAGCAAGAAGCATCTGATGAGATCAAGAAGTCGGCATTGAGGGAACCTAGGAGCAGAGCTCCTTTTTGGTTAGATGTGGTGGCGGAAGATGATGTTATTGGGGCTATTTTGAGTCAAGAGACCAAAGACATAATGAAAAAACTCATCGTTACAGAGACTTGGTACGTCTTTGTTCAAAAGTTATGCTTGCACCAAGTTGACGTATTATCTTTTATCTAGTGCCTGTATAGTAGAGCATGTCAAACTGATGCCATTAAGCATATGTTGTATAGGGCAATATTGAGTGGTACAATTGGTATGTAGGCATATGCACATATTGAATATGGTTTGGCCTATGAACTTTTGAAATATTTGAACAGACAAATTATAGTGGATTTATTGTTTAGTATCAGACTGAAATAAAGCATGATATAGAAGTCGGCTATATATACTTTTCCCCATGGAAATTATACTTTGATGGAACAGCTTGCAAATATGTACAAGGCATTGATGTTGTGGTATTTGTATCACCTAACAATGTCCTTTTTTATTCCTCTAGCCGATTGGAATTTCATTGCCCAAATAATCAAATGAATATGAAACTCTTTTAATTGGGATATAAATTTTGCAATCCTTAGGAAGTTAAACATGTCGTAGCTTTTGGTGACTCATTACTTGTTGTGTACCACATTTGCAAGGTATTTAAGTGTTTTGATGGTTCATTGAATGCTTATAAATGCCTAAAAGATGTATCTTATTTTGATGACATTTTATACATCATCTAGGAATGACAACGTTAGAGGAACAATTTATCACAATAAGCATTGGATATGTTATTTGTGAAGGAAAATTCATGATTCTTGAAAATTTCATGCTTGAAAGTGCTATTGTATGCAGTCCAAACACAGTCTGGACAGTCCAGTTGCTCTCACTAGAAAGTCTGGTGTGTGTAGTCTTGCCAGCCCAAACAATCTAGTGCTAACAAAATAGTTCTATGTGGGTTGTGAATATTGAATGATCTATTGAGTACAACTTGAACGATGCTAGATTGTTCGGCACTTGTGAAACAATATTACTTTAGACAGAAATTGTAAAATTGTCAGCAAGGCCAATGGTTATGATTGTAGGCAACATATATAATCTGACTATGTGCAAAATACTAGTAAGATGATTGGAAAAGGTATTAGTGTTTAGCTTTCAAGTTTACATTGATTGATGGTGTTTTCTATCACTGAAATATTGATGGTGTTTTGCTCAAATGTCTAGATAAAGCTCAAGTTCAGGTGGCAATGGGTGAAGTGTGCATAAAGGCATCTATTGGACATATCAATGGTCTCTTAGATAAAGTGGCTATTGAGGAGACCTAGATTCTATTGCCTATTATGATGGTAGATGTCCTTCATCATAGCAAAGGCTATAAGGGGTCTCAAAAGTCCTATAATATTCAGATGGCACCTGTTGCGATGCTTTATCCTGGGCCATTCAAGGCTTATGTTTGGATTTCATTGCGCAAATAAAATCACCATCATCAAATAGCATCGATTTATATCGGTTGCTCTAATTACTTCACAAAGTGGGCAGAAGTAGTTCCTCTCAAGAAGTCCACCATGAGGAAGACGAATTTATGACTAATCATATAATACATAGATTAGGCATTCCTTGGACTTTGGCCATAGTTGAAGAAACAATCGTTCATATCTGAAGAGGTGGGTGCATTTTCTTATTCTTATAAGATTATAAGTTGGTCAATCATGTTCATATTATACTTACATAGAATCAAGTAAAAACAGTTTGGTCAAAATCATTAAGAAAAAGTTATAGTCTAATCCAAAGTGTTGGCACATGAGGTTTTGTTTGAAGCTTTTTGGGGTCATCGTGTAACTAGGCATGGCACTACTAATTTTACTCCTTTTGAACGTGTATGGACAAGAGGCTAGTTTACCTATTGAGATGAGCCTCTGAATGCTTTTAGATTGAACAAGAAAAATCAGTTATCTACTAAGGGGTATCATTAATTGATGATGGACAATACTGATGAAGTTACCAATGAGAGGCTTAATATGCTTAAAGCTTTGAGGGAAATTGAAAAGGATAAAATCTACATGGCTAAGACCTAGGTGAGTCTAGTGAGTGGGTGTGGTGCACGGTTTTCAATCTTAGCACTAGGTAGCTTAATGGAACACTAAGATGATTTGGAAGTTGAACCATATTCAAAGGTGATTGAATTTGGTGAAGATGGAGCCATTTTTGTGGTCACTAGATTTCTTTGGTGCTTGCACCAAAACAACACTAGAGTTTAGGCCATATGTTAAGTAGTAGCCAGTGAAAGTATTAATTTAGTTTTGATAATTGAGTGTGAACATTGGATGGACTAATGTGTCTGATGTGAAATGAATATGTACTTAGTCTACAAGTACACTAGTGTGAGCAATACATGGATCCATTGTGCATAAATGACTTGTGCATAATGATCACTACTAGAGAACAGACCTTTCGTCGATGTCCAAAATGAGCTTTAGTCTCGGAAAATTTTGCGTCCGGGACTAATAGATCTTTAGTCCCGGTTGGTAACATCAACCGGGGCTAAAAAGTCTCCTTTAGTCCCGGTTGGTGTTACCAACCGGGACTAAAGGTCCAGAACATTTAGTCCCGGTTGGAAATACCAACCGGGACTAAAGATAGACCCTTTAGTCCAGGTTGGTGTTACGAACTGGGACTAAAGGTCCCTTTAGTCCCGGTTGGTGTTACGAACCGTGACTAAAGGTCCCTCGATGTGTGGGTTCAAAATGAAAGAGTTCCAACTATTGACAGATAAGTTGAGTAGGTGGGATGGTTCGTGCGCACGAGGCAGTTCAAGAGGTCCAAGGTTCGATTCTCAGGGGACGCGAGTTGGGTGGGAGGCATCCGGTTCCACCAACCGGGACTAAAGGAAGGGACTTTTAGTCCCGAATTCCTAGTCCCGGTTGGGAAAACCGGGACTAAAGGCCCTTCCCAACCGGGGTTAAAAGCCCTTCGTGTACTAGTGGATAGTGCTCAACTAGTGAAGATGAAGGAGCTCATTGCATATGAGACATGACATAGTGTCATATGGCTAGGTGAAGAAGATCAAGAGGCGAGGCTTGGCTTTGAAGGACGACTAAGTTGCCAGGGTGAAGGATGAGCTAAGGGTGCTCGACACCAATGGACCAGGGCAAATGTTGAAAAGCATGCAAGGCTGAGGCCATGCAAAGCTATGAAGTGGATCATATTAATTCGTGGGAGATCAAGCCAACTGTCGATTTGTTTGATGATCAAGTGGTTTGATGGTGGATGATGGAGGTTGGATGCTTGTGTGGGCATCACTGGCAAGGAGATGAAATGGAATGCACGACGCAAATGTATATTGTAGGGAATTTCATTTCATCGGTCAAAGATTGCATAGAGAAGTGCTTGCTGATTGGAGGATAAATAGTCATACTATTAAGAGGGGCAAAACTTGTTTGCATAATGGTTATCTAGTGTCACTTGACACAATTGATATATTTTACCAACATAATGATTTACTTCCTGCATGCGTATGGGTATGTTATAAAGTATAAGTTACCATAGAATTTTTATCTTCTATAAACAACAGGACTAGGGCTAACGATGTGGTTAATCGGTGTCTAGTGTTGACTTTTGTGGGGGCCAATAATCTATAGGCTGCACTGGCCTACAACCTATATTCACAAGAACAGACAATTAGTCCATATTTGAGAACCAAGAAGAATCTACCGACAGATTTAGTTAGTGTGCATGATGGAACAGAATTAATTATATTAATTAGCTAGATAAAACCCCTACACGTCAAACCTTATATTAATTAGCTAGATAAAACCCCTACACGTCAAACCAGCTAGTGTTAGAGATATATGTTGCCATAGAAGTAAATATGTTGTATGTGGCTATGTGCTGTCATTTTTGCACCAGTTGATACTTTAAGGCGTCACTTTCATTCTCTGTTTGATTTTCGGATCATGGAATCACACGAAGACTAGGCAGGCATCAATCCTCAGTCTACACGTATAGCTAGAGCTGAATAAAAACGCTGAAACGGCTGCCCTAACTCCTAAGCATCTATAAGTAGCTAGTACGTAGCCTAATTCTGTTGTTTGCTTAGGACACAACTTTTGGAATCTATTTCTTGCGTTAGCATCAAGGCAAACCATCCTTTTCACAGGAGAACAACGAGCAGTGGAAATGTCACTACACCACAACCTTTAAACAGCGATGGACAATCCGTTGCTAAAAGGGGTATACAACGATGGGTGGTCCATGGCTAAAGGCTACAGCGACGGACCTCTGTCGTTGCTGTTGAAGCCGTCGTTGTATCTCTACAACGACGGACTAATGATTTAGCAACGGACTGTCCATCAGCCCAATATTTAGCAATGGATCGCCTGTTATAGCTTTTAGAAACGGACAGTTCATCTTAATAAGATGTTTTAGCAACGGACAATCCATCGAGATAAATTAAAAAGGTAAAAAAAAAATAAGCCACCTGTACCTTCAACCAATACAATTATACATTCCAAAAAAGCCCATTTTAACAGCCATACAACCCACTCGTCCATGAACACATCAGATTACAAATCATGCACATGATCATATTAATAAACATACCAACAATTAACATGTGTCAAATCTTTTACAAAATGTCATTCAAAAAAGATATATGTCCTAGAAAGTAAAATACAGCATCACATGCATGTAACATATATCTTCATCATTTCTAAATCTCTATCAATATGAATCCTAGTAAAACCTTTGTTCCTTTCTTACAGAAAAATAAGCCCAAACTCCAGCTTAACCTTCTTTGCTTCAACCTACAAGTGGCTCAAGTTAGCAATTACTCAAAAATTAGTCCAACACATATATATATATATATAGTGTTTCTCAAATATACTATTCAAGAAAGACATAATAGCTGAGTTACTTAAACTGAAACTAGTATGCTAAAAAATAAAAGTGATGATTGCCTTGGTACAATTAAAACTTAGACTGAATATAATAATTAAGATGACATAAAAATAAAATAAACTAGAACTGGACTAATAACTAAATGAATCTGAAACTAGAGTCTAGGAACTAGAAACCTGAATTAAACAGAAAAAATAAACTAAAACAAAACTAGAGTACCCTAAAAATTGAACTCTAGTTCAATGGCTAGTTGGTAAACAACAAAAGGTGCAGCTGAACAGACCTTTTGCTATCGACATACATGGTGACTACAAAGCTCATATAGCAAGAGTAATTAAATAAATAAACGGTAGGTCGGTAGCTATAGCTCAAAAAGGGAGAACACAACTTTGTTTATCAAACAATGAAACACTGATCTACCCATCAGCCAACAGACCAAACATCCATGAAACTGAAAAAGGGAAAATAATATAAGGAACTAACATCATAAAAAATGCATAACTGGCATGCATGCAATAAAATCATGAAAGTGATATTACACAGGAATTGAAACTGCACTTAGCTCAGTCAACCACAACTCTGAATTTTTTGCAAGTCACTGAACCACAGCCAACCACAACTCTGAATTTTACTGTACTATATGCAAATGACATAGCTTAGAAATTGAATACATATTAACTTGCTCGGAATGACAATGCAAATCTCAGACTGAGGTATAGACTCTGCAATGACACTGCTACTAGACAGAAAAATATCAGATCACAGGATGGAAATAAGAAATGGTTGACGACGCAACTATTGCAGGCTATTGTTAAGAAAACTCGGAAATAAATTGTCAAAACAAGAACCCTGGCAGATGGAGCCCATAGCACCAAATCATCACTAGATGTGCTCCTTGGTTCCTTCTCCACTGGATCTGCATTAACCATGAAGAGAAAATTTGGAATCCATATAAATCACGTCAATCTCCATCGATTTGAACAGAGGCTAATAACAAATTTGGCAACAGGTAGTTTTAGTTGACAGTAGCAAGCAGCTACAAGTACAGCAAGAGCACAGGGAATTCAAGTACAGGCAAAAGGGGGGGCGTACCCAGTGCCGTAGGCTCCCGCACTGCGGGGTCTGGGGAAGGGAAAATAGCCAACAGCCTTTCCCGCACAAATGTGCAGAGGCTGGGGCTTGAACCCTGGACCTCTTGGTCACAGGCGGTAAAGCTCTACCGCAGCTATTAATTTACAGCTAAATTAAAAGAAATATATGGCCTTTAGGCAGCACAAAAGCTAACACAACCTTTTGCCATGATAAATACACCATAAGGTTTACTATGGTACCTATAATGCATAAACAACATGGCTTTACAATTCACTAAGACAAACATGTAACACCGAGTTGCAAGCAGCTTGTTCTCCACCACTCATCTAAGCAATGCAAACACAGAAAGGTATGGCCACTGGCAAAAAAAAAAAAAGCAGATAAAAATAATGGAAGCTTTTATTAAATCATACCCAATGTATTCTTGGCCCATATCTCTTGCATTATACCATCCAAGTCTAGTGTAATCCCACACCTACCAGTTGTAAGCAAAACAGATTGGGCCAAATGAACTCTATTGTTTTCATTAAGATGCAGTGAACTCCAGCTCAATAAATTATTGGTGCTCACCTTCCTTCCTGCTGTATCAAATTCAACATAAATATCTGTGAAGCACATACCAATATATTCATTTTGGGGCATCCTCATAGCATCTTTTATATACTTTTTAGGTAGCAGTTTTTTAAACACTACAGAACATAGCAGCCATGTATGATGTGGCTTCACAAAAAAATAGGCTAGAAAAACTCCAAAAGTTTGACAAAAACCACAATTTTAATGAAAATATTTGAGTGTGTGTCATAGATTCAGTTGAGCTCTGCGCACTTAAAGGAGCAGACACTACCTATTGGAGCCATATAGACTTATCGAATAGGGTGACTGCAAAGATTTTTATCTAGGTACATTACATGGCAGCAATGCCTGAACACACAAGGGGGCAAGAACTAGAAAGTAGGCACTGCACTTGGTTCAGTATTTCATCATTTTTTTTCAAGTTAAAATTTTCAGCAAGTTGAATTACACATATTCTTAGCTGATCCAGTAAGATTTGTCTTTAGAAATTCTGTACTTAGCTGAGTCAGGATCTGTGAACGATGATATTGAAAAAAAGAAAGTTGAGTTATTGATACATGTGCCTGCAAAAATGCTCGTTCAGTTCATAGGTGTATATGTGCCTGAAAAAATCTTTCAATTTCCTACTGCATACATATGTATCCAGTAAGCACTATCCGGAGGATTTTAAACAACAAAATTTATTTCCCTTCCTCCACCAGTAGTCTCACTATCTAGCACATTCCAGAGAACACAAAAAACCACGCAAATGAAGTTAGCATAGAGGCTAAATATTCAAAGAAAAAATGCACTAGAGAAACTAGAATAGACTGACGGAACAGATTGTTACCACGCACACAAACCCACTTTGCAATGTACTGAATATTAGAATAATTTAAGCATAAACATCCACATTTCTGCATCCTAATTCCTAAATTAGGCACTAAAATAGTCAATAGAAGGCACAACAATCAGCACACCGCACATATGCATCCCCTAATTTTTTAATTAAGCAGTCCAGTATATGACAAAACGACATGCTACCTGGACTCCTTCAGGCCCAGAGCCAAACTCAGATCCAGTAATAAGAAATTACCTAGATGGGGAATGAACACCTGCTACTTTGCTTGTGCTGCAGCCCCGTGCGCTGTGGATCTGGGAGGCACTTGTCCTCTATGCACTGCCGTGTGGCACCAGGTACTGATAATCCTCCTCCGCATGCGGCTGGCCGGGGTCGACGGTCAGGGGCGGGCATCCGACCAGGGTCGACAGTTGGGGGCGGGCTGGCCGGCCTGGGCCGACCTCTGGGGCGGACGGCGTCCGTGGCCGGGGACCCGGTGCGGGCGGAGGTGTGGAGGCGAGAGGCCTGCCGGTGTCGACGGTCGGTGGCGTGCTGGCCGGCAGGCCAACCTCCGGGGCCGGCGGCGTCCGACGGGGTGGAGGCGAGCGGGCTGGCGTTGGCGGGGGCGGCGGTGTGGAAGCGAGCTGGCCGGCATCGGCGAGGTCGGCGTTGTGGAGGCGAGCTGGCCGGTGTCGGCAGGGGCGGCGGTGTGGAGGCTGCCGTGGTTGTGAATCGAGTGGGAACAGACACAAAGGGAGCTGAGTGGTCTTTGGTGCCTGACTTAGGGTTTAGGTCGTTTTGGGCCAAAATGTTCGTGAAAATGGGCCGAAAATGTTATGTAACCGGATAATTTATTTAGCGACGGACGATTCAACTCAACTACTGATATAAAACAACGGACGATCTAACACGAAATTAAATTACTTATAGCAACGGACCATCCATCGAAGTATCGAATTTTAGCAACGGAAGATCCGAGGAGCTCCATTAGCAACGGACCGTTCAACGCTAATTTTTATCTTTAGCAACAGACTCCTGATGCTATTTTAGGGTTGTGGTGTAGTGTGTGTCATATACATAGTACTATAATACTGCTGGCCCACAAAAGTTGTGACTCTGGATTATTTACAGATTTACACATCGACATAACCGCAAACCTCAAATATGTTCTTGGAAGTTCAATTTGATGAGTGGCAGCATATTTTCCTGATGATTATCATCTGCATGCACCCCTTCCCCCTCCCCAATTTTCATTTGTTGGTAGTGGATTGTGCATGTATATATGTGAAGTGATGTAAGTGTTAGTACACCTGGAGTGGGTCTTTTTCTAACCTATAATATAGCCATTATGAGCATACGAAAGGGGAAATCACTAGATAAAATCTGCATTTTAGGCCTCGGCGGATCCTGTCCATTCCCTGATCCTAGGACAAATTATTATTCCCACTTACTCCATTCACAATCTAACTTTCTGCACTAATAATATTGTTTTGTCCCGCCACCAGGAGTGGCATGACGAGATAGAACTTTCAAAAAAATCACAACTCTTCAATATAATGTTGGATGAAAATTGTTTTATATGAAAGTTGTAAAACTCGATAAGATATACAACTTTCTAGTTTTAAGTTTTTATTGTTTGAGAACATTAAGATGCTCAAAAAGATAATATAAAATTTCAGCCTCATAATAGTCACGTACTGGCGCTTGCTATATTAGAAATATAATATCTTTTTTATTGAGTTAAATAAAAATAATTTTTTTACAAAAATTATAGCTCTCAATGAGACCTACAACTTCTTAGTTTTGAGTTTTAAGTTTTTATATTTAAGGTTATTAAGATGTTTGAGGAAATAATATAAAGCTTCAAAGCATATTAATTGTGCCCAAGGGCTTTTCGCCTCACGAACCTTTTATATCAAAATTATAATGGCAAATTTTAAATTGTACCAAGTTTTTAAAGTTGTTTATTTGAGTTGTTAAAGATGATCAAGAAAATAATACAAAATTTAAGGGGTGTACAAATCATCTACCAAAGCTTATTTTGTTTTAGAAAAATCATATATTTTCCAAATGTTGGATAAATACACTTTTTATATGAAATATGTAGCTCTCGATAAAGACTACATGTTTCATTCAAAAATTATTTATATACAACATCAAATAATAAATATGTTTTTTTCTAAAAATGTAAACTTTGACAGGCAATTAATATGCCATTTAAATTTTGTATTATATTTTTTAACATAACAATATCAAATGAAAAAATTCAAAACTAAAAAGATATTGACCTAGTCGGTAGCTACAACTTGATATTAAAAATATTTTCATTTGTCACTTCTGAAGAAAAATATCATTTTCGTGAGGTGAAAAATCTAGGTCATGCTTAATATGGTATTGAAATTTATATTATTTTGTTGAGCGTCTTAATGACCACAAATGTAAAAATTCAGAACTACAAGTTATAAATCTTATTGAGAACTACAACTTTTATATAAAAAATATCTTCATTTTACTCAATAAAAAAATATTCCTAATGTAGCAAGCGCGCTAGTATTTGATTATTATGGTGCTAAACCTTTATTATTATTATTTTGAGTATCTTAACATATCCTAAAAACTAAAAGCTATAAAGTTTGGATCTCATCAAGATGTACAATTTTTATATAAAAATTATCTTCATCCGACATCTTATTGAAGGGTTGTGATTTGTTTGAAAGTTCAGTCTTGTCACGCCACTATTAGTGGCACAACAAAACAGTATTTTCATGGTAACGGGAGTGACGTGTCGTTGAAAACACCATCCAACATGGCATATCTTGCCGCGCTAGCGTTATTTGGTTGCGCCAACAGAACTAACGCGACCAAAAGGGTTAGATATGCAAAAAAATTCTGGATAAGGTTATTATTAAAATATTGAATTAAAGGATTAAAAATTAAAAAATCCTCAGGGACCATCACCTTTTGCCATCTCACATTCTCACTGTATATATAGATTGATTGTTTTTTTCTCATAGCAAGTTTGCTATTAATTAACTTCTCAATGTCTCATATGTATCAAAAACATGACTGATATCAAGGAACAAGCAAGTTATGATAGTGTTCACATATGTGATTCGCCCAAAAATATTTTCCAGTGACATACTGTATATAAAACCAATACTACTTCAAATATAGAGTTTCCAAACAAGCGGCAGTCAAATTGCTGATATGCATTCTATTTTTTATTAATCTTTCCATCTAACCATTAGTATTTGTGTCTATTTAGAAAATATATAGCATGACCATCAGTCTGAGACGACGGAAAGTACAGTCACTCGGATAGAATTCAAATGAAGTGGACTCTTATTAGGTGTCAAGTACAATAAGTGAGATAGCTATGCAAATATTTTTTCAACAGTGGTCAGTTACCAATCTGTTACACAGCATATATGCTCAACTAATAATATGCCGCACTAATCGGATGACGAAATAATATTCTGTAGGCAACCGAAAGATAAATATACCAGCAGAAAAGTGGTAAAGTGAGTGTCAATTTATTGGATGGCTAACCAAAAAACAATATTCATTAATTTCTTAACTAGAAGGAGATCCATACTTAAACTAAGTTATCTGAGGGTAAGGAAGTGCGCAGGATGGATTCTCCGGAATCGCACTTCGAATGGTGGTGATTAATCATGGCCTTGAATCCCGGAAGAAGTTAGCCCATCTTAACTCTATAGATAAAGCTGTTTATGCTCTAACCTCATGCTCAGTTAGTAAGCTGCTTAACAAGTTATAAGGTCCTACCACAGAAAAGGTTCACACTTAATATGATTGTTTTGTTCATTTCATATATTTGCATCAATGCCCCAGACCGACATTTCTTATGGCATCCGTTAGCACTTACACACTCGTCTTATATATTAGAGCAAGGGTTGACCTTAAAAGTTCGCACCTATTTTTAAAACATAGAACTCTCACTAATAACTGTAATTTAGGCATTTGGACAATACTTAAAACAGAAATTTAGCAACCTGTTCATGCCATGAAACATTTCAAATCATGAGAAAATTGTTTTCTTGTGCGAAGTACTACATATAGAGAAAATAAACTTGCATATTGTATATGGTTATCTTTTTCTCGAACGCGCATAAGGATGTGTATCATCATAAAAAGATAACAAAATAAAAGATAAGATCCCTTATAAAAGAACCACACAACTCCACACTAAGCCTAGATATTAAAACAAAAAAACATGACCTTTCAACAACCGACCGACCATGATCACATATATTATTAGTGTTTTGTAGACTGACCAATAAATCTAGCGTTGCATTGCTCTAGAAATTGATGGCTAGCACTTGGGACATAGGGAATTATACTGGTTCGGGACAGAGCCCTACATCCAATTTTAGGAGAGATCAAGTTCTTGTTCCTCGGTTCAAGTGCTCAACAGGCTTACAACGGGGGCGCTTGCAAGCGTTAGTGTGGAGAGTGTCGAACCTTGTAGAATGATGGTTTGGCTACCCTTATATAGTTCAGGGGTGGGTGGCAATTGAGAAGGAAAAGGTTATCTTGACCTAAGTGGTCGAGAGGGTCAGGGAGGAGGAAGTTGTGAGCTAGGTAGGTGGTTCCTCCGTGTCTCATCTCAGCATCTATTGCACATATGGATATCGTCATCGGTCTTGTTCCCTGTGTCAAGGTATGGTGTGCCATAGTGGCATAGTGCAGGTTGTGACCGTCCCTGTACCATCCTGCGAGTCATGGGTGCATAGTTCTAGGCATGGTCGTCATCCTGGCACCCGTAATCCGGAAGAGCATCTTGGTGCTAGTGCGGGAGTGAGACGACTGTCCTTGGTGGACCATCTCTCTCCCAATCGCATTGATGGAGCCCTCTTCCATGCACGGTGCGTGGGGTCTTGGCCTAGCCAACTTTGAGAAGGAGGGCTCCTGTGGTCATGTGACCCAGCCTAAGCAGGTGTTGTTATATAGCCGCTTGCTGTGCTAGTAGCGATTGAATGACCCATTGTCCTGCTGGAAGATGGATTTTTGAGATTGCGAGGGGAGTGGTCCATGGGTGTAACACCCGAAAATTTGAATTTTTGAAATAGATTGAAAATGGTTTAATTTTGAATTTTGTGCTCATGACAATATAGGAAACTAAAAACTTTTTGTCCAATTTAAAAAAATTAACCTAGAACTTAGCAACATGGTCATGCATTCATGCTCCTGCATTGAGTTTATTGTATTGATTGGTTTTGTTCTAGATTAAAGAAAAGATTTCAAAAATGCTTTAGAAAATGGTTTTCAAAAAGGAGTTAAGAATAGCTTTGAAAACAAAAGGAAAGTAAAAAGAAAAAGTTTTTGAAAAGGAAAATTGTTCCCTCCTTCCTTTCGGCCTGCTGACCCAAACCAGCCGGGCCTCTTCCCTTACCTCTCTTCGAGCCGAAGGCTCGGCGCCACAGCCCACAGGAGCACTCCCCTCCTTCCCCTTTCCTTTCTTTGGCTTACAGCCCGACCCCACCCTGTCAACGTCTGTCTCCTACCTCCAGACGTCCCCATACGGGACTCTGTTCTGAGTCCGCGTCCGCCTCCCACGCGAGCAGGCACGTGCGCACGCCGGACTCCCCCTCCTCGGCTCCTTTATATAGCGGCCGTAACCCCCCCCCCCCTTGTTGTTTCTCCTCCTACCGAACCCTAGCAAAAGCTCCACCGCCTCGTCTAGCCCTAGCTGCGCTGCTAAGCTTCCGTCGCCGCTCCTCTCGCCGACGAGCCGCATGGCCCCACGATTGCCTCCGTAAGCGCACCCCTGAGCTTCGGGTCACCTTCGCGAAGTCTCCAAGCCGCTATCCTCACGTTTTCCTGCTCTCTGTGGCTTACCGAGCTCACCGTCGATTTACAGGGAAACCGTCGCCGCTGTCGCTCGTGGACGGCCTTCACCGCGACCCTCCGGCCTTTGCAAGTGTCCTAGGTGTGTTCCGCTCCGCGCGCTCTCTCTCCCGATGCCCTCACCGTCGAAATCCGTGACCCCTAGGTCCCTAACCGAGTTCTCCGACGAGCTCTCGCTCGGTCCGGTCATGGAGCCGCCGGGCTCTCTGTCCCCTCCGGCGGGAGCACCTCCCCTGTCCCTCCGTTCTAATCTGGACCGTCCAGATTGGATCGGATGGATTTGATTCGCTGATACCTCTTCGCGTGGCACTTTCTCTAAAGAGCCCCTGAGCTTTTCTCTATTGAATCCGCCATCCAGACCTATCTATTAAACCGAATTTCTGATTTGTTTTTAATTCAAAATAGATCTATGTATTTACAGATTTGCCACTGTTTTCAAAAGCCCGTAGTTTGATCGTTTTAGCTCCGTTTCGATCCGTTCTAGTTGCGTTAGCTTCGTAATTTCAAGATCTATCTAATGGTATAGTTTTCATCTATGTTAAATAATTTTGAAAAATAAAGTTTAGTTAATCTCTTTTAATGAATTAATCTTATATAGAAAATCTAGTTTAATTCATATCCCCTACGTTCTAGATCCGTTTTAGCCCGTTCTAGTTGCGTTGGTTTAGTAACGATAAGATCTATCTGTTAGCAGAAGTGTTTAACATGTTTTATTCTTTGAAATAAAATGATAATTGATTAATCTATAATCAATGGTTTTCCAATTAAAATCAATTAGGGTTTCGCTTCGGTTTTTCCTAAATAAAATCTATTTAGTTTAATCTTGTTTTTCCAAGCAAATATAATGTGACTTAATCTAATTTGGGTATTTCTCTGAAATATCCTAACCATGCTTTTTATAGATAAAATAAATGAAGTCTAACTCCCTTATAAAATCTAATCTTCGGTAGACGTTTCTTTTCCGTTATAGGTTCGATTAGCGTGATTCTCGCATCTGCTTGATCGTAGCAATACGTAGATTTCTTTTTCATTGATTGGTGTATTGTTCTAAAGTAGATATATTGTATGCTTTGTATGATTGTTCAGATGCTTGTGTGGTGTTTATGATCTTGTCCAATCGGTGAGATTTACGTGGGGATCAAGAAGAAGTCATCAGAAGATCGAGAATCAAGTGAAGAAAGGATCTAAGAGTTTAAGGCAAGTATAACATGGGATCATCCTTGTTACCTATTCACCTTAATCAATCTAGTCATATTGCATGTGTCTAATTTTGATTCCTATTAGATCTATATCGTAGCTTTGTTATCCCTTTTACCTTGTCACCAATGGGTTACTATGCATATGGGTAGTTTTGCTATGCTGAACATGAAGAATCTTGAGTTGAATATTGACTAATGGATATATGCAACGTTGATTAAAATTGGCTTTTATAACAACATGGAATAGGACCCCACTGTAGGGCAAAAGCTGGGACTTAAATGCAACCATGAGTGCTATAATGGCTCTGGATTTAGTTAAGTATGAAGTTTGGACTAGCATGCTTGTGGTTCGTGAAAGGCACCTTTGCCGAGCTGGTTATGGGGTATAGCTTGTATGGGGACCGCTGCGGGTGGTACCATCGGGGTGTCCCATATACCCCTTTGCATTGGGTTCATAGGGTCCGCTACATGCTAGAAAGGGCTTTTGAAAGACTTCATAGTGTACTCTACCCGCTCACCTTGGAAGTGTTTTGGGAGTCATGATCCCGGGTATATGGGCAACACGGCTTGTGGGTAAAGTGCGTAACCTCTGCAGAGTGTAAAACTATCATGATAGCCGTGTTCACGGTCACGAGCGGCTCGGAAAACTTACAGTGTTAGATACTCATGTTGTTGAACAACTTATGATGGTAAGTTTGGAGATATGATATATCTGATTGTTTCATTAATTATCATGTGGTTATCAACTGGGTTAAGCATAACTAAAGCTAATTGTTGTTAAAACTTGACCAAGTTAAAAGCAACCGCAGTAAGCCAGTGTCAGCCTTTTGAGCTTCATAACCCTATGTTATTCTTGCTGAGTACTTTAAGTACTCACCCTTGCCTTATCCACCATACCAGATTGCAAAGAGCAAGAGTTAAAGGAGTTAGGCTTGTGATCAACCAGTCAGTTGTCCCTGTGAAGTTGGAGCCTTCGCCTGAAGATCGGAGTCGTCTTTTCGCTGTTTGCTGTGTTAAGGTTACCCTTTGACCTTACATGTTATATATTTAAGTATTGTCTTTTGATACTTCCTTAATTTGTGGCTATATGTGAGATTTGACTTTCTGAGCTCACATATGGTGTAAATCTGGTTTTGTTCTTAAAACCGGGTATGACAATGGAGTGATGCATCACCTCAGGACCCGGCGGTCCGGAGGCTGGTCGAGGCACCCTTTGGACCCCATAGTCTGTAGGGTGGTCGATGAACGCCTTAGCCTAGCGCTCCGTCGGGTGGCCATCCTTCTTTTTTCTGGGAGAACACATGGCACGTGCGCATCTTATGGAGGCAGGTGAATTGAATGTGCCACCTGTCCCTAGTTTTGTTGGTGTCCGGTCGGTCAGTGTAGGGATGTCTGAGGCTGGGACTAGTCGAGGTGGGCCGTGTGCGCTATGTGGCCAAGCTGGAAGTGTGATCGAGGTGGACCGCTCGAATCGTGTTCTCCCCTGACTTAGCCACAACATGGGGCACCCTAGGTATATGCCCCGACATATATTAAACACAAGTAGTCAACCTTCCTCCGGCATAACATCTCATGCTCCGACCAAATCCTAAAGATGTAAATCCTCCATAGCTGGCAGCAAAGCTCAAACCCCACTAGTATAAGCACCATTAAAAGCAAACATCTATTGCGATGCTTCCAGAGAGTCCTAATCACCTAGAATAATAAGGGAATCAAGAACCTTTTTGAATAAGATCAACTGCTCCTCTGAAAATTCATTTGGGTGAGCATCATATCAAGAGTGAATCACTCTCCTCACCCTTCGACGATGAAGTCCAGTCACTCGAAGTAAAGAATCTGGCCAGGGGAGAAGGTCGTTCTGTTAACACCGATCAAAGCCATCGAGCTTACTAGAGCATCTCCAAAAGTTTTTCTGAAGATCACTCTCTAAATTTTCATTTGGACAACCATTCAAATAAAAATCATTTTCTATATTTTTCCACTCCAACATATTTTATATATCTTGTTTGCACTCTAAAGTCATTCGTTTTTTCAATGAAGAAGAATTATATTATAAAAAGTTGGGTGCATCAATATGTTACAAGCACTATAGATTACATTACATATATCTAGAAACTAATTTTCATCTACCCATGCTATGAAAAAAAATCTCCAAATCTCAATACCAAACATGTACGATGCTTTCTGGTATAGATGAATGCACAGGCAAACATTCGTCAAAAGTCCTGACAACAAATGTCCACAGAATGACGGTCAACATTCTTGCAGAGTTGAGAGGCTTCTTCTTTTTGGTGTCTCCCTTCTTCTTTTTGCCACCGAAAAATAAGAAAGACTGATATGAACTTATTCTCCTTAGTCCTTTGCTCCTTTGCCGTCACCCGATCTAACCACAACAAATATCCTTCTACAAGCGACAAGTTGTTGGATGATATTTCCACCAAAATCTCTATTCCTAGTGACCAGGAAGAATATAGAGTATCTTGAAGTTACTCTTAAGATGGATAAGCGCACTCTCCCTTACCTACCATATTGACTGATAGTGTTTTGTCACCGGCAATATGTTTATAGGCCTACTATGTGTGCATCCTAACTATGATCGATTTTATATAGGTTTAGGACCTCAAGATGAGATATTACTGTATATAATGTGTTTGTGGATATTGATGAGAATGATCCCTTGAACTAGGGTTCCCTACCCACATTTTATGTACATTGGGTAGGGTCAAAAGATTGATGGCCTTACATTAGTACAAAAAACACCACTAAAAAATATTTTACAGGGGTGCATGGTGTTCTTATTGCAACTGCCCTTGAAAAAGGATTTTTAGAGACGGTTGTCTTAGTGCAATTTCCCTTGAAAATGTAATTTTTTAATAACGGATATCCTGATGGAACCGCCCCTAGAAATGTATTTCCAGAGACGATTAAAAGCATGTTGCTGAAAACACCCTATCTTTGTAGTCGGTGACACTATACCTATTTTTTAAGCTGCCCCTGAAAACCCCCATTTTAACCGCCCCTAAAAAGCTTATTTTGTACTAGTGTTACCTTGTCAGTTGTTATATGTTTTCTAACTGGTTACAATATGATCGCTTATATATATATTGATTAGAGTCTATTCTATGTCTTGTATAGCATGCCTGAGAAGATACCCCAAGTCGTACCGAACTCTAAGCATGCAGTTAGATCAGCCCACCCTAGCTTTGTCCAGATAGCCTGATATTCTTTCCAAGGTAATTAATATACCCGTGGCCCATATCATCTACAGTACGTGTACATGATGGATTTTGGACGGGAGATTAGTTTATAGACATTCTCAAATGATGGTTAAGGTAGCCCTTTGCGATTGTGAACAGTCATTCACATAAAGTTATGCCTTTAACTTGACAACAAGTAATCGCCACTAATAGTTTTACCAAATATTACTTAGAAACTTAGAAAAACCATTTGCAAAACTGTATACTAGACAATATCACAATCAGTCAAAATTTGATTAGGACAAGGAATGGTAAATAGTAGGCCTTTTGTTTTCTTTAGTCTTTACCAAACGAATAATATGATATCTTCAACCCAATGCATGCTCGGACCCCCACCCACAAAATAAGAAATAAAACACAACGCCCACACCTTCTCTTTCAAAATTCACAAAGGATTCTCAAGGATCTTTCAGATTTGTGCAATCTAGTTAGTGCCAGCAAAGTCGTTGCCTTCTTCTCTTTAATCCATGTATTTAGAATGATTAGTGATGAGCTATAATATCTATAGCATACTAATTGGAACGAGCAATATATATCCTTTCAACAGCATGACCACATTGATACCTATTCTCTCTTTGTTATTGCCTCCATCACTTAAACCACCATTACCTTTTTTGGACAGCTACTACTGCTACTCCACTGAGCTAGGAATACTTGCAATTTGAAAAATTCTCTTGTTTCTTGATGTGAAGGGAATTTGTACGCTACATGTGGCACATGCATGAATGCAGTTGATGCTATATAATCCCTCTCTGTCCCAATTTACATGTCGTTTGAGCCTCCACACTTAGATAAATGAAGGAATCTCTGAATTAACACAACTGTAACATCTAGATATGTAAAAGGTGCTCTGAATCTGAACAGCCAGAACAGTACCATAGCCAAAACGACTAATAAATGGGGATAGAGGGAGTATCTAATGATATTTACATGAGTAACCTTTGAAAAAAAATTACATGGAAGGCCTGAATGTGATCGATGGATGAAATGAGAACACACTTATACATGCCTTGAATCAAAGCATGTATGGATCTGTTGTTTCACAAGTGATGATAGCCTTGATTCCTACAAGTCAAGGGATGTTAACTGACTTGGACTATATATCTGTGTGCAGGTGTTTACTTGTTTGTGTGGCGAAAAAATGGCACACTATCTGGGTTACCTTACATAGTATGATGCCTTTCATGTTCTATATAATTAAGCTATTGTTAGGATAATTGGGCTTGACCAACATAATATTCATAATAATATTTCAGTTAAATCCTAAAGGCCCATGTGGAGACAGAAGAACTAACAAGGACATCACTCCTTCGGATGCACTTGTTGATCCTCTAACCATTATACAAGGTCCAATGACTCGAACTCAAACGTGACAATTAAATTTAGAGGTGAGCTCGATCATAAACGACCAATTTATAGTTTTGAAAATAGATTGCTACCTAATAATGTTATCTTGCTTAGAAATATTGGAGAGAGTCATGAAGTATTTGGAGAAAAGTATGGAGGTAGAGAAGACCAGCAAGGACGTCCAAGACAAGCCAGAGGCCCAATCCAACTTGAATTCGAGTCTGCCTGACCAGCGTGCAATAAAACAGATGCTCAGGATACATTCAAACTTTGTTTTTGATGATTCACGTATAGATGGAAAGCTAATTTCATAAGCTAACTAATGACTTTAGTTTATGGTCCAAATTCCATCGGAGTCCATGGATGTTCAAAATATGTCAGAGTGTTGTGCCACCGTCTGTTGGCTCGTTGGGCTGTGTATCATATTGAGCTCACATTAGGGGGCATGTCTAGGAAGTGACGACCCTTGAACCTTATATTAAATCAGCACACCACATGTTAGGTTTTGGGTTTTTTTTTAAAATTAATATGTCATTAAACAATTGTCGTTAATCAGTCCGTGAAACCCCAACTTGTGAGCTTCATCTATATCTGCACTGTCACTTCACTTGAGTTGTGTTTTATATTGTATTTGCTTATGTTGTTCGATTCACAGTAGGGATTAGTTATCTTGGTGAGGTCAACTTGATTGTCAACTAAAGAAAATACGATCCTAAGATTGTAGGTTTCAGATCTTTGTGATTTGAAGTCGAAGTCGGATCAGTGTGTTGCTCTCCACCAAATCAATAGTTATCTTGAATCTACTGGAAAATCAAGCCCCCGACGCCATTAAAACACTTTAGAATTTTACAAGGATGAAGATCATATTATAATTCTTGTCACTCCAAATATAACACCTCCAAATTAATTGTTTTACACATGAAGCAAGGATAAAAGTATAAGAGAGGTAGTATGCGTATGCAGACCCATTCCACATGAAGAGATGGGTCAATAAACATATTTTTTGGATAGAGAAACTTTAAAGATGATATTCCACTTGTTGCACGTTTCCTATGAAAATTTGTGGGTGTCTCTATTGTGTATGTGATGAGCAGTTGATGGAGTCTAAGCCTTAAGGGTTGCAAATGTAATACCTGACCCATAAAAGCTTGTAGTATAGTTATATAGTTGGCCCATGCATATAGCTAGGATTGTAACTGTTGGGTTTAGTACTACCTCGAAAGTTTATAAGGGTAAGGGACAGTGTATAATCTTTGTTACTTCAAATATAGCATCTCTAGGTTAACCCTTTTTACACAAAGCATATAGCATCTCTAGGTTAACCCTTTTTACACGAAGCAGTAAAAGTGTAAGAGATGTGCTACGTGTATACTGGTCTATTTTATATGGCAAGCTAGGTCATAAGTAATATTTTGGATTTTGGATATGAGTATATTAATTAGATCTTTGAAATTTTTTCTTTCCATTCCATTTATGAGTCCTCAATATTTTGGATTTTGGATACAGGTATATTAGTTAGACCTTTGAATTTTTTTCTTTCCATTCCATTTATGAGTCTCAGAGTTAGAAACTTAATCAGTCTAGTGTGGTTTTTCTATATATATGACCAACACGCTTGAGCCAAAAGCATATCCATTGAAATTAGAATTTATTTGTGTTGTAGCCTACCCCATCCAGAGCGCCTATGTGCACCAACGAATAGAAGAGAGTAGGTCTTGGGAACCTCTCGCCTTTGTCATCCTGTGTACTGTTGTCTCTGGCAGTGGTTGTTTCAACCAGTCTTCACCAACATCATTGTCAACACTCAACAACATCACTCCTACACTAGACATGGCGGCTTCATCTAAAAACAATTAGTATGTGCCTGTGATCCCCACTATTATTTTGTTGCTTACATGATGATGGTATTCATGTTACTCAATCCATATGGTATTGGTATGTTAGATAATTATTACATGCGTATATAATTATTACTCAATCCATATTTTGGGTTTAGCAAATTACCTAATTATTCAACAACCAACACATATATATCAACGAGCAAAACAAATGCTAGAAGTTCTAATTAATTCGTAGAACTAGTGCACTCTGTAGATGACTATGGGTCAACAAGCTGTTTGGTTCGTGCATCTAATAACCGGAAGTGATCACGGCGGGAACCGATCACGATGCATTCTGTTTGTTTCGCCATCAAGGGGACCCGATAGCAGAGCAACCGATCCCGTCCTTAGAATAATCGATTACGCCCGATTTTGGCCGGCAACGGATCGCACTCCCGATCGTATTATTATTCAAGTGAACCAAACAAAACAAGTAACCTTCAATTTCCTTTCCGTTCCCGTAGCGGAGACGTTCCCTTTACATTCACGTTACCTTTATACAACCAAACAACACCTTTTGAAAGGATCAAGATGCCCAAGAGGGGGGGTGAATTGGGCTCTTTTTAATTTCTAAACAAGAATTAAACCTATAAAGAGCCAATTAACCCCTAGTGCCTACCGCTTGTGTGTCCTAGCTAGAAAGCGGTAGCAAGTCAATGGAAAGCGAAAACTTCCTACACAATTCTAGTATGAATTGAAAGACAAGTGCGGAAAGTAATGCGGTAATAAAGAGCTAGGGAAAGAGATGCTTGACACGGCGATGTTTTGCCGAGGTATCGAGGAGTCGACACTCCCCCCTAGTCCTCGTTGGAGCACCTCGCAAGGTATAGCTCCCCCTCAATCCCGCGCAAGGGATGAGTGCTCTCTACGGGCTGATTCTTCGCCACTCCGGCTCGGTGAATCGCCCACAACTGATCACAAACGTCGATGGAGAAGGGCCGCCGATAATCCTCCGGCGATCACCTTCCTCCGAGCACCACCGGACCGTCTAGGTGATGTCGATCACCAAGAGTAACAAGCCTCGATCTTCGCTTGACTCACTCAAGCTTCACAACTAGAGGATGCACACTTGAACTCTTGGATGAACAAGAGAGAGGATGGATGGATTCGCGAATCACTCTCTCTCTCTAGGGCTCTTGCTCTCTTCCCAATCTTCTCAACAAACTCAGCAACTCAAATGAGCAAAGGACCGGTGGGAGAGAAGTGGGAGGGACTATAAATAGACCCTCTGAAAACTTCCTCGGGCTGACATTTTAAGTTGGCGACGGACGCTCTGTCGACTAGGCGACGGACGGTCCGTCGCATGCCCCAACGGCTAGTTTCTGTTCATAGTTTGGGCGACGGACACTCCGGCGCCTGGGCGACGGACGGTCCGACGCCCTGCCCAACGGCTAGTTCTGACACACTGTTCCCAGCGACGGACGTTACGTCACTGGGCGACGGACGCTCATCCATAGCGTCCGACGCTACGCTCTGGCTAGGGCTGAAAACACCCTCTCTGGAAGGTCGACGGACAGCGTCCGACGGACCCTGAAAATCTTAGCCAGAAAACATCCCCACTAGAAGGTCGACAGACGTTGTGGACTTAACCACCCAGCGTCCGACGCCTCTGTCCGATGCCGACGGACAACGTCCGGCGCCCAGAAAACAGTTTTAACAACTTCGTTTTTCGTCGCGATGAAAATGGAAGTTGTTCTAGGCTATCTTACGGTCACTATAGGCTTGCTTAGAGCTAAGGAAGTCAAGTGTGCACCACACCTAAGTCATGAAGCTTTCCTAAGTCAAGCTACTAATCTCAACCCCTCTTAATAGTACGGTCAAAGGTAAAAAGAGAAGCCCTATCTATTTCTAAGTGTCCTTCATCTCCTTATGACACTTAGCCTATCATTCTAGGGTCTTCATCATGTCTCCTTGAAATCCGAAACGATATCCATCTTGAGGGCTAAGTGATGACCATTAGTGCCCATTCTTATCGATCACTATGGCTAAGCTACGCATAGTCTCTGCAAAACACACGTTAGCCATAATAATCTCTAATTGTCGTTAATCACCGAAACCAACTTGGGCCATGATTCTTCAATCTCCCCCTTTTTGGTGATTGACGACAATAGAACCTCGAGTATGGATAAGAGTTTTGGTTTAGATTTTATGGTGACTTGGAATGGTTGAGCAAGGGTTAGTGAAATTGTAATGAAGCATACTTGCTCACCCAAACCAAATCACAAAACATGGTATTTATGGATATGAATGTATATGAATGTAAAAGAAGTACCTCATGATATTCTCAAAAGATATGTCGGAGTATAGCGCGGAAGCTCAAATAACGTTTAAGCATAGAGATATATCATGAAACATGAGACAACTCACAAGATATATTAGTGATAATCAAAGAGTTTGTCACATGCAACCATATAAACATCAAGCAAAGTAATCATCACATCACACATATAAACAAATGCATAGAGGAGACATGATGAAAGAGTACGGGGAAATAAAGCATACAAAGATCCAAAACCCTCCCCCTATCTCTATACTCGACCCTCTCTCCCCCTTTGGCGTCTAGCACCAAAAACTAAGTGTCTGGGGCTGGAGAAGAAGGTGGAGGAGCGGCAGCCCTGCGATCCAGCATGATGAAGTTCTGAAGGTCTGACTCGTCTGACTCATCATCTGCCTCGGCCTCTGCCGGTGTAGGTGCAACTGGGGTGATCTCTGGAGCTGGTGTCTCAACTGTCTCCCCCTGAGGCTCAGCTGGTGCCTCTGACGGTCCTGCCTCTATAGTAGCGGGCCTGGGAACCCGACGAGTGAATACTCGAGGAGAGGGGGACGGTGTCACTGCAAGTGCCACTAGGGACACTGCTGCTGCAACCTCTGCAGGCTGAGTCTGAACTGGAGAAGACACTGCCACGATAACTGTCTCATCTGCCAAAGATATAACATCCGTCTGAACTGCAGCTGGAGGGGTAGTGACTGTCTGTGTTGACTGCTCAGGAGCAATCTCCGACGAGGCAACTGAAGACATGTGAGTGCCCGTCACTGGAGGATCGACTATAACTGCTGGAGCTGGTGTGACTGGCTGAGCTGCTCCTGGGGAGTCTTCTCCCGTGATCTCCAGATAAGACACTGACAGATCTCTCGAGGCCTCTGCTAAGGTAGTTCCCCAGGTAGGAGTGAATCCTATCTGGAACTCTCCGGGTGAAGCTATCCAAGAGGACACCTGGGTCCTCGGAGTCTGGTACTCAGGAGAGGCTGTTGGCTGGAACGGAGGAGTAGCTGGTGCTTGACTCTGCTGTCTTCTGGACGGTAACACTGGAGTCGGCACCACAACCACTGGAGGCTGCTGAGGAGGTGAAGTGAACTGCTGCTGCTGTGAGACGCCGGGCAACTGAAACTGTGGCGTGGAAGTCTGCCCGGAGCTAGAGGCCAGAAGACGCTCAAGTAGCAACGTCTGGGTCTTCTGGATCTCTGCTTGCTGTAGCTGGTAGGCTAAAAACTGACGCTGGAACTCATCCTGCCTAGCCTGTGTCTGTGCCTGAGCTGCCAGCTGCTACTCTGTAAGCCTCCGTAGATCGGCAGCCTGTCGCCTCTGCTCCTCGGCCTGACGTGACTGCTCCTCTTGCATCCTCGACAGAATCGTGAGCAATGTAGCCTCAGAGGAGCTAGAACCTAGAGCTGGAGCTGCTGCAGCTGTGCCTGACCCTCCTGCCTCGTGGTCCTGTGGCATCGACACGTACTCGCGCATGGGCTGGTAGTCCTCGTCAGAGCTGTCGGAGTTGAGGTCCTCTCTAAAGACTGTCTCAGCAGCTGTGTCAATATCTGCATCTACGTCTGCTAGCTCTGCCTGAGCAATCTGCTCGACTGTAGCATCCGTGACCTCTGCCGACTCTGGTGGCACACCGGCCTACCTAGTGTCTGGTCTGTGAGCTCTGCTGGGGCGAGGCAAGTTCCCATGTATCACAAGCTGACTCATCGAATAGACAGGAAACTCTGTAGCTGACCTCGTAAGGGTGACTCTCATAGCCCCTGATCCGGTCTTGGCAACTATCAGATAAGAAATCCAATGGGCGAACTGCAGCTGCCAATGACCCCTGAACCCAGCAGCTATAATATCCTCGAGCTCGCTCACTATCAAATCCCAGAGGTCGAACTTCTCCTTCCTGACAATATGGGCAAGAAGCCACAGCTGTAGGTGAGTGATCGTATCTCCGGCTCCAATCCGAGGGAGGATAGTCCGTCTGAGTACCTCGTGGAGGATCCGAGCCAAGGGAGTGAGGTCACGTGGCGTACGGCTCGAACCCTCAGTGAACGGCTACTGAAAGCACGGCCTCACGAAGTCCGTAGATGGCACTATACCATCGTGAGGTCGGCGAGGGGCCTCCTGATCCCCATAGCAAAGACTATGGATCCTGGTAGGTGAGGACTCTAGGTGAAAGAGCTCTCTGAAGCATGCTGCTGTAACCCTAAAATCACGTCCCTGAAAACCAAAGTGTAGGAACTCGTGATCAGGTGAGATCCACAGAGAGGCGTAGAACTGATATACCCAGTCCTTCTGATATGCCCCTGACCGTCCCATCAGATCTGTCAGACCCTGGATATACTGGAGGTGCTGCAGGATCTCTGGACCACCGATCCCCTCTATATGGGCAGATGGGCACACCCTGTGGGCCCTAAGAGGAGCATCAGTGTCTATATATGCTCTGTAGAAGTCCTCGTGCACTGTAGTGTAGAACTCTCGTCCGGCACAAGGGTCCCTCTAAGGTGGGAACCAGGACTGGAAGTCAACGAATCGAAGCAGCTGGACTTGCTTCGCTGTAAGTGCTCTGACCTGGTGCCTCACTAGGTCTGGGAGCCGGGGTCCTGGAGGGCTAGGTGGTGCACCTGAGCCTCTAGATCGAGTCACTCGATGGCTCATCAGCTCTCCAATAGAAGAGTGGCCCGCGGCCTCTGTCGGCTCAGTCACTGGGACTGGCTCTGTCTCCACGGCGAGGCGAGAGCCTCAAGCCGGCACGATGTCCTCCTCGCTCCGCTATCTCGGCAGCCTCTGCCACTGCTAGTGCTGCAGCCGAGTCTGAATCCATCGCTGGCCTCTTGCGCTTCCGAGAGATAACCTTTTGCTTTCCCTTTCCCCGGTCAGTGGGTGGACGTGGTGGAGGTGGAGGGTCACCACCACTACCAGGAGCGGGACCTGCATTCTTCGTTCTGGCCATTGTATCAAACTCTACTAACCAATCTCTGACAGGAATCCTCAAAAGTCAAAACGCAGACTAACTGCCCTCTGACAACAACCACTGACAAGCCACAGAACCAAACAACTGTAAGAGTGGCATGCCGGCCCTAGACTGTCCTCGCGAGGCTTTGCCTCGATCCGTACTCGCGAGCTTTGCCCCGAGTTCACTGTCACTGCTCTGACTGACCGCTGACCCTCTGACCAACTGACCCTGCTCGTGAGAAGTAGATAGAGGTATACCATAAGCATATAACTAGAGATGAGCAATGTCTATAGAAGCATGAAATTAGGGAAGAAAAGAGTCGTGATATCAACTGCCATACCTCGAACAGTCACCAAGACAAGAGAAGGAGAAAGATCCTCCGATCAATCGACCACAATCCGCAATCCGCACCCTAATTAAGGCAAGGTAAGGTTTAGGGTGGTGATAGGGAAAGGCGAAGAGATTTGCAAATTAGAGGGAAAAGATCACAAAAATTGAAATACACCTTGACGGGCAGCTGAGATAAAACAACCTCCTTGGATGAGAGCTTCTCGGCAATGAATGGTGCACGGCTGGATTGGGTGGCAGTGTGGAGGAGCTCTGGCGCGCTGAGGAATGGTAGCACGGCGACGCAGTGCTGGAGGAGGGGCCCTGACGCGGTGGTTGCTCTGCAGTTAGGGTTTGGTGAATCAGTGCGGCGGCGCAGGGGGCAGGTGGCGGCGCAGGGAGGAAGGCGGCACTGGGTGGAGGTGAATCCCGCCGGCGAAGAGTTGTTCGAGAGCCCGGCGGCGATGGAAGAGCGGCGGCTAGGGTTTGGTACGGCGCGGCGGTGGACAGAAGAGATCCAGAGAAACAGAGAAGAGTCAGGGTTTTTTTAAAAAAAATTCGCCGTTAAGTTCGCGACGGACGCTCTGACGCGGAGCGACGGACGCTCCGTCGGACTGCGACGGACGCTCGGGGAGCGTCCGACGGCATCGTCCGTCGGGCTTCCAGAACAAATTTGAAACGCCCAATCGCATTGACCACGACGGACGCTTGGGAGAGCGTCCATCGCCCTGTTAGCGGGCAACTTTAATCTCCGGACGATCGCGACGGACGCTGAGGCAATTGACACCGAGCGTCCGTCGGCAGCGTCCGACGTCTTAAAAATAGAATTTTTCAAATTTTCTTTTTGCGTCTTTCTCCCAACCAAGTTCCAATCCCAATAAGATCCAAATAACACTTGATTGGACTTGATATGAGAACCATCTCTCAAACACTCATTTTCAATTAGTTTGCCATAGGCTTAAATTTAGTTTTTAGCTCAAAATATTCGAATGGAAGCGCCAAAGAGTCATCATATGGCCACAAGAGGGGTATTGAAGTGACTTGAGCTTGGAATGCTCCCCCTAAGTGGACTATCATAGAGTATGCTCAAGAAACTTAACCGAAAAGAAAGGGCAAACAACACACATGCATATGCTATGCAATACGAAATTTGAATCTAGGTTGCTTGCAAGTTTAAACCGCGGTTAAGCTTTGTCACACGATTTGAGGGCGGTTATCTTAACCGCGTTAGCCAAGCCTATGTGCATTACCAAATTAAACATGTTATATTACATATGAATGCATGGTTCACACAAACTCATCTTTTAGTGAAATTAGAGTGATCAAGCACATTTAACTCGCTTCTCAACCTACAAAAGGTTGTTTCATCGAGCGGTTTAGTGAAGATATCCGCCAATTGATCTTCGCTCTTAACTCCAACTAGTGTTATGTCTTTCCTAGCCACATGATCTCTAAGAAAGTGATGGCGAATATCTATGTGCTTGGTGCGAGAGTGTTGAACCGGGTTGTTTGCAAGCTTTACGACGCTTTCATTATCACACAAAAGTGGAACTTCTTTTAAAAACACGCCGTAATCAAAGAGTGTTTGGGTCATGTATAAGATTTGTGCACAACTTGCTCCCATGGCAATGTATTCCGCTTCGGCAGTTGACAATGCCACACTATTTTGCTTCTTTGAGGACCAAGAAACAAGTGATCTTCCTAGCATGTGGCACCCGCCGGAGGTACTCTTCCTATCAACCTTACACCCGGCGTAATCCGAATCGGAATAGCCAACTAGTTGGAAGGGAGCTCCTTTGGGATACCAAAGACCCATGCTAGGGGTGTGCCTTAAGTACCTAAGGATTCTTTTAACCGCACAAAGATGCGACTCCTTAGGGTTTGCTTGAAACCTAGCACACATACACAAACTAAACATGATATCCGGCCTAGAAGCGGTGAGGTAAAGTAAACTACCGATCATAGAACGATAAAGAGTTTGGTCAATCGGTTTACCTCCCTCATCGAGATCGAGATGCCCATTAGTAGGCATTGGGGTCTTGATTGGCTTGCAATCCTCCATCTTGAATTTCTTGAGCACATCATAAGTGTACTTCTCTTGAGATATGAAGGTGCCCTCCCTCAATTGCTTCACTTGGAAGCCAAGGAAGAAGGTTAGCTCGCCAATCATCGGCATCTCGAACTCCTTGGACATCAATGCACCAAATTCCTTGCTATGATCTTGGTTTGTTGACCCAAATATAATGTCATCGACATATACTTGGCAAACAAAGATTTCTCCATCTAGCACCTTGGTGAAGAGTGTGGTATCCACTTTCCCGATCTTGAAGCCCTTCTTGAGTAGGAAGTCCCTTAGCCTCTCATACCAAGCTCTTGGAGCTTGCTTCAATCCATAGAGTGCCTTGGACAACCTATACACATGATTAGGACAATTTGGGTCTTCAAACCCGGGAGGTTGTGAGACAAAAACAAGTTCATTAATGAAACCATTTAGAAAGGCACTCTTCACATCCATTTGAAAGAGTTTCATTTTATGGTGTGAAGCATATGCCAAAAGGATACGAATGGCTTCTAGTCTTGCAACCGGTGCAAAGGTCTCCCCAAAATCCAAGCCTTCAACTTGGGAGAACCCCTTTGCCACCAATCTTGCCTTATTTCTCACAACCACGCCTTGATCATCTTGCTTGTTCCTAAACACCCACTTGGTGCCAATGATTCTTGCTCCTTTGGGCGTTTCTACTAGTGTCCACACTTCGTTCCGGGTGAAGTTGTTCAACTCTTCGTGCATGGCGTTCACCCAATCCGGATCCGCAAGTGCATCCTCCACACTAGAAGGCTCAACAAAGGAAACAAAGGAGTGATGTTCAACATAAGAAGCAAGTTTAGATCGAGTTGTTATCCCCCTTGATGGACTCCCTATGATGAGGTCTTGTGGATGAGCTTGAAGCATAGGTGTAGATCTTCTATTAATCACTTGGGGAGGAGGTTGTGGTGCTTCAACATTGCTTGCTTCGGCCTCAGCTTGATCTTGAGGGATGTGAGTGTCTTCTTGAGCTTCCCTCACTTGATCTCCTTCATCAACTTGAGGCGTGTGGGGTGGAGAAGGAACTTGATTTGCTTCATCTTCAGCTTCTTCCACCTCTTGCGGGTTGATAGCACCAATTGGCATATTCTTCATAGCCTCCCTCAAGGGTTCATCACCTACATCATCAAGATTTTCATGCTCTTCTTGAGAGCCATTAGTTTCATCAAACTCCAAGTCATAACGTTTCTTCAACTAAGCCAGTGGCTTTGTTAAATACATGGTATGCCTTGGATTTAAGTGAATATCCAACTAAGAAACCAATGTCACATCTTCTTTGGAACTTGCCGAAGTGTTGGCGCTTCTTGTAGATGTACACTTTGCAACCAAACAATCGGAAAAAGGATATATCCGGTTTCTTCCCATTCACAAGCTCATAGGGGGTCTTCTTGAGAAGCCTTTGGACGAATAGCCGGTTGGCCGCATAGCATGCAGTGTTGATTGCTTCGACCCAAAACTTCTCGGGGTGTTGTATTCATCAAGCATTGATCTTGAAAGAGTGATAAGTGTCCGGTTCTTCCTCTCTACTACACCATTTTTTTGAGGAGTGTAGGTGGCGGATACTTCATGCTTGATCCCAACTTCATCACAATAGTCTTCAATCTTGGTGTTTACAAACTCGGTCCCATTGTCACTTCTTATCTTCTTGATCTTCACATCAAACTCATTTTGGGCTCTAGTTGCAAACTTCTTGAATATTGATTGAGTTTCTCCCTTGTCTTGAAGAAAGAACACCCAAGTGTACCTAGAGTAGTCATCAACTACCACCAAGCAAAAGAGATTGCCACCAAGGCTAGCATAGGTGGTAGGTCCAAATAGATCCATGTGAAGTAGCTCTAGGACTCTTGAGGTTGACATGAAAGCTTTGGTTGGATGAGTGTTTGCCACTTGCTTACCGCTTGACATGCACTACAAAATTTGTCCTTCTCAAACACAACATCCTTCACACCTCTAACCAACTCCTTCTTGACAAGCTTCTTCAAAGTTGACATTCCCACATGTGCTAATCTTCTATGCCATAGCCAACCCAAAGAACTCTTGGAGAATAGACATGTTTGCAAACTAGCTTCATTTGAGGTGAAGTCCACTAGGTAGAGATTGTTGTGCCGAAACCCTTTGAATATCAATGATGAATCTTCAATCTTGGACACAACTACCTCATTTGGAGTGAAGAGACATTGGAAACCAAGATCACATAGTTGTCCCACCGATAGTAAGTTGAAGCTCAAAGATTGTACTAGCAAGACATTTGATATTGATTGATCATTTGAGATTGCCACTTTGCCTAGGCCTTGAACTTTGCCTTTTGAATTATCCCCAAAGGTAATCTTGTCTTGCCCTTCACAATCTTCCTCAAGTGTGGTGAACATCCGGGAGTCACCGGTCATATGTTGAGTGCATCCACTATCAATCACCCAATGACTTCCACCGGTCTTGTAGTTCACCTACACACAAGCAACTTGGAGTTAAGCTTGTTGTTTGGGAACCCACACTTGGCGAGGTCCCAAAGCCTTGTCCACCAACTCCTTAGCAACCCATAGCACTTTGGGCTTGTTCTTCATCTTGGGACCGAGAAATACAACTTGAGGTCTACCCTTGGAGTCCTTGTTGATGATGAAGTGTGCATCATGAGCGAAAGGCCTTATGTGCTTGGGCAAGGTCTTGGGAGGTGGAGTCTTGCATTGGGATTGAAAGTGACCCTCTTGACCACATCCAAAGCACTTCTTGGGCTTGGGCTTTGGTGCATCATAGTTGCTTTTCATGGCCTTTTTCTTGTAGTAGTTCTTGGCTTCTATCTTGACCTTGGCCTTCATGATTTGGTTCTCCTTGAACCCAATGCCGGTCTTGTCAGTCTTCATGATAGTGTTCATCAAGAGCTCACTTTGAAGGTTGTGGCCCTTGGTGAACTTCTCCAATCCACTTGTAAGCTTGATCTTCTCAACCTTGAGCTTTGAATTTTCCTCTTTGAGAGAGTTGATCAAGGTCATTGCATCTTTGTCATCTTACTTGGCCGACTTGATAGTGAGTGGCTTGCTTGCCTTGAGGTTGGTTAGCTCTTCCTTGAGCTTGGTGTTCTCTTGCCTCATCTTCACATAGTCATCATGCTTGTCGGCCTCAACAACCTTCTTGCCCTTGCACTTAGCATTTTGCTCACTAGCAACTTCATCAAGCAAGTCCTCACAAGAAGTAGCTATATCACACTTAACAACCGGGTTAATAGCAACATGTGTAGCAAGATCATTTGAAAGCAATTCATTAGCTATCACAAGTGTGCCATGTTCATTCTTAACTTGGTTGTAGTCATCTTTTAGCAAGTTGTATCTTGTATGGAGCTCTTGTGTTGACCTCTCAAGCTTATCATGTTTCTCATTAGCTTGCTTGAGTGAGGCTTTGAGGTCCTTAGTGCTAGATGATAGAGATTTGTTCTCAAGCTTCAATTCATCATTAGCACTAGACAAGTCATCAAGCTTAGCATGCAAGTTATCATTGACTTTCTCTAGTGATTCACTTTTGCCTTTATACTTCCTAATGAGCTTAGTATATTTGTTGCAAATTACAATTAGCTCATCATAGGAAGGTGCCTCAAACTCATCATCACTATCATCACTAGATCTAGCCTCATCATCACTATCCTCTTTTTGTACCTTTTTGTCACCTTTAGCCATGAGGCATAGGTGTGTAGAGGATGAACCCGGAGATGATGGAGGGGGTGGCGGTGGAGTAGATGAACCAATCACCAAGACGGCCACCTTCTCTTCTTCACTTTCATCTCCGGATGAGTCACTTGAGTCTTCAATGTCGGTGAGCCAATCACCAACAATGTAGGCTTTGCCATTCTTCTTCTTCTTGTGGAAGTTGAAGTTCTTCTTCTTCTTGAATGGCTTGTCATCCTTCTTCTCCTCATCACTTGACTCAACCTTGTTGCCCTTGTTGTACTTGAACTTGTTGTTAGCTTTCTTGTTCTTGTACTTGTCTTTCTTTTCTTCGGGGCAAGCATGAGCCAAGTGTCCAAGTTTGCCACAATTGTAGCAATCCATCTTGGAGAGGGGCTTTCTTGAAGAGCTTGTGAAGAATTTCTTCTTCTTTGAGTCAAACTTGACTCCATTCTTGCTTAGCTTCTTAAACATCTTGGTTGTTTTCTTCACCATGAGAGCGAGATCATCATCATCATCATCATCATCGCTTGTGCTCTCATACATGACTTGCATCTTGTACTTCTCGGAGGAGGATGCCTTGAGTGCCAAGTCCTTCTTCTCCTCCTTCTCTTTTTCTTTCTTCTTGGAGGAGGAAGATGAGCCACCATCACCAATCTTCATGTACATCTCATGGGCATTGATCTTGCCCAAGATTTATGTCAGTGTAGCGGCGGAGAGATCTCCTTGGTGAAGCACCGTGACGATGTGGCCATACTTCTCAATGGGCAAGACACAAAGGATCTTGCGTACCACATCGGCCGGTTCCATTTGGTTGAGACCGAGCCCATTCAATTCCTCTATAATGATGTTAAGTCGTGAGTACATTTCATTTGCATTTTCATTTGCATGCATGGAAAAAGAATTAAGCTTAGCCATGACCAAATGATAGCGTTCTTCACGCTCACTCTTTGTGCCTTCGTGAAGTGCACAAATAGTGGTCCACAACTCAAAAGCGTCTTTGGCATTACGCACTCGGTTGAAGACATCCTTGCTAATGCCACGAAAGATAATGTTCTTAGCCTTGGCATTGTGCTTATCAAAGTTGAGGTCCTCCACGAAGAGGGTGCCTCCCTTTGTGGCGGCTTTGAGCACGCCCACGTCAACGGCCTCTAGATAGGCCTCCATACGAACTTTCCAATAAGGAAAGTCGTCTCCATCGAACATGGGAGGTGGTCCATCCCCATGGGACATCTTGCTCTAGGCGGTGAAGCCTAATTTAGAGCAAACCTTGCTCTGATACCAATTGAAAGGATCAAGATGCCCAAGAAGGGGGGTGAATTGGGCTCTTTTTAATTTCTAAACAAGAATTAAACCTATAAAGAGCCAATTAACCCCCTAGTGCCTACCGCTTGTGTGTCCTAGCTAGAAAGCGGTAGCAAGTCAATGGAAAGAGAAAACTTCCTACACAATTCTAGTATGAATTGAAAGACAAGTGCGGAAAGTAATGCGGTAATAAAGAGCTAGGGAAAGAGATGCTTGACACGACGATGTTTTGCCGAGGTATCGAGGAGTCGACACTCCCCCCTAGCCCTCGTTGGAGCACCTCGCAAGGTATAGCTCCCCCTCAATCTCGCGCAAGGGATGAGTGCTCTCTACGGGCTGATTCTTCGCCACTACGGCTCGGTGAATCGCCCACAAGCGATCACAAACGTCGATGGAGAAGGGCCGCCGACAATCCTCCGACGATCACCTTCCTCCGAGCACCACCGGACCGTCTAGGTGATGTCGATCACCAAGAGTAACAAGCCTCGATCTTCGCTTGACTCACTCAAGCTTCACAACTAGATGATGCACACTTGAACTCTTGGATGAACTAGAGAGAGGATGGATGGATTCGCGAATCACTCTCTCTCTCTAGGGTCTTGTTCTCTTCCCAATCTTCTCAACAAACTCAGCAACTCAAATGAGCAAAGGACCGGTGGGAGATAAGTGGGAGGGACTATAAATAGACCCTCTGAAAACTTCCTCGGGCTGACATTTTAAGTTGGCGACGGACGCTCTGTCGACTAGGCGACGGACGGTCCGTTGCATGCCCCAACGGCTAGTTTCTGTTCATAGTTTGGGCGACGGACACTCCGGCGCCTGGGCGACGGACACTCCGGCGCCTGGGCGACGGACGGTCCGACGCCCTGCCCAACGGCTAGTTCTGACACACTGTTCCCAGCGACGGACGCTACGTCACTGGGCGACGGACGCTCATCCACAGCGTCCGACGCTACGCTCTGGCTAGGGCTGAAAACACCCTCTCTGGAAGGTCGACGGACGCTCTTCCCAGCGTCCGACGCCTGGCCAACGGACAGCGTCCGACGGACCCTGAAAATCTTAGCCAGAAAACATCCCCACTGGAAGGTCGACGGACGCTGTGGACTTAACCACCCAGCGTCCGACGCCTCTGTCCGATGCCGACGGACAGCGTCCGGCGCCCCTGCCAGGAGCGTCCGGCGCCCAGAAAACAGTTTTAACAACTTCGTTTTTTGTCGCGATGAAAATGGAAGTTGTTTTAGGCTATCTTACGGTCACTATAGGCTTGCTTAGAGCTAAGAAAGTCAAGTGTGCACCACATCTAAGTCATGAAGCTTTCCTAAGTCAAGCTACTAATCTCAACCCCTCTTAATAGTACGGTCAAAGGTAAAAAGAGAAGCCCTATCTATTTCTAAGTGTCCTTCATCTCCTTATGACACTTAGCCTATCATTCTAGGGTCTTCATCATGTCTCCTTGAAATCCGAAACGATATCCATCTTGAGGGCTAAGTGATGACCATTAGTGCCCATTCTTATCGATCACTATGGCTAAGCTACGCATAGCCTCTGCAAAACACACGTTAGCCATAATAATCTCTAATTGTCGTTAATCGCCGAAACCAACTAGGGCCATGATTCTTCACCTTTGTTCTCAGCAATTTCCCTGGCCGTATTATTTAAGTTGCTGCGGATATGCAATTATGGAAATCGTGGTACATTTAAGACAGATAAGGTTTTATAAATTCTGTTATGCAGTAGTTATTTATTTATACTTTCATTTTGAAGAAGCAAAATTCTAAACAAAAAGAAAAGTTTAGTCAAGCACATGAGGGTAAAAGGTAGCCCACCTCAATACCATCCCTTTAAAGAGCATCTTCAACACTTTGATAAACCCACTTCCAACCTTGTTTGTCATAGGATGGAAAAAATACACCCTCCGATAACTCTTTATCCTAGTTTCAATCTATCCACGTTTGAAAAATAATATGCTAAAAAATACATAAACAACCATGATTCCCTGTCGGTGTTGGGCGCCTCCACTGTTGTTGCCTCTCACGCCACCGTCGTTTGGAGGTTCGCCGGAATTGAGCCTTCAACAACTATTTTCATATCTAATGATATTGGGGGATAGAACAGGCAATGTAAATTTCATTTTAGAGTTTCTGGGTGTGAGGATGTTGGCGATGGACGGTCATAATCAGCCATGGAAGAGTTTTGCCATCGTCACTGCCTAGGAGGTTCATTGGAATTGGTTGTCTAGCCACTATTTTTTAGATATGAGAATATTGAGAGGTAGAGCAGGAAATTGAGATTTCGTTTTGGAGATTCTAGGGGTGCCTATTATGGCCGCTAGCCTAACATAGTCAACCATGGAAGGCTATGCGTCGACAAATGGAAGAAATGTCGATGGAAGAGGCCGAGTTGGAGCAGTGGGCCCTGTGTTTTGAAATAAAAATTAGGACCAAAATTATTAGAAATGGTTAGAGATACGATGCAAATTTCCTCCCTACTCTTTTATAGGAGTTGGAATAATCGAAGATTTGGCCAATGATTTATTAAATTAAAGAATGTTGGAGTTGCTCTAGTTTATGACCAAACCGTCTTTTTCATTTTTCCTGAATTTTATGAAGATGGTTCTAACACGATCCTATCTTTTCTGAAAGTTGTAACTCAATCCTATCGAGATGACATGTGTGGTTGAATGAGCACGACAGGACATGATGCATCATGCTTTCCTAACTTCACTTTTGGAGTTTAGTAATCACTGGGTTAGCACATAGCTCCTCCCTTGCTCTTGTAGCCAAGCCAGGAACAATGCCACTGCCTTCTTTGTCCCCCTTTTCAAAGGCTCTCCTTGGGAGTCGTCAGAACCAGTGATGGATGATGATGCTACAATGCAACACAACACAATAGGAAAACGCTGGCCAGAATCTCACATTTTGGAATGGAGGACTAGGCATTGATTTGGCCGCATATCAAGTTTTAACGTTTTGTATAGCATGTACTTGTTGTTGACAAGAAAGCACTGTCACTTGAGAATGCATAATATATGGGTGATGAAATCATTAAGTTAGTTCTGGGAATACTTTGGAGGGTTAGGCCCAATGCCAACTAGGCTAGTTGCATCGAACTCCTACACTGATCTCTTCATCCGCGGCAGCTTTGCCTTTACTCGAGTGAGCATCACCATCTGCTCACCCCACGAGCTGATTTTTATATATGTGTATAATATGAGCAAAGTTAAGATGTCATTCAAGTTGAGGATGAGCCTTCAAAAGAAGAGCTAAGATATCAATTCAAGGGAGGCGAATTCGCTTTTCGCGATGTTGCGTATCACAACCAAACTTAGTAGCCGTGATACAAGCAAAACTTGCTTGCTACAGGGGAGGCGATATTAGATCGCTTTTGGTTTGTAGACGATGAGATCAATGTGAAAACCATGGGAAGCGCAGGTCACCAGAATATTTCTCGCGATTTAACGTCGATTTTCACTTCATAATCTAGTGCACAACCCAATTCTTTCCACTTTATATAGTCACCACTAACACCTGTCTAAAAAAAATATAGGGCCTGTTTGGTTATAGCCCCCTAAAGTTTAGCCACTAAATTTAATTGATTTTAGTCCCTAAAATGTCAAACAACCCCAAAGTGCCCTCTAAAGTTTAGAGGGATACTTTAGGGGGTTGTTTGTCACTTTAGGGACTAAAATCACCTAAATTTAGTGGCTAAACTTTAAGGAGTTGTAACCAAACATGTCCAGTCACCACTAACATTAAACACTGTTTATTATTCGGCACAGATAAGGTACAAGTACATGGAAAGAAGCACCGAGTCACATTGATTCACTTCAGTTTAAGCATATATACTGTAGAACATGACTAGGTTGGACCAACTGGTCCACCTCTGCTATAGTATAGAAAGAAGAGCAAAGAGAACATCACTTGGTTGGTCCACATTGAGTCGAGTAAAGGGAATGCAACAGCTAGCTAATTACAAATATTATACAGGTGATGCACACTTGAATTATCCAGCCGCAGGATAGGAAAGGTTTGACATTAGGGTGATAATTGGGGACTAAGCAAGCTACATACGGCTGCCATTTATGTGTCCTGCATTACATTATGCAGGTGATGATGAACTCAGCAAAGGCAAAAGCCGGGAGCGAGCAGATGCTAGGGAGGTTAAAGAAACCCAGGCCAGGCATGCACACCCTTGGCCAATGGCAGGCCGGCCAAGTGCTCTATCAGTTCGGCCACATGCTCCACGCCGGCGACAACACACAGCACACAGCCGTCCCTATCTCGGCCGCGCGGCGAGCCCGTGGGCCGGCGGGGGCGCCGGGTTTGGTGGGGATGATGGACAGGCGGATGGAGACGTGAGCAGGGAGGAGATGGCCGCTGCTGCTGGGACACGTCTGCCTGGGACTGGAAGCACCAAGGAGAGGAGCCTGGACTTGCTGAAAGCTCCCATTCTGAGCATGACACTTGCAACCGCACGCACGACTGCCACCAAGCACTGCAATTTGAAACTGAAAACCCACCACCACCATCACCACCTCTCTTTTGCAGGCAGGCACACCCAGCCAAGCGAGCCCCAGCCTGATGTAGGATGGCACATGCCTGATCCGTGGTCACTGATGCACCCACCTTGTGCATTCTTTGATGAAGGAAAGGTGGTCCTCCCCTCCGCCTCCTCACATTCGTTCCTGTTCCCAGGTAAGATGCTTCAGTGGTCAGCATGCCAACAGTCGGTGATCACAGCTCGCTTCTCGAGCTTGATCAGCTCGTGCCGTGTCTGTGCACATATGTTGTTGCTTTCTATCTCGACAGATCTGGGCACGCTGCTCCAGTGGTCCTTCTCTTTTTGTGTGTGCTCGCTCTTATCATCCACTGTACACTGACCGTGTTGCGTTCGTGATGATCATGCGTGGAGCTGTTCCAGAAAGGTTCAACTGAGCTTCTTGCCCCCAAGGAACATGTCCAACAGCACCCTACAAGATCCAGCCACCGAATCAGATCTGCTGTCAACAGTGAGGACATGTGTCACGCGAGGTGTCACCTTTTCATCACACTTGCTTCTGTAATGGGGGAAACAGGGCTTCTGTTTGATGACTCCACTCATCTTTTTGTTTTGCTCAGTACTGTAACAACATATTTACATTGACAAGATGACACATACAAAGAGTGACCTCCAGCTGAAAGCATGTCAAAGTTCATGCTGACAGGATCTTCGGAAACTCCCTCGCAAAAAGAAGGATCTCAAAGAAACTCAAGTGAACAAAAAGCTCTGTTCTTTCAGCCTGCTGCCAACTTGAAATATAGCATGCCGCTGCTACAGAACACTTTCGGCGCTAGCATCCTGTCAAACAAAAAAAGGAGAACACAGCATTGGCATATCGTCTTCAGCTTTAGCTATGCACAGGTACCAAAACAGTGAGGAAGAAACTGACCGACAGTATAAGAATTACACCATGTGTAGAGTAGCAGAACCATTGTGAAGGCCCAAGCGTTCAGCACTGCATAGCCAGAAAAGCTGTTGGATGTGGTGTTAAACTCATTCCAGGACTAGGAAATTTTTTTGACTGTTTCTCAAAGTAAGAGGAAATAAACAAGTGCTAGACTCTACCAAAAAAATCTTATGAATGAAAGCTTATACCGGATCTTTCGGGCAAAAAGGAGACTCTACAAAAATGTCCAAGTAAGCAGAAGAAACTACCTAGGAGGAAAGATCAAGACATTTGAAAAGGAGCTCAATTGCCCCATGTGCAATGTCAAATGAAATTCATACATATGTATGTGTTGATGTTTGATGCCTGAACACAACATAAAAATATCATCAGGCAGGTTTAATTTCTTTTAAGATATAATGCAAAACTTGAAGAAAGGAGAAAGCTCATAGAATTGACAAGACTCTAAAATAAAAATACACCACTGCAATAAAGTTGAGGGCTTAAAAGCTGAAGTTTTTGGTCATTGAAAGCCTAATCAAATTCTCACTCGAAAAACAAAGACTCGAGCTAAGGGCGTTAGCCATAGCAACCACTGGCAAAAAAATGGTTGATATAACACACAAGAAATACAACAATAGTGGAGGATGCAACTATTATCTTGATTAGGACATGAATGCAGGGTGACCAAGTGGTACACAAATACAGTGGCACATAAATGTCAGGGAAGTGACAAAAGGAACAAGAATGAGAGGTCGTGAGAAATATTGACCCGTGTATTCTTCAAAAAATATGTTGACAGTTTGCAGACAAAGGAAAATCTGTTTCAAAAAAACATAGGAAAGCCCACTATGCTACCATAGTGTATCTGGCATCAATGTTAGGGCCTGTTTGGGTGCTGAACACAGATCAATCCTACAATCCACATGGATGCTGGGAATTTAGCTGTGCATACATGTAGATCAGCAAGGATTAGGCCCATCCAAAACAAGGCCTCAAGAATGAATTTGTCAGTAGTTCCAAACTTAGAACAGTAATAAACTACATGCAGCGTGAAAAAAAAACATTTTGTAGAAGATAGAACAGTGACAATACAATAAACAGACATTTTGTTCAAAAGTGAACTTCAAACTTCCAGTCCAGTGAACAATGTATTGGATTGAAAAGCAAGGCACGACATGGCAGTACAGAATAATGAAAGAAAAAGGTACAGGAAGCGAACTCGTATTGTTGCATAATGTAAATTGTATCGCTCTAAGCTATAACTGCTAAAGAGTCACCATTCTGGTAAACCAAAAGTAAGCACTGTTAATCAGAATATTAAAAGGTTATATAACCATTTAGAAGCATATTTTCTGTGGATATAAACGGGCATAGAAAGGGCACATCATAACAAAATATGGTACTATCAAGTAAAGGAAACTATTCAGCCCAGCTGAAATACATGAGTACAATCTTTTCTGCAGAAATACCTCAGGACCTCACCATTCTATGTGTACACTGCAGTGTAACCAAGCAATCCCACACATAGAGCAATTTTCATATAAATTTAACAGAAGAATGTGAATCAAGAATATATAAGATCTGCATAAGTTCATATGTTCAGTATTTTTTAACAGAAAATACAGCAGGGAAGCCCCCACTGTACAATGTTATTAAAAAAAAGAACATGTACAAAAGATAGAGAAATAACAAAAAACCAACCAGGTAGCCACGGTGGGAAAGGAACTGCGGTCAAAAGGCAGGGAGCCCTAAGAGAGAAGATCTAAACAGAGGAGAAACGTTGCATATTTATCATCTCTCATTCTAAAAGCCTGAAGTTTGGCCTCTTCACAGAAGAGGTTTTTACAAGAAGCCTGCATGTTCAATATTCACTTCATCGCATTGGTCATCACCATGTGTGCTTTATAATGGAACTCATCAGAACTGAGTGCAATTTAGAATGCAAATTTACATGATTCAGAAGTTGCAAATGCACAATCATTAACTTGTTGTGCTCTACATGGACCAGTTAAATAACTCTGAACTTGGCATTGGGGCCCAAGGTAGCATTGATCTAGTTGTATGTGGCAAACTATGCTGCATAAATGGAGAGAATTACTCAGTAGCATCGATCTGGATATTATTGTTGTGCTCTACTATGTTGCATAAATGGCAGCAGGTACCAAGGTCAGGAGGACAAAAGGAAATTGTTCCATTTGTGAAGCCATGAGATGCAGCTAAGTTAGACATGTGGAGGAATCTTTTTTTCAGATGAGTACAGGACCATTGGATAAATGCCAACAATGGGATTTTTTTTTAGACGAGGATGCCAAGAATGGGGTATGCAGAGGGGGGAGCACATGCCACCAAGGCACTAATCAATTCAGGTATGAATGACTCAATAACTATTAGGTAGTGATATAGGCTAGTAATGATGTTTTGCAGCATTGGCCATTGGAATTCAGGACAAAGGATACTAACCATTAACCACTACATGTGATTATGTATAATCTAATGTTTGCTACATATTTAAAAGCAATGTTATAAATAACAGTGAGCCAGTTGCCGTCATACCTTACAATGTTAGTGTGGTATGTGACCTTGTAAGCAGTTCAATAGCTACCTATATGTGCAGAATAAAAACAATTAAACAAATACTTCAAGATCTTAGTTCACATATTGTTCTGTAAGATGTCATTAAATTTCATTCGAATGACTATAGATATGAGAACCTCAAATAAAAAGTATTTATTATAGGGCATACATGCATGCAATTCAACCATTGCACCAGTCTATTTAACTGCTAAATGAAATCATTGTATCTGTTTAAATTGTAAGTCGTTTTAGCTTTGTCCTAAGTTAAACTTCTCTAACTTTGACCAAGTTTATAGAAAAATGCACAAACATCTGCTACATCAAACTATATTCATTGCATACACCAGGAAATAATATTTTGATAGTGGATTCATTTGATATTGTAGATGTTAATATATTTTTCTATAAACTTGGTCAAAGTTAGACAAGTTTGACTTAGGACAATGTCAATACAACTTACAGTTTGGAACAGAGAGAGTACTTAACTGCTAAATATAGCCACTAAACATACAGCATCCTACCACAGCTGTTACTACTGTACGTTCTGCCACCTGCAAGGTCATAAAAATCAATATTTACCGTGCTGGCAGCAACAAGATTGAACTGCAACTAGCATGCAGATGCAGGAAAATCACATTAGTCTGCAATGATACATGGAAACCTAATCACAGTTTCCCATAAAAGGTGGTCTATCTGGAGTAGTATTTATAATTGTTTCCACAAAAAAGGCATCTTTCTACAACTCTTTTGAGCATTAATCTCTGAGGTGAGGGTTCTCTAGAACCCTTACAGCCACTGGATCTGCTAATAGCCAAATCCTGCAGCCATCTACAATCTAATTTACTAATTGGTACTATTAAATTGCATGATGCTACACACAAGGTAGGACAGGTAAATCACATCCTGAATTCAAGATATCTGGTCATCTAACATCATCACTCTCCATGAGTGGACTTTTAGACGCTGACCTCTTTGAGCTTTTACCGGAGGAATCTTTGGCCTTACCAAACTTCTTGATTGGCCTTTTCAGTGACATTGTATAGCTTTGCAGATTTTGCTGCCCTCTAAAGTTCTTCGACGACTGTACTACCTCATCAAAAGCCTTGGACAGTGCATCTTTAGCAACTGCATAGATTTCAGAGGATTTTGAACCTTCTTTTGCAAATTTTACCACATGACAGCACAGATCATTGAACCTTGTAGTTGAAGGATCCTCACGGTCTCCCCTCAGATCAATGTAGTTATCAGAGGTGACAATATTTTTTGCATGTTTTGTCCAACGTTTCAGGATATAAGCCTTTGGAAGGTCACGTACTCCTTCGATGATGAAAATCCGGAGAGCATGCCTGCACAAGATACCAGAGCTCTCAAACAGGCAGCAACTACAATTCACCATACTTTGATCAGGATTGAAATAGACGGTATGTATCTCCTCATCACCTTCATATCTCTTGACACGATACTTGTGTACTGTATCATCCTCAAGTCTCTCTGCATGGTACCCAAAAGAATCAACAAATTGCCGCTGAAATAAGGCAAATATTGTGCTAGTGAATACTGAACTCCCTTGTTTTTCTACTGGTGAGGCTGTACTCAACGCTGGCATTTGAAACAATGTGAAATAATCTGCCTGAACTTCATCTTCAAATGAACTAGAAATTGCCTGTCCTAGTTGCCAAACTGCCACCCGCAATTCAGTCTTGGACGAAAAGTACTTTTCAATAGCTTTCTCGATACTTCCACATGTTGTTGGCATCAGGGTTCTGGGATAAAATGCCTTTTTTGTGTATGCCGGGGCCCATTTTTGGCGAATATCATATAGAGACTGTAAGAGCTCATTGTTGCTGAGCTCATGCTTTATGATGACCGAGCTCCAACCTGAGTCAAACAGTTCTTCTATTCTGGACCCATCAATGCACTTCCTAAGATCAGTTACGAAAGCCTCTGGATCTGGGAACATACCATGTAGATCCTCCTTCATTGTGTCTAAGATATGCTTTTCGCAGAAAATATGGTGGGTATTGGGTAATACCTTGGCAACAGCAGCTGCCATTCCTCGGTTGAACTCTGTTAGCAAAGAAACAGGAGGACCCATGTGCATTGCTTCAAGCCATTTCTCAAACAACCATGTAAATGATGCTTCAGAGTCATCAAGAAGTAGTGCGCAGCCAAAAACAACAGGCTGCACATGATGATTGACACCTGAGAATATGACGATAGGGATAGTCTCCTTGTTTTTCCGATATGCTGTCTCAAACCTAACAGCATCACCAAAATGGTAATAAGCCATCCTAGCTTTAGCATCAGCCCAGAAGATATTGGCAGAGTGCCCATTCTTTTCTTGCTGCACAGCATAGAAAAATGAAGGGTCCTCTTCCTGTCGCTTCTTAAGGTATTCAAATAGGCTTTGAGCATCCTCTGACCCTAAATCATTATACCTCATCTCTCTAGGATGCTGAGAATCTTGGCCATTCAGAAGGAGATTACGTGTGTCCGCAAAGTTATTTGCAATGACAAGTACCTCACCTTGTGACCGAACACAGTGAACTTTGCTTGCTGGTGCTGGGTTGAGCTCATGGGTATGCTCTAGGATGAGTTTGGAGACTCTCCAGGTATCTTTTCCCTTCCGAATTACCTCAAACAATGCATCGCAACCATCCCTTGAGGGCTCCGATGCACGTACTCTCTTGGTATCCTCTCCATTGTTCTCCCGCCCTGAATGGTATCGATGCCTAGAGCACACAAGCTTCAGCATCTTAAGTGACTCATCTTGCGACTTGCGGGACTGACGTACACGAGCTTCAAACCCCACACGGCTGGCATACGAGTAGTAGAATGTCTTGGCAGACTCAAGGGACTCGAAGTCCATACCAAAGTAAGGGTCGACCACAGTATCACTCTCGATGGCGATATACTGCACTCGACTGGGCAGCCCAACCTCATGATTGTGCTCCTTCACAAGCTTGGTAACAATCCACTTGCTATCACCTCTGCAGAGCACCTCGAGCATGGCATTGCAACCCTCCCTGATGGAGGCAGGGCGCTTCCTCGTCTTCTTCCCAGCCGCGACGACACGTTTCTCCTTACTGAAACCTTCCCTTGAGCACACAAATCTTAGCATGATAATGGACTCACTGCACTTAGACTTGCGCGACCGGGCAATGCGAACGGAGAACCCAACACGGCCAGCATAAGCAATGTAGAAGGTCTTGGCAGCCTCACCGGACTCAAACTCCATCCCCAGCCGAGGCTCCAGGCAGGCGTCAGACTCCACCGGGAAGAGGTCCCTGCAGACGGACTGCGGCTGTGCCGCCGGCGGCGGCAGCGGTGGCTGAGCTTGGTGGTCGACGATCTGGACGCTGTGCAGCGGCATCGGGTCCACGTGGGTGCTGACACCAAGGGAAGCCCAGAAGTTGATGCTGTCATCCTCGAGGTCCGCCACCTGGGGCTCCATCATCCCGTTCCCCGCCGCCAGCTCCCCGACCTCCGTTACCCTCCCGCAATCTCCTTCCCCGTGACTTCTAGCTGATGCGGGCCGCCACGCCCCATTCAAGAAGCAATCCAACCCAAACTTCCAGCGGGACTCTGGCTCCGGCACTCCGACCCCTGCCAAACTGCCGCCCAGATGCAAGAACTCCGCGAGTGCAGAAGAGGAAGGTGGCTCCGGGTGCGGAAATGGGAACTACAAGCAGGTGGCTCCAATTGCGGAATGGGGAGCATGAACCCTAGAGAATTGACTTGCTGAGACCTGGGATTCGACGGAAATGCAAGAAAAGAGGCTCGAATTGGGGAGAGGAACGACAGCTACCTCTGGACTCTGGTTCATTGATTGGCTGTTGGGCGCTACCTACGGCGGCTGCTGCTACGGACAGCGTTACTTTCGCTTCATTTTCTCCCCCTTTCCTTATTTCTTTTCTCAACGCTTCATCATGTTATTATTGTTGTGTGTCGTTTGGGAGATTTAACTTTTTAGTCTTTACCTATTATTATAAGGATTTTATCAACTTTTGATATGGTACTTCAGTTAATGTTTTGCTAGACAACAAATAGAAGAGATATATAAATACCACATTTGTACTCGTGGCACGTCTGCATTGTAAGGGGGTGTTTGGATCCCCTTGACAATTTGACAAATTGACAAAAGAGCAAAAGAATTGCTACTTTTTGGCAAATGGATCCAAACATGCAAGGCAAAAAATGGTTAGAGTGGCAAATAAAGGCAAATAGAAAATCCTTCCACTCATACCCCTCCCTCTTATGCATGACATGTGAATGAGTGTAATTATTAGGGGTATAATTGTCTTTGTATGTGTCATTTGTCATTTTCCATTTGTCATTTGTCAAGGGATCCAAACACCCTCAAGTGACAAAAGATTTGCCAAATTCATTTGTCATTTGTCATTTACCATTTTCCAAAGGATTCAAACACCCCCTAGATGACCGAGTGGCAAATGACCGCAGCTGCCCATACCATGTGTTTGCTAACCTATCCAGCCTGCACTCACTCCCCTCGCCTAGGCCATTCCTCTCCCACCTTCTCCTAGATGTCGCAATGTGTGCAAGGTATGTGGACTGTCATTCTCATTCTCTGCTCGTTTTATTTCATTCTGCTGATTTTCATTTGAGGTTAGAGTTAAGGTTCATGAAAATATGAGATTCTATGTCTTTGCTGCTTCATAGGCAGTTGATTTAGTCACGTTTGTTGCGGTGGATAGGCGAGACGCAATGGATTCGAGTGATTGCCCTATTTGGTACTCCCTCCGTCCTAAAAAAAGTGTTGTTTTGGATGTTTATACCACAAATTTGACTTGATTTGTAAAAAATACATACAACATTTGAATCTCCAAATAAATTTATTAAAAAACTAGATTCAAAGATCTTTCCAATGATACTTATTATATACCATAAATATTAATATTTTTAATATATAATTAGTCAAAGATGTTTTTTGGGAAGTAAAAACGACAGTCTTTCTGGGACAAAGGGAGTAAGTTATATTTCGCTGTACTTTATTGCCACTTTGATTGGATAAGGGAGACACATAATGGCTTCAGAAGCTTGGGTGTCACAGAGTTCTATTCCCTGTTTAGTAAGTTATAATAGATTCGTCTCGTGAATTAACCATAATTTTTTACGTTTTTATAATTACTTCATATCTAGTCCTTTTGTGACTAAACTTTAGTCTCTGCTCGTTAAACTTGTGTTGGCGCCCTCCTCCTCCAAGCAGGACTGGTACGTCTGATCGGGACGCCCTCGTTCTCGATCATCTCGTCCCCGTGGCGATTGAACTGGTCCCATGCCATGGCCATACACACGGCCGGCCACGTACGCCACACCTCGTGTGCCTGTGGCCACGGTGTCGCAGTACACCTAGTGGATGAACTTTGCCACTTTTGGTTGCGGTCCTTCCAGCGCGCCGCGTCGTGCAGCATGTTAACCTTCACCCATGGGTCATTGTGCCTAACTGAAGTTCTTACCATTCGGGCAACTTTTTGTCATGGAGCATTGTCCTTTGCAACTCGTCAATCTGGGACTGCCAATTCATATGCTCTAATCACAAAGTGAATTCAAAATTCAAACAAGGGTTAAACAAAATAAAACTGTCTTGGAGACAAGATATCTCTCGTTTGCAGGGATGGTTCATCCAACAAAAAAAAAGTTCTAACCAAGAAGAGTGTCATGAGCCAAGTGTTCTGCAGCTACGTCGGCATCAACTCTCCATATATAGAACTTGGTGTACCTCCTGCCCCAGCAAGAGCACAAACCAACACGACGCCGTGTCAATGACAAGTATTGCAGGGTCAGCGAAGACGCAAGAGTAGACACACTCATGACTCAACCTGTTATACGTGCTCCCAGCGGGAAACTTTGATGTAGGGGTACACCTAGGCCAGCGAGAAGGACACCACCCACACGTCACCCCTGTCAGCATGGTGAAAGCCCTATGCTTGATTTGGCTAATTGAAATAGCCAAGTGGACTAATCCTATATTTTAGTGTTGGGATCAAGATAGGTTGGTCCATATCCGAGGATTGAGCAAGGTGACACTCAAGGTGATGGAGATGACTGCAAGTGATGACCAAGTGCTCACTCTTTCGGAAACAAGAAAGAGAAAAAAAAACAAAATCCTATGGCTCAAGGCAAAGGTATAAAATATGATGTTTGTTTTACCGGTAAGATGAAATAAGTTCGTGATCTAATTTAGGATAGATGATCGTACTATTAAGAGAGGAAGCTCGAAGATAATAGTTGTTTAAGTGCAACTAGGTGAACTAAGTGTGGATGTGCATTACACTAGTACAAAGCAGCTCTAAGCATGTGCATGTGCATTTACATCATCACTCTTTGTTTTAAATACATTCCTTTACTTTTTGTTTGTGAGCATGAAACTTTGCTGTTGTAAATAAGTGTGACTTTATGTTTATGAGCATGAAACCACTTGTATGAAATAGTTAAATACTAGTATGTGGGTATAATTGAATATCATCCAATAGGTTTAGGGTAAAATATAGGGTCATTGAAAAAGTTGTTGGGGGGCTATTTCCACATGCGGTTGACTTAAACAAACCGCCTGTGGAAATAGATTTTCACAGGCGATTCAAATAGATTTTCACAAGCGGTTCTACGTAAACCGCTTGTATTGTGGTCCTATTTCTACTGGCCTCCGGCGCAGGCGGTTGCGAAAAACGCCTGTAGAAATACATTTACAACCGCCGCTATAGTAGGTCTGTGTACTATAGTGTTAGGGCCTAGTGAGCTAATGAAGACTATGAAAATGTTTGGAAAATGCTGACTCGCATGCACTAGTGTTTAAAACACTTTGGAGTTAGCACTTGAGAAAAGGGTTGAAGGGTTGCGCTTAAAATTAAAATAGAAAGGGACATGGGCGTCAAACCTGTGTCGAGAAGCGTTGGGCCAACCTGATGTTTAGTCTAACAGCTAACCCTAAGCAGCAGAGTGTGCATGCATTGTCGGACTAAATGGTAACATTGTTCATATCTCTCTTGTCCGGTTCATTAACTTTTAGTGGTGTATCATTTAGGTTCATCAACTTTCAAATTACATTTTTGGGTCATTAATTTTTTATGGTGTGTCATCTATGTTCATCAAGTTTGAAATTGTATCTTTGAATCCATAAACTTTTGGTCGTATGTTATCCAAGTCTATCAACTTTCAAATTGCATTTTTAGGTCCATTAACATCTAAACTAATTCACCGTAGATCCATACCCCTTCGATTAGCGAATAGACCTAACAATGGCTGCCACCGTGAAGCATTGGAAAAAATGGAAATATAAAATAAATAATAATATGCTATGAATGTGTATAAATAAATAAATTAAATAGAAAATAAGTCAATAAAGAATAAACAAAACATAAGCGGAACACAAAAACATTAAAAAGGAAAAAAACCCACTAAATAAAGGAAAATAACAATCAAATGGTGATGAGTGGAAGGGAAAATAAAATATAATATAGAACGATGTATAGAAAAAAACATAATAAAATATATATTGTATTTTATATATTTCTACTCCATGTTGGTTGTTTAATTGGTGTGTCATGTTAGATCTATTCGCTAATTGAAGATGTATGAACCTATGGTGAATTAATTAAAAAAATTTATGGACCCAAAAGTGCAATTTAGAAGTTAATAGGCCTGAATAACACACAACTAAAAGTTAATGGACAACAAATGTAGTTTAAAAGTTAATGGACCTAGATAACACATCACAAAAAATTAATAGACCCAAAAATATAATTTGAATGTTGATAGACCTAGATGACACATCATCAAAAATTAATGTACCTATAGTGCATTTAACTAAAAAATTAACTAGATATGCAGCCTAAATAAAGATTGAATTATGTCTGTTCAGGAACGTATATAATATATATGGTTAATCTTTAGAACTAAGAGCAAAAGCTACATACATTGAGTAGCTACAATGTAAGGCAAAATATTATATGTGTACATGGAGAAGCGCCTGCGTCCCACGAAACTTGTTCACGAGGTCGTGTGTGTCCACCAGTGGCGGGCAGGGGGCCATGGCCCCCTAACATTTCATAACCAAAAAATAAGTAATATAAATTAATATGTTGTATTTATATTAAGAGAGAGATTATATAATTTTTTTTGTCATATATGCCTATTAGTATCTTCTAGATAATAAAATCATACAAAACACAAATAGATTATAAATTTATCGTAATGAAAAGGACCGAGTTGGTACTCAATATTTACGATGCCACTCTACACGTCTTGATCTTAACGGTCATGTCACTTACCCCTGAGTATAATTCCTAGCTCCACCAGTGGTGTCCACGTACTGATCCAAAAAGCTCGTTTGTGTGCCTGCAACTAGCTTGAAATAAATTTCTTGCCATAACTAACCATTTCGTGAGCTAATTAGCATTCTGCAAGTTCTTGGAGTGAGTTGTATCGAACGATCTCAAGCAGCTAGCGTGTACGTGTACCGAGTAGCTAGCTAGGCTGATATTCCCTCCTACATACATTTAGTACTCCAGTGTAGCATCTGATGCATGCATGTATCTAGTGCTTTCCAAGCAATCCTTGATCAATTATTCACCTAATATATCGATCACAACGGCGCCAGTACTTGCACTACATGACCATCGGTAAAGCAATAAGCTGCGTAACCACACACACGCTCAATGACGAAATCAGGCGGCTGTCCCTGGGTCGTGTACAACGTCTTGATGGTGGTGGCGCTGTTTGTGCTGCTGGTGGCAATGTCCATATTGATCGTCGTCATGCTGTGGCCACGAGCGCCATCGGTGGACCTCGCCAGTACTTGCACTACATGACCATCGGTAAAGCAATAAGCTGTGTAACCACACACACGCTCAATGACGAAATCAGGCGGCTGTCCCTGGGTCGTGTACAGCGTCTTGATGGTGGTGGCGCTGTTTGTGCTGCTGGTGGCAATGTCCATATTGATCGTCGTCATGCTGTGGCCACGAGCGCCATCGGTGGACCTGATGGGTGGCAGCGTTGACAGGATTAGGTGCGTGTACCCACGTGACCCCTATAGCAGGAGAAGAAAGGAGATGGTCCTTTCTAAAACCAGAAGAGGGAGGAGGAAGGGGCACGTGCCCCCATTGTTTGCTTCCATCTTCTAACATCCTATCAAGTTAGGAGTGAAAGTGCTAGTTTGGTTTTGGATAATTGATGAACCCTAAGTGAATTAATCATTTGCTCTAAGTGATGTATGAGATGGGTTAGTTCACAACAAAAGTGAAGCTAGATGACACTCAAGTTATGGAGATGGCCCAAAGATGGTGATCAAGTGCTCCACATTTGGAAAAGAAGGACTAGTACGTCTGGTGAAAGCATCTAGGCCCCATGGTTTCGGTGATTAACGAAAATACGATGTTATTATGGCTAACGTATGTTTTGCAGAGGCAATTAGAGTGTTAGACCATAGTGACAAATGGAATGGGCAACATATGGTCATCTAATGCCCTCAAGAATGACATCGTTTCAGATTTCAAAGGAAGATGATGAAGACCCTAGAATGAATAGGTCTAAGTGCCATAAAGGAGATGAAGGGCACTTAATATAGATAGGGCCTTATTTGACATTTGACCGTACTATCAAGAGAGGTTAGAATGAGTAGCTTGACTTAGGAGAACTTCATGGTATTGGTGTGGTGCACACTTGACATACATAGCCCTAAGTGAGCCCTAGTTGTCCCAAAGATAGCCTAGAACAACTACTATATTCATCGCAATGAAGTTTGGAGTTGAGAGAGACCTCATATGGGCATCAGACGCTGAAGTCGTGGGCAGCAGAGGTGTCTGGTGCAGTCTGTCGCTAGGGTTTGGCGACGGACGCACACATCGGACGCTGAGTTGAAATATGTAGTGTGTCCGATGGTAGTACAGTAAGCTTCCAGAGGGGGTCTCCAGCCAACGGACACATCCGTTGGCAAGTTGACTGACGCTGGCATGCGTCCGTTGATTTATTTGAGTGAATTTCCAGAGAACCCGAGAGCGTCAAGTTTGCAACGGACGCATCTGGTGCTTCGGCAACGGTGCGTCCGGTGCTTAGGGTTTGAACTCAAACTAGTCGTTGGGGCAGGGCATCGGAGCGTCCGGTGCAGGGCATCGGTGCGTCCAATGCCAACTTAATCTGCGCAACTTTTAGCCCCTCGAGTTGGGTTTGTGTGGGGGCTATTTATAGCCCATGGCTTGCCTCCCTAACCTACCTTTGCTCATTTCCATTGCTGAGAGACACCTTGAGAGGTTGGGAGAGAGAGCAAGAGCCCTAGTGAGTGAGATTTGAGAATCAATCCAAGAAATGCACTCACTAGTGAATCCAAGAGTTCAAGTGTGCATCCATCCATCTCATGAGGCTTGAGTGAGTCAAGTGAGAGTTAGAAGCTTGTTACTCTTGGTGATCAACATCGCCTAGACAGTTCGGTGGTGATCAGAGGAAGGTGATTGCTGGAAGATTGTTGGCGGCCGATCGGTTGTGGGCGGTTCACCGAGCCGGAGTGGCGAAGAACCAGCCCGTAGAGGGCACTCGGTCCTTGCGCGGATCGAGGGGGAATAATACCTTGCGAGGTGCACCAACGAGGACTAGGGGGAGTGTCGACTCCTCGATACCTCGGCAAAATGCCGTCATGTCAACTTTGTTTCTCTCCCTAGCTCTTTACATTTTGCATTTACATTCCTCATTTGTTCTTACTTGTTGAACTAGAATTGTGTAGGGTGTTCTTACATTCCATGACTTGCTACCGCTTTCCTAGCTAGGACACACATTTTGTAGGCACGTGGGGAATTGGCATTGCTTAGGATTTCATATTTGCTTTAGAAATTTGAAATAAGCCCAATTCACCCCACTCTTGGCTGGGCATCTTGATCCTTTCATCTAGCCGGGGATGCCCTCCTTCTCGATCATCTCATCCCTGTGGCGATTGTACTAGTCCATGTATGCCATGGTCGTGCACAGGGCTGGCCACGCCATCTGGTGTGCATGTGGCCACGGTGTCGTAGTACACCTAGTGGATGAACTTTGGGTTGCGGTCTTCTAGTGTGCCATGTCATGCAACATGTTAACCTTCACCCATGGGTCATTGAGCCTGACTTAAGTTATTACCATTCCGGCAACCTTTTGTCATGGAGTATTAGCCTCTACCACTTATTGATCTGGGGCTGCCAATTCATATGCTCTAATCACAAAGTGAATTCAAAATTCAAACAAGTGTTAAACAAAATGAAACTATTTTGGAGACAAGATATCTCTCGTTTGCTGGGATGGTTCGTCCAACAAAAAACGTTCTAACGAATAAGAGTGTAATGAGCCAAGTGCTTTGCAGATACTCCCTTAGTGCATGTGAGTAAGCATGTTTTTAGATCACTCTCCAAGGGTTAGCTCACTTAGCTCTTACCACGCCACTCGATCCTAATGCATTGCAATGTTAGATCGCACAAGGTGGCACTAGATGACCGATATGCAAACAAGTTTGCCCCTCTTGATAGTATGACCATCTATCCTAAACCTGGTCATGAACTTCTCTACACACCTATGACCGGTAAAATGAAATGCCCTACAAATATACCTTTGCCTTGCGCATTCCACTTCATCTCCTTCTCCATCTCCAATGTTGATGCAACACATGCACCAACCAACCATACAATGATATGATACACTTCATATCATCACATGAGCTTGTTGGTTCATTGACCTTGACCTCACTTGCTCTTCACCGTTGCGTCGGTCCATCGGCGCCAAGCATCACTCGCTTGCCCTTCACACTTGCAACCAGTCCATCAATGCCAAACCTTGTCTTGATCTTCTCCACCTTGGTCACATGACTCCATGTCATGTTTCATGTGCATTTAAGCTCCTTATTTACTCAAACACTTGTGAACTAAACTCCTATGTATATTTCACTTAAACACATGTTAGTTCACCTAGGTTGTCACTCAATTACCAAAATCCACATAGGGACTTTCAACGGCCCGCTACGGTCCAGAGATACGGAGGCCGAACCAACGGGGTTCGAAACGGTCGACTCAGGACAACAGAGCGAGGGGCGAATAGGAAATGGACACACTAAGCGGTCATTAGCCTGACAATCGGATGCTAAGGTCATTTCCAGATTTCGTATTTGAGTCCATCTTGGATGATTGGTTCATGGTATTCCCTCAGAGGAAGGCACCGAGCCCCTGGGACCCGTCGAACGGACCCGTGTACTAGATGAAACAGATTTGGGGTGAGCCACGACATGGGCCACTAGTCAGAACCCTATCAAATGGGAACCAACACCTCACTCAGATTTGCCCGATATCAGCTCGACGAGCATCCATGGTTCGTTCGCCTTGAGGATAGCATGGTTCGGCTCACATCCCCCTTCTCGCGGAGAGATGCACGGGGAACGCACAAAATACGATATGGTCCCAAGACGATTTCTTTACTCCGAGTAAAGACTCGGGGGCTGGCATTGCACTTCGCCGTGGTTCTCGCAACCGGGTGAGGAAAAGGTAGATGCATAAACACTGCGCGATAGAGGAACATACGGGTAAGACAGAGCAAATACATCATATTTTATGTGCTAACCTTCGCAAAGATTACATCCCATTCCAGGACCCTAGGGACCAGGACAAACAAGGCGGACGCTGCGCACAAACTACAAAAAGACAATGGACTGAAGGAAGATCCTGGCCGAGGGCCAAAGGAAAGAAAAACAGGGCAAGTATCTCATGCCCTGCACATACACGCGACGCCGCTCCGAGGGCTGCCTATCAGGCAGACCCCCAACGAGCCAACTGCCGTTGTTTCGTCTCCAGGGACAAAACAGCGGCAACACCACCACCACCAAGACCTGCGCGATCGACTACGCTTCCCGACCCGGTGACACAACGTCGACTCTGGAGGGTCCACTCCATCACCGGTGGGCGTTCAGGACCGCCATCACATAACCCAACCAGGCATGCAGCAGTTGTGGAAGCACAGATGCTGCATGATCAAGGCAACCCCGCGCTCGCGCACGGGTGATGCCTGCCTAATTTCCAGGGCCACGGAGGGCGGCGGTGTCACGTCCTCTCCCCGACGCGACTAGGCACGCTAGCCTACAGGCCCACCATCTCCCAACAGTGGCATCGCCACCAACAGGGCCAAGGAATGTCTGGCTTAGAGGACCACGCGAGTGGACCGCACAGTCTTTCCAATAGACGCATCCTTGGCCCCCTGCGAAGGGAGACGATGAGGAGGCACCACCGTCTCATGGGACGACATGATGGGGAAGAACTACGCACATCGCAGGACTTCTCCAAATCTTGCCCATCTGGCAACATGAGATGTTGGCGCCTCCTACGCAGAACTTCCCCTGATCTCGGTTTGCTCTCAAGAGGCCGCGCGCCAGGGCGGCTCAAGGGTATCTCCGACGAGGCCTCAGAGAAAGAAGATGGGGCAAGCCATGCTGTGAGATTGTGTGTCTTCTTGCAGACGGCTGCCCCTATTTATAGCCCGCAAGGGCATTCACACGACAACCAACCCGTGAAGCTACAACACTTGCCTCCCCGACCGAATCGCACTACACGCCAGTACCTATTTCTGAGAGGGTGCGGCGGGGCTATAAATGGACAAGTAGATGGTAGGTTCAGGGCTCGCCGTTCGAAGTTTTGACCATGAGCGGGCGGTGCCCCGGCATCATCCCTCAAATGGGGAAAACACGGCACGCCCGCTTTGGGCCACGGGGGGGGGGGGGGGCAGTCAGACCCCGATGCCAACTACACGATGTCGATCAGTCAGGCAGTTGCACTGACCGAAAGACAGCACGACGCAGTCCCGACCCGTCACTTCGGAACATGCCAGCCCAAGTTCAACAGTGCACCTCGCAGCAGGTTTGGCGTGCAAGCCATCCCCTAGCGTTGCGTGTACGGAGCCAGACTCGCCTTTCCCCTACCTCATAGGGAGGGTGAAGGGCCAAGTACTATACAAGTCGTCCAAATAAGCCCTTAGGAGGAAAAATCATCCTCCTAAGGCCTCGGAGGCTACACCCTGCGGGTGCGCTTGCGCGCACCCACCAGAATCAAAACATCAGACCACCTCCATAAACGTTCTCAGAAGCCTCCGATATAGTCCCAAGCACTCCATCGCAGGCTCTGGGGCTACTATCTGATACCTGAGAATAGGGTACCCTAACACCGCACTTCGCGAAAACAAAATCACCCTCGGAGGCTCTCTGCCCCGTCCGAGCCAGGGTGACGTCAACACTCCCTCGGAGGCTCCTCCGCCTCGTCCGAGCCAGGGCGACGTCATCCGTGATGACACCCACCCTTGGGGGCTCCTCCGCCTCGTCCGAGCTAGGGTGACATCATCCACCCTCGGAGACTTCCCCGCCTCGTCCGAGCTAGGGTGACGTCATCCGTGATGGCATCCACCCTCGGAGACTTCTCCGCCTCATCCAAGCTAGTGTGATGTCACCCGACGACATCATCCTCTCTCGAAGGCTTTGTCGCCATAGCCGACCCAGGGCGCCTTAGCCTGTAGTAAAAAAGTCCACAGTATCGCTCGTCCTTAGGGATGGGGTTGCTGGGCACGATCGCCATGCCTACCCCTGTTGAGTCCCTACGGTACAAGCTCCTGTGCTGCCTAACCGTCGATTGACACTCGCCATGCTCACGCCATGTATTCGCCGGATGCTTGAACAGGAATTAGGGCGTCCTCAGCCCTGTACGACGGAACGCGGGGGTGCCTAGCCCTGTGCTGCCAACCCCCGCCCATGCCCTAATCAGGGAATAGGGACGTTCCCGATTATAAGACGCATGGCTACAACTTCATCAAGGACGAACAGGACCCTGGCGCTGTGTCTACAGGCGCATTCTTCCCTAGGAAGGAAGACGGACTGAAGCCCGAAGCGCTCCTAAGTTAGCAGCCTGTACCGGGCCCACGTTCTCTCTCCCTCTCCACATTGTATTCTTTCATCTCTCCCTACGTATAAAGGGGGAGAATGGACCCCCAATCTCTCTCTCTCTCGACACTCTTATTCACGCACACATACTCGCATTCACGTGAGCACTCACCAGAACCAAGAACCACCTACACACGAGACCTGGGAACCAGCTTCCCTCTCTCCATTGCTTGTTGCTTCCCTCTACGAGCACCCCCGCGCTCAGTAACGCGATCCTGCAAAAAACTGGACGTAGGGGATTCGTGCCTGAACCAGTATACATCTTGTGTCCTCCGAGCGCAACCATCCGACCTCCGACACGCTTAGAAATTTACTCGTAGGCTGTCTAGACCCACCATTTTAGACACCGACAAAGGGGATGGTGGTTTCCGAGATCGGAAGAGGGGGAAGGAAGGGGGACGTGCATGTATATTTTCCTTAGTGCATGTATCTAATGCAGGTATCTTTTCCAAGCAATTCTTGATCGATTATTCACCTCATATATCGATCGCAACAGCGCTAGTAGTTGCCGCACATGACCGTCGATAAAGCAATAAGCCCGGCAGCCACACACACTCGATGATGAAATCAGGGTATCTCTGCATTGGCGGATCCTGAATGGACATCCGGGGTACTAACTAGTGAAGATTTAGGGCTAGAGTTGAAGATTAATAATATTTTAAGGATAATTATACAGTAATTTAGAGATAAAATCAAGCTAGGGGTCTGAGCCCCCACCCCCCTAGATTTGCCCCTATGTCCCTGGCTCGTGTCCAATGTCTTGATGACGCAGGAAGTGTTCCTGCTACTGGTGGCGCTGGCGATCCTCATCGTCATCATGTTGTGGCCGCGAGCGTCGGTGGACCTGATAGGTGCCAACCTCGACAGGATAAGGTGTGTGTAGCAGCAACCCCTACAGCCATAGTCGAACGTCCTAGTGCTTAAATATTTTAAGTTGTCAATGCAACAGGATATTTCCAACCAGAAAGATAACTCCCCCATCACCTTCTAGCCAATGGAGCTCCGGATCCGCTTCGCCAACGTCAGCATGGCTATTGTCTGTGACGACAGCCCGCTCCACGTGTCGTATAGGGGCGCTCTCCTATGACATCGATTTCGGCTTGTCGTATGGAAGCGCAATTCCATTCAACTGCCATTCCTTCAACAAGTATCAGTTCAGATGATGACATCAATACATGCTATGTCTAGAAACTTCAGCAAAACAATGTGGGTGTATATGATGTCCTTTAGTTGGAGCACTTGCCTTTTCAAACAAGCACCGGAGAGGAGGAAGGGAAGGACGTGTGCCCCTACTGCCCTGAGATGGGCTTCCCAGAGTAGCGCACCCTGCACCCTACTCGCCGACGGGGGTGGAGGGCTTCCCGATGCCCTACTCGCTGACGGGGAGGATAAAGGGGATGGCCGTTTCCGAGTCCGGATGAGGGAAGACAAAAGGGCATGTGCCCCCATTGCACTAGTACAAAAAGTGCCTTCACTGGCGGTTCGGAAGCCATTTGTACAGGCATTTTTCCGAACCGCCAGCGCTGGGGGCCAGTAGAAATCGGTCATTTCTACTAACGAACCGCCTGTAGAAATGACTATCCGAAAATCGCGTTTGTAAAATAGAAAAAAAAGAACCACACACCCCACCTATTCTGCACTTGCGGTGATTCGAACCTGAAACCTCAGCTTCGCGTGTTAACTCCTCTACAACTCCACCGATATGTCACTCATGTCAAGATTCCGTTTTAGTTCCCCATATTCTATACTTGTTGACACCGTTTTTTTGGTACGGATCAATATAAACCAAGTGCGCTGATCGGCAAGGAGATAATCACTGTTCCCTATTGGCATCAAGATGCTATCGGTCAGATTACCGATGGAAGCAAAAGAAGTCACCGATGGTGAATTTGATTGAAGAAAACGTCAAGGAAAAAGAGGGATACTTGCCGATAAGAAGGTGTTGCCAATGAAGATAAAAGGGTATTGCCGATAGAAGGTGTTGCCGATGGATATAGGATGACGTGGCTGACGTCAGCAGAAAGCTGCCGATGGCAATAGAAGAAGGTTGCGGATTGGAAGGAATCTGCCGATGGAAGGTTTCATCGTAAGGAGGACGGATAAGGAAACTGGTGATTTTTATGCTAGTATTATTATTATAGTTTGAGTCCGACTCTTGCACGAGTCGTTTATTTCCTTAAACATAGGGGTTTTGTTTAGGTATGAGTCGTGTCTGTTTACAACTACTCCTGCTGGGGTATAAATATGTATTGAGGGGGATGTAAAAGGATATACAATCAATCAAACAAATCTATTATTTTCATCTACTTTTTCTAGCAAATCTACTTTTATCGCATTAGTTTTAGTTCATCTATGAGTTCTTACGAAGTCTCGACGGGCTGCATCTATACAATCTCCGTCTACTTTGTGAGTTCCGCGTTTTGAGCAATTTGAGCTTTGACATCCGGGCGCATCGCCGTCGTCTCGTTCAATCTCGTTCTAGTTATCGTCCTTGTCGATTAACTGGTCAAATCCACTGGCACACCTCGGATATCGGATTTGGGTATAAGCCCGAGGTGTTCGCAGATCCGACGCTTTTTGTGTCAACACCTCTTTTGGCACACCCGGTGGGACTCTAAACATATCTTTTGGTCACGGTTTAATCCATTACAACTTATGGAGAAGGCTGCTGATCTCAGTTCGAGCAATGTCATTGATGTCTCCGAGGCAAATCTGAAAGATGATCAGAAGCAGGCTATGGAGCAGGCTATGGAGGAGTACAAGCAGTTGTATCTGAAGTCCTTCAGCCTAAACAGGAGCGGCGAAGCTATCCAAAAGCAAGATCCACCATTGCCGCGGCAAGTCACTTTCGACGCCAATCCTGGTAAATTACAAGAGATGGTTAATTCTGCACTAAATCATGTGTTAATTAGCCACTCCAATGTGTTGTCCAATACTGTATATAATGCTGTTATGCAATCTTTCACAGAGGGACATGCACCCCAATATGTTGGTCCAGCGTATCATCAACCTGGATCGGCATCTACTACAACTCCATCGGCGGTTCCAGTGATATCTCTCCAACCTGTGAAACCATTTGGCGATGAAGCTACACCACCAAGATCGAGCCCTGTAAGCGTCACTCGGTTGAACATAGATTCGATGTCATCGGCAATATCAGGACCTGTATTCAAGAGTCAACCAACTCCCGCCAGCTGGTGGGGTTATGGTATGCCTCCAGAACCATCTGCTGACTCTAAGTTGATCCAAGATAGTAGTGCAGGGTGGAAGGTTCCCGTGGAATCAGCAATATCTGCACAGCCGATGATCCCGATGACACATTATGCCATGTCGTCTCCAAGCATGCAATTGCCATCAGGAAATCTTCACACGGTGGTGCCCAAAGTGCCTTATGGGCAACCATCGACAAGTTCTTTGCCGATGCAACAAGACATGGCAACTATAAATCATCCCATGGCGGTGGTGAATCCTCAAACAGGGGTATCCGCGCACCAAGGAGGCCAATTTGTTGATTACTCTAGGGTACAGGAGCAACAGGCGCCGGTTAGCTATCAACTATCGGCGAGTCACATGCCGATGACTTGTAATCCTGGATGGACTGGTCAAGCATTGATTCAACAACAGATGATACAACCTGGACGTCAGGTAGCAGGAGCTCAACAATGTCACTTACCATCGGGTCTTTATAATGATGCATCGGTATACCAGCCGGTAAATCCTACCCTGCTACAATACCCGGCGAATGCTCAGAATGAGACATCGGCGTGTCGACCGATGAATATAATACCACAGTACACCCCAATAGGCGTTCAAGGTTATCCATCGGTAAATCAACCGATGTATAATATTCAGCGAGGTGGTGTTGCGCCTGCGTCAATCAGCCCGGCTTATTTGCCACAAAGGCACGAAGGGGTGTATCAACCAGTCCAGCCGATCAACGTCCAACCAGTGCATCGGCAGGATCAAGATGCATACTGGACCGATAAGATCGCCGAAGTGATGAAGGAACAATTCGGCATCAAGCCTAAGGTTAATACATACTCTTATCGGACGTCGTACCCTCAGGCATATGATTTGATCCATCTTCCGAATCGGTACAAGGTGCCAGATTTCACAAAGTTTTTTGGCCAAGATGATACGTCAACAATGGAGCACATCAACCGCTTCATTATCCAATGTGGAGAAGCAACCAACAGAGATGAACTGAGGGTGAGATTATTTTCATCATCATTATCTGGATCGGCATTTACATGGTTTATTTCACTGCCTCCGAATTCTGTGATCACTTGGGCCGATCTAGAGAAGCAGTTTCACAAATACTTCTTCGTTGGCGTACATGAGAAGAGAATTACCGATTTGGTCAAATTGAAGCAGCGTAGTGATGAATCGGTAGAAAGCGTCATCCAAAGGATGCGAGAAGTGAAGAACAAGTGCTACAACTTGGTGCTTGATGATCGGCAATTTGCAGATTTGGCTTTCAAGAGATTACTGCCGCACATCAAGGACAAATATGCGTCTCAAGAGTTTGAAAGTTTGAGCCATTTCGTTCAAAGAGTTGTTGATCAGGAAATTAAAGCTTTTGAACCTAGGAGGACTTGGAATAAGAAAGTGTCCTTTATTAAACAGGAAGAGGACTCCGGATCAGATGAAGAACCAAGTATCGGCGTTGCTGAATGGGTAAAAGATAAGAAGTCGATATCCTGTCCGTTTGGCCAGAAAGAGGTTGAAAGGTTCACCTTTGATATTACTAAGGCCGATAGGATATTTGATCTGTTGCTTCAAGAGGGACGGATTAAGCTGGCACCTAATCAAGTAATTCCATCAGCTGAAGAGCTTAGAAGGATTAGGTACTGCAAGTGGCATGATGCAACTTCGCACAATACCAATGATTGCAAAGTCTTTAGGCAACAGTTGCAGTTAGAAATCGGGTCTGGGCGAATTAAGTTTGAGAATCCTAAAGCCCAGAAACCGATGAAGATCGACCAGCACCCGTTTCCAAATAATATGGTGGAGACTAGTGGAAAGACTAAAGTGCTAACGTTGGAAGCTGCCATGAAAAATGCATCGGTAGATCCTCAACATCAAATAGTTGTGCATGATATGAAGGGTAAGAAGCTTGTCGATGACAGGAAAGGTAAAAGAATTACCGATGAGGACAACATCGCCAGGAAGCCTCGTGGACGTGCACCATATGGCGTTGTGATCACGCACAGACGACCACGACAAGAATATTGGCACTCGTAAGAAGAGCAACATCGGCAACAGGAAGAAGAAAGGCGCCAAGAGTGGCATCGGCATAAAGATCATTGGAAGTGCCCCTTCTTCGTTCATTGCTAGGAAGAGGGCATCAAGCTACCCACTGCCGATAATTTCCCCGAATGCAACGGGTACTCTCCTGCCGATCGGTCAGAAAAGAAGCCCCGTTTTGATGATCGGGAATCAAGCTATGGTAGGCCGATCAAAGGAAAGGAATCAGTACATGATCTGTTGGGAGGCAAGCTCAGCGTACATGACATACTTGGCAAGCGTGGCCATCGGGAAAAACTTGAAGAGATGGCTGATGCAAGGGTGCCCGATGAAGAAATAATCTCTAGGGATCCGAATATAAGGAGTAGGGCAAACACGAACGGTGAAAAATAGTACCAACCTGTTTGGAAAACTAAGCTTCCTCAATGGTGACCCAAGGGTCTGATGAAGACTCAGAGAAGGAGGGTTTAGCGTGAACGCCAGAGCGATGTGTGTCACATTGAAAATCCTTCAAGAGAGGAATCTCCAGTTGAGCAGTGGAGGCCGAAATGCGAGGATAGGAATCCATCGGCAGAAGTCAATATGGTTGTTATGTTGCTGATGGAATTTATGGCGCCTGCCGATGCTGAGGAAGAAGCTGCTAAGATGGCACAGTTAGTGCTAGATCCGATGGTAGCTATTTTTGAAAAGCCTGCCGATGATGAAAGATAGCATTTAAGAGCCTTGTTTGTCAAAGGCAAAGTTATTGGGCAGCCAGTGTCAAAGATGCTAGTAGATGGTGGAGCGTCAATCAATATAATGTCGTATGTCATGTTTAGGAAGCTTGGGAAAAGTGACCAGGACTTAGCCAAAACAGACATGAAGCTTAAAGATTTTGAAGGCAATGTGTCACCAGCTAAGGGGGCGGTATGCGTCGAGTTAACTATCAGCAGTAAAACTTTGCCGACAACGTTTTTCGTGATCAGTGGAAAAGGTACTTACAACTTACTCCTAGGGAGGGATTGGATCCACGCTAATTGTCACTACAAGAAATCCTTCATCTTTTGACGTTTTCATCCATTTGTAATGTCACAAGTTGACTGTCTTTAATGACAACTTATGACATTTACATTGTGATTTTATGACATAAAAAACTGTTATGACATTGTTCTGATTTCATAACTATTTTTTGTCATAAAATAACTGTGTAAATGTCATAAGTTGTCATTAAAGACAGTCAACTTGTGACATTACAAGTGGATGAAAACGTCAAAAGATGAAGAATTTCTTGTAGTGTGTTGTATTCCTTCCACGATACATCAAAGCCTTGTACAATGGGATGGAGACAAAATTGAAGTCATCCGTAGTGAAGCCTCGTCAATCGTTGCATCGGCGGAATCAGAAACTTATGAGCAGACCAGATTCATATCAGGTGAAGCTTGGGATACAGAGTTCCTCAAAGTTGCCAATTACCGAATTACACCGATCCAAGCGGTCGGTTCTGAAGATGAGTTTTAATGGATCAGTTTGCTGATGACGGAAAACTTGGGCAGGGGTTCACATCAGCAGATGATTTACTAGAGATAGATATCAGCGATGCCAGTAAGCCTAGGCCAACCTTTATTAGTGCTAAGTTAGATTCGCAATGTAAGCAATAGTTGAGTGATTTATTAAAGGAATACAAAGATTGTTTTGCTTGGGATTATTCAGAAATGTCTGGTTTAGACCGATCAATAGTTGAACATCGGTTACCTGTTAAATCTAAACCACATCGGCAGCCAGCATGCCGATGCAATCCTATTGTATTACCTGACATTAAAGATGAGATTAAAAAATTAATTGAGGCTGAGTTTATTCGGCAATGCCGATACGCCGAATGAATTTCTAATGTGGTTCCTGTATATAAGAAAAATGGAAAACTTCGTGTTTGTATTGATTTCAGGAATCTCAATAAAGCTACGCCGATGGACGGTTACCCGATGCCCGTTGTTGATCTACTAGTTGATGCTGTTGCTGGTCATCAAATCATTAGTTTTATGGATGGTAACGCTGCGTATAATCAGATATTCATGGTTGAAGAAGATATATCCAAGACTGCTTTCAAATGTCCAGGTCATGTTAGTTTATTTGAGTGGGTCGTGATGACTTTTGGCCTGAAGAACGCCGGTGCTACTTATTAGAGGGCGATGAATTTATTTTTCATAAGTACATCGGCACGTTGGTCGAAATCTATATTGACGATGTGGTGGTCAAATCGAGAGATTTTGAGAAGCATCTTGCCGATTTGCGGAAAATTCTAGAGTGCACAAGGGAACATGGGTTAAAGATGAATCCGAATAAGTGTGCGTTTGGTGTATCGGCAGGTCAATTTCTAGGTTTCATGGTGCATCAAAGGGGTATCGAGATCGGTAGAAAATCTATTGATGCAATTAACAAGGTGGTTGCTCCCACAAACAAGACTGAGCTACAGTCCTTGATCGGCAAGATTAATTTTATTAGAAGATTTATATCTAATTTGTCTGGGAAGATTAAGTCCTTTAGCCCGTTGCTAAAGCTGAAGGCCGGTCAAGAATTTGCATGGAAGGAAGAACAAATATCAACTTTAGAAGAAATTAAGAGATATTTGGTAAATCCTCCGGTCCTGGTTCCGCCTCAACACGGGAAGCCTTTCAGACTATATTTGTCTGCCGATGATGACGTTATCGGCTCAACCTTGATCCAAGAATTTGAAGGGAAAGAACGTGTGATTTATTATTTGAGTAGAAGGCTGGTGGATGCTGAAACCATGTATTCGACCCTCGAGAGATTGTGTTTATGTCTGTACTTCTCTTGCATTAAATTGAGGCATTATTTGTTATCGACTGAGTGTACTGTCATATGCAAAGATGATGTGGTTAAGTACATGCTGTCGATGCCGATATTGAGTGGGAGGATCCGTAAATGGATTCTAGCGCTGTCAGAGTTTGATTTGAGATATGAATCAGCTAAGGCGATTAAAGGACAGGTTATGGCCGACTTTGTTACTCAGCATTGTGGTATAGTGAGTTCTGTAGAAATTGCTTCTTGGACCTTGTTCTTTGATGGATCCACGTGTAAGGAAGGAGAAGGTATCGACATTGTCTTAATTTCGCCCCAAGGACAGAAGTATGAGGTCTCTTTGTCGATTGCTGCTACTTCGACCAACAATCAGGCTGAATATCAGTCTTTACTAAAAGGATTGGAATTACTCAGGGAAGTACGTGCCGATGTTGTTGAAATCTTTGGCGATTCTATGTTAGTGATCAATCAATTGATTGGAACATATGAATGCCGGAGTGAAATTTTAATTGCGCTTCATGGGAAGTGTTTGCAATTATTAAAAGAGTTTAAAGAATACTGTCTCGAGCATGTTCCTAGGTTGCATAATGAAGAGGCTAATCGGTTAGCACAGTACGCTTCAGGGTATCAGCCAATTCAAGAAGTGATGACATCGGTAATGGTTGTCGATGACTGGAGAAAGGAGAATGCCGATAACTTGAGAGATCCGTCTAAAAAGGTCGAGAGATGTCTGAGGTTTCAGGCTACCAAGTACGTGCTCCTTGATGATGAATTATATTATCGGACGATTGATTGAGTTTTACTCAAGTGCCTTAGTAAAGAGGAATCGAGAAGGCTGATGGGTGAGATTCATGAAGGAGTATGTGGAGCGCATCAATCAGCATTCAAAATAAAGTTGATGATCAGGCAGAACGGTTATTTTTGGCCGACGATTCTTGAGGATTGTTTTGGATACTTCAAAGGGTGTCAAGATTGTCAGAGGTTTGGTAATGTTTAGAGAGCATCCGCATCGGAAATGAATCCTATAATCAAGCCTTGGCCGTTTAGAGGATGGGCTATCGATCTCATCGGCCAAATTTATCCACCGTCGAGTAAAGGGCATAAATTTATACTTGTTGCCACTGATTATTTCACGAAGTGGGTTGAAGCTATTCCTTTGAAGAAGGTGACATCGGCAAATATGATAGATTTTGTAAAAGAGCATATTGTTTACCGATTTGGTATTCCTCAGACTATCACAACTGATCAAGGGATTATGTTCACGTCCGGGGAGTTTGATGAATTTGCTATCGGTATGGAGTTTAAGGTTTTAAACTCTTCTCCTTATTATGCCCAAGCTAATGGTCAGGCCGAGGCAACTAATAAAGGAGTTATTAAACTTATCAAGCGTAAGATTGAAGAAAACCCTAGGAGGTGGCATATAGTGTTGAATGAGGCTTTGTGGTCATATCGGATGGCATGTCATAGCACAACTAAAGTTTCACCATACAAGTTAGTTTATGGGCACGATGCTGTCTTGCCTTGGGAAGTTAAGACTGGTTGATGCAATACGATGTCCCGATCTTCACGACGTAGGATGAAATCCAGATAACTAGCTTCAGAGAAGCCAAGATAAGTTGCTGCACGCAGCGATAACTAGTGTAACCTGACAAATAAAACTCGAAGCCAACCATCATCTTTAACTGGCAACCTGAATCGAGGATTCGCCCAACCACACTCTCAAGGAACCAACCAACACAACCTACAATCAATCAAGGAGAACCTTGAAGGGAGTAGGAGCACCAATTGGGAGCGGATGAAGCCGCCACTTCTGTAAATCCACGAAGGAAATCACAAGAGCAAAGGGGTAGAGATCACTCTCAAGGTTTGTTATCACACAACTGGACAAAAGGGGTTCTGTATTTCGATTATCAAAGTCTGAGATTACAATGACTCTAGGGGGTATTTATACTAGAAACAACCTTGCTAGATAGGTGAAAACTCGAAATGGAAATGAAAAGACTAAGAATGTGAAAAGGCCTCCACAAAATGAGTTTCTGAAGTGGCTTCACGAGGCTGTTGGTCTTCTGCGCAGTCATCAGTAAATTGGTAATAACTCCATCTTGGGAAGTCCAAATGATGTGGGGTTTGTTGCGTTGGAAAGTTAACTTGATAAGATTTCACACAATGTGCAGCATGCACCACGAGATATTGTATAATGATACAGTTTTGCACGGGAAGTTGACCATCAGCCTGATTACCAACCTTCTAACCAGTCTGCACTAAAATAGGTCGGCAGACTAACTGGAGTCTCCGAACAGGTCAGCACTTGATGCATTGGAAACTAGACTTGATAAGCTTTCCAATAAGTCCTCAATAACCTTCATAGCTTTTGGGAGACAAAAGTTATGATTGTTTCTTTCGTACTATTCTGCTGGACCGGTCTGGTTGGAGTGTGATCTTTTTCTTTTGTCATCTCCACGTATGTTCTTGTCATCCTCCACGGTGAACCTGAGCAATACAACATGCACGACTTAGGTAGTATATAATTCTCATTAACATTAAGATGAATTTCACAAAGTAGCACGTGCACCTCTTGTTGTAGATTCTTGGCTCGGCTACGTGTCATCGGTCCTTCAAATACTTGGGCTGGTGTGATCAACATGCTTATTGGCGTGGTCGGAGTGCTTGATGGTGAGGTCAGCATGCTGGTCGGAGGATGTAATGTGTTGCCGGTTGGCGTCATATCACTAGTTCCAGACGATTGTTTTCCCAAGACCAATTGATAGCCGATGAGTATGATATCCTTATGAAGGATGAATTAGAAGATCTAGCAAGTCATCGGCTGAGAGCTCTAATCAGCATCGAAGAGAACAAGAAGAGGGTTGCCAGATGGTATAACAAGAAAGTGAAAGTGAAAGAGTTTGCCGATGGTGATCTGGTGTGGAAACTGAATTTGCCAATTGGATCTAAGAGTTCAAAGTTTGGGAAATGGTCTCCTAATTGAGAGGGTCCTTTTCGGATAAACCAGTCTGTTCTCGGCAACACGTATATGTTGGAAACCCTCGAAGGGGTTGCGTTTTCCAGAGCAATCAATGGTAAATATTTGAAGAAATATTATCCTAGTATCTGGATAGATGCATAGAGCAATACATATATACCGATGATGAAGTTATTGTGCAAAAACATCGGTAGAAAAGGCATTAACGTTATAATACAAGAGGGTCAGTCATCGAGTTTACAGTTGTCGATATAACAAATTACAACATAGATTGAATAGATGAAATCGCATGAAGGCGAATTTGGTCTGCTTCCTTTATCTCCCTAGCATCGTCATCGGCAACGCCCTCAATTGGTTTGATATTTCTCTTCAACAGAAGGGCATGGCGAGCATCGACATCCCTTTCTTGTTGTAAAGCTTTAGTGGCATCAGGAAGTTGAGCCTTCTTTTGGTTGTCTATGTCTAAAGCTTCATCGATTTTCTTTAGCTCTGCTAGCAGTTCCTCTTTTCGTGCCGATAGACGGGTGATTTCCTATTCAAGCTCGACAATAGAGGCTTCCAAGCGACCGATGCCCTTGTGTTTTTCTTCAGCAATTTGCTTAAATTTAAGCATTTCTTCTTCGACCTCTACTTGGGCAGCTCTGTCGGCAATACGGCGTGAAGCTTTTTGATATTGTAGTTGCCGACTCTCAAGGTATGCCGCTTGGAAGAGTGTTTCTTCGATATCGGTAGGTAGATGGCCTTGAATTGCCTTGAAAGCTACCCTTACTGCACTGGAATCTCGGACTAGCTGGGGTGTACTTTGTTGCAGTAGAGGTAGCAATGCTTCAAGTTTGGATTTTACTTCTGCCGATATGACATCTGAGGCTTGGACGGAGCTTTCTTCTTATTCATCATCGTCTGGTATGTTGATAGCGAAGGAGAAGAAGCTGTTGGGAGAGTCTTGGGCCTGAAAGGAAAAGAGTTAGAAATTGTCGATTGAAAGTTTGTATGAGAGTTTATGACAGACAGTTGATTTACCTGCTTTAGAGCAATTTCTTGCCTTGGACTTGGCAGAGCAGTTGGCGTAACGATGTCTTGAAAATCGGCGATGGTTGCCGATGAACTTGCCTCTATAGATGGGACGATTGGTGCTAGTGCTGATGCCAATGCCGGTGGTGTTTCCATTGTTGTGATAGCCGACTCCTGCGGCACCGATACTGTCCCTTGGATGGCGACTTCAACCGGTGTTTGATCAGGGATAGATGCCGATGCTAGCTCTTGTGTTGGTGCATCGATAGGAGATTGAGAAGATGCTGCCGGTGACGTAACTACAGTTGATGGCTTTAAGCGTTTTTGTCGGGGAGCAGTACTTGATGAACCTTGGCGTTTTGACTGTTGCACTTGGGGGCATCGGCAGGCCGAGTTGGAGTCTGTACACATGGAACGGCCGCCTATGAGCTTGTCTGCTGCAGAGAAAAACATTTGATGCAGGTTGAGAATTGCCGATTAAAAGTGTTGTGATCGGCACGAATGAGTGGGGATTTGTTACCGTGAAAGCTTGTGCCAAGATAGCAGCAGCGGTGGCAACAACACCGGCTGGTAGTGGTTTGGACTTGATGGTGACCTAAGGGACTGCCCTTCGATGCATGAGGGAAGCCAACGAAGGGGCCCTGCTACCGATTACCGATGTAGGATTAATCGGTCGCAAGTCGAAGGATTTTCCGCTTTTACTCTTTTTGGGGATTAAGTCATCAACCTGTTGGCAGAAGATTAGTTGCCGATGCATTTTGAAAAAACATAATAGAAAAATAATGTCGGAAATAAACTCACCGCGTCATTAGGAACAATGTGATCAGCATCAATCAAATGCCGATAGTAGTGTGACGATGCAGCGAAATATTGATCTTTCCACTCTTGTCACAAGGATTTGTATGATTCAGTGATGAAGGATACTGGCGCCCAAATGGATAAATCAATGTCGGTTACATCAGCCTGAGGGGGAAGATTGACGATCTTGTTCTAGTCTATAGCACTGGTGATAACTTCTCTCGGTTTCACCACATTGGCATAGCTGAGTTTGATCGGCAGTTGACCAAACGCTAATTGTCTTACTGCTGCCGATGGATAGTAGAATTAATAGGTTGCATAAGTATTCTTCCTGCTCCCGAAGATGTTGACTGGGATAGCCCGGGGAGTGAAAATAGCCTTCAAGATTCCTTCGTCCTTCTGTATATCTTCATCGGCAAGGTTGAAGGAGAGTGGGAATCGGTTGTCCTCGTCAATATAAGGCCACCAAACCCGTTCTGAAGTAGAAACTCCACAATAAAGCCTCTGGAAAAATCTGCCAAATTGATCCTCGTTGACGTCAGTTCCCGGGAGCACTATTATGGCTTCCCCAAAGTTGAGAGGGGAGCTGGTTGCCAATTCATCATCGGCACATACATAGTCTTCAGCCAGATCTCTTGGAAATTGCTGGTTGAACAGGTCAAGTTGAAGGTACTTGTGCATATGGGCGTTTAGCCACATATTGATGAACCACCAGGGACCTCCAAGGTTGTCGATGGGCTCTTCTAGTAGCAACTTTTCTGACACCTTGTGCAAGAGGTGATAGACTGAGCTGAGGAGGTATCGTCCAAGAGGAAGTCCTGCTCCATCGGCCAAAAGCTCTGCTACAGGTTGATACATATTGGTGGTTCCAATTGTTTTGCCACAAAAGATAAACTTCTCCAACCACATATTCAGGAAAGTGGCATGCTCCCTCTGGCTTACCGATCCGGTCTTATGATATTCTTGAACATATCCGGTCCAATCGCCGAGGTTGCAGGTAGTTACCCGATGTTCAGGCTTTCTGTTGAAAAGGGTGGCATTATCGACAGAGGAGATGTCAAGGCCAGTAAGCATATATATGTCGACAAGTGTCGGGGTGGCCGGTCCGTGTCTGAATAGAAAAGCATTCATTGTGTCAGACCAAAAGTAAGAAGCGGCAACCATCATGTTCTCATTCTTGGACATATAAGCAAGAGACAATCTGATACATTGGTCTAATTTGAGTTCTGCCCAGTAGACTTGTTGTGACCGAGCCATCCTAAGATACCAATTTTTCCACCCTTTGGTGGGTTTGGGCCAGGAATGGAAAATATCTGTCCATAACCCTAGATTGAAATGTTCAGCTCTGAAAGGGACGCGGTTGGTTTCCGCATTGATGATTTCGGTTGGATCGGTATTCCCCATCGGACCCAAACAACAAAGGTGTGCTTGATCGATAGGGATTACTATTCTGTTGCGCATTTCCTAGATTCAGAAAGCAAAGAAGAAAGAAGAAAGGAGATCACGAAACAGTACAGAGAAAAACCGCAAAGTGTGAAGCGAGAAGGGAAGAAATTTACCGCAGGGACATTGAAGTTGATCGCCATCGGGACGAAAGAGTTCTTGCAAGATTTGCACCTTCTGATGGAAGAGGAAGTCACCGTTTGAATGATTGCCGGATTGCTCTTCAGGAAATGCCAGTGGAATGGGGGATGAAGGTATGAACTCAAGGTGAAAAGAAGAACGAACGGTGGTTTTTATAAGCCTAGGTCTAGGGGCGTTTTCGAGTTTTCCTTTTAACGGAGCTGAGATATGGAAAGATATTGTGATGAATTTGCACGGCGATCGAGGAATTGTGACTGTTGGCGCTGTAGTTGCGGGGGCTGTTGGCAATTTGCAATGATTATGTGCGATAATTGAAGTGATGGTATAGGCATTTTGGAGGGAAAGATTACAATAGAGAAAATTTCGGTGCATAAGATATTTTATACTCCAAAATTGGGGGGCATGTGTTGACACCGTTTTTTGGTATGGATCAATATAAACCGAGTGCGCTGATCGGCAAGGAGATAATCACTGTTCCCTGTCGGCATCAAGATGCTATCGGTCAGATTACCAATGGAAGCAAAAGAAGTCGCTGATGGTGAATTTGATTGAAGAAAACGTCAAGGAAAAAGAGGGATACTTGCCGATAAGAAGGTGTTGCCAATGAAGATAAAAGGGTATTGCCGATAGAAGGTGTTGCCGATGGATACAGGATGACGTGGCTGACGTCAGCAGAAAGCTGCCGATGGCAATAGAAGAAGGTTGCGGATTGGAAGGAATCTGCCGATGGAAGGTTTCATCGTAAGGAGGATGGATAAGGAAACTGGTAATTTTTATGCTAGTATTATTATTATAGTTTGAGTCCGACTCTTGCACGAGTCGTTTATTTCCTTAAAAATAGGGGTTTTGTTTAGGTATGAGTCGTGTCTGTTTATAACTACTCCTGCTGGGGTATAAATATGTATCGAGGGGGATGGAAAAGGATATACAATCAATCAAACAAATCTATTATTTTCATATACTTTTTCCAGCAAATCTACTTTTATCGCATTTGTTAGCACTGGATTTTTGCACCATGACGAGTGGGCCAGTGCATGGTGAGTCTGCAGAGATAGGTGCTCAGAGCATTCGGCAAATATCCGTGCGGTCGGTTAATTCCCAGATTCGACAATCGATCGCGCAATCAGTTAATCAGAAGAAAGGAGGTTTTCATCGGAGCGACAAAGGCGGTGCGTGGGAACCGAATTGGTAACAATAGCTGTGATGATTAAGGCAATGAAGACTCCGAAGGAAACTAAAGTCGAAATATTTTATTTCTTCCTTTAATATTTTGTAACCGTGTCCTCTTAGGACTCATTTCATAGCCAGGGTATAAATATGAACCTTTAGCTATTGTAAAAACGTACACAACCAAATCAATACAACCGGCCCCGTGCCAATTTCGATTCCTTTTCGCCGTGTCTTTGAGTTCTTCGAGAGGAATCATCGATCCATCGACCTTCGTAAGTCCCGACAACCTTGTTATCATGTCTAGTCTCATGCGGTGGATTTAGATATTGATGCAAGTAGTCTTGTTTGTTTCCAATGATCGTGTGGCGGATGTTTGCTTAATAATCAAGAAGTCTTTGCTTATGTTTTGTTTATGAGTATATGTCGTGCGGCAGATGTTTACTTGTTATGCTTAGCAAAAGCAAGATAATTATAGGCTCTATTAGATTTGGCAAAATCTACTAGATTCATCAAGTTATCATGTGTTGTTTGCCTTAGATATTTTACATATTTGCAAACACTCTTTTTCCCGATCTAGATTGATGAGGTTCGGTTTTTCTCTTTGTCATAGATCTATTCATTTTTTAACAATTCAATAATTTCATGATGTTTCTATAGTTAGATCTTATGTTTCATAATAGCCGAATTAGTTCAATCTAGGTTGTTACGTGTTGCGGGTTCGTGCATGCTATTTCACGTTCAAGTCTTGATAAAGCTAAGTATCGTGCGGCAGGTGCAAGCTTAGATTGGTTTGATCGTGTTTTCTTACATGTTTTCCTTCATCATGGATCCCAACTCGGTCGGATTGCCGAGCTTGGTAGTGCTTTAACTTTTAAACAATTGATTCATTCACACGTACTTTCCAATGCATGCATCGTTCGACAACCAAAGTGCCACGTACTCTTTGTTTTAGCCCAATGATCTTTATACCCTGTTGGCAGATAGCTTTCATAGTTGTATGTCATTGTAAGTGGCTTCAGGGCCGTACATATGGAACTGTCCGGTCTCATCCAACATGAAGGACCGGAAACGGTGACTAGAGGGGGGGGTGAATGGGAGCCAAAGAAAAATTCCTTTCGGAAGATCTTGACCCTTGTCCAAAGCATGATCCAAAGCAACCAACTAGGCTCACGACCCACAAGTGGGTGGATGTTCTAGGAGATGTCCTAGGAACACAGCGGAGCTAGCCACGAACCCGAAGAAACAAACCGCAACAAAAATGGAGGAAAACAGCAACCAGCAGAGGCTCCGAACCAGATGAGGCTGAGCCACCAGACTATAGCGAGTAGTTCGGAGCTCAGGTTCGACGCCTTCACCAGCCGAGACCCGGCAACACAGTGAGCACCCTAGCTCCGGACCAGAGGCTCCGGACTAGTCCGATGCCACCTCCGAACCAAGGAAGGTGGTCCGGTGCTCACCTGCCAGACAGTCCAGTAAGCACCCTGGCTCCGGACCTCACCACCGGACTACCCCGTCGGACCAAGGAGAGTGGTCCGACGCGTGGTAGAGTTTCTCAGCAGAGCCACCCGACCACTCGTCAAAGGTCCGGAGCTCAAAAGCCAAGAGGTCCGGAGGGTGGTCCGACGCTCCTTGCTGCTTGACACGGAAAAGGTCAAGACCACCAGACCACTTGCTATGGTCTGGAGCTCAGAGGGAAGGTGGTCCAATGCTCTCAGCGGAAAACTGTTCCTCGCAAAAACAGAATTCTCTCCGCCAAATTTTCCCAAAACTCAACCAAATGATCACCAACTGCAACCAAAATTTGTAGGCATGATCCTAGTGCATTTGGGGAGCTATCCCGAAGAAATCATCGCTCAATTTGGAGAGGATAAACGGGAACACTAGGATTTGGGGGAGAAAGAGAAGAACGAAGAACGCCACAAAGAAATCGCCCGATCTACGCGCTCGTGAGGTTTGAGGAGAAATCCTTCGGTGCAAAGATGCTTCTCACGAGTACGAACAACTTGGTTCAAGTGGATTTTGCAAAGCTACTCTCAACAAAGAGAAATCATCTTGGGAAAAAGAGAGAGCAAAAGCAAAACGTGAAGAACACAAGCAAAACGGGGACACAATCACAAAGTCAAAGCCACCATGGCTTACGGAGGTTACAGCCTCCGATTCCTCGCAACAAAACCAAGTTCTTACAAAAGGTTGATAGAAGCAACCTAGGGATCTCATGAACTAGAGACAGAGGGGGCAAGTAATTAGGGTTTCAAGAGATAGGCTGAGGATACCCCTTCATCCTCTATTTAACGAGGCTTTGGCTATTTCCCAAAGACCCCCATAGATACAAGACTGAATTACCTAGCCCTAAGACATTGCAATACAAGTCGATAACTCTCAGCCACTCATTTGAATGGACGGCCCTGCTTCCTGCCGGGAGTTGTCGTCGCCTCGACGCAACCTCCAGGATTCCGCCACGTGCCATCCCCGCTTCCTCGGAAGCTCCGCCTAGGTTTTGAGGCCCAAACCCAAAAAACCTGCCACCGGTAGCTTTGGGCTCAACTACCGAACCCCGAGTTTTGCGGCCCAAACTCGGAAACCGACGCTGATGGTTTTGAGGCCCAAACCACCAAACCACTTGACGCGAGCCACCTTATTCTCGCCTGGTCGGACTCCGAGTCCCCTGAGCCTCCGCTCGACTCGCGCGTCCACTGTCTTGACTCGGTCGACTCGGTCTACCTCCATGTCTTCTCGCACTCGCCGGTGCAAAGTACTAGCCAACACAGCTAGTCCGCCGGTGCCCATGGTCCCTCAGTCCGATTGAAGCCACGCTTTCCGGTTTGCTGTGTGTGAGACACAGTGCGTCACTTTTTGTGTCAACAACATTAGTTCTAGTTCATCTACGAGTTCTTACGAAGTCTCGACGGGTTGCATCTATACGATCTCTGTCTACTTTGCGAGTTCCGTGTTTTGAGCAATTTGAGCCTTGATGTCCGGGCGCATCGTCGTCGTCTCGTTCAATCTTGTACTAGTTATCGTCCTTGTCGATTAACTGGTCAAATCGACTGGCACACCTTGGTCAAATTTTGAATTTCAAATTTGACACATTAGAACATATTTTTAGATGACAAGATGAATTCAAATGAAAAAGTTGCCAACTACAAAGTTGTATAACTTTTCGAGATCTACAACTTTCATGTAGAAAGTTTTTCCATCCGAGGCCGTTTACAAAATTTTGAATTTCAAATTTGACACATTCGAACGTACTTTTGGATGACAAGATGATTTCAAATGAAAACGTTGCCAACTAGAAAGTTTCATAACTTTTTGAGATCTACAACTTTCATGTAGAAAGTTTTTCCATACGAGGTCGTTTACAAAAAAAACATCAGTGGAAAAAAATCCGAGGTCCATTTCTAGTGGTGGTTGTCTTAACGAACCGCTTGTAGAAATCGATTTCTACTAGCGGTTCCTTAAGACAACCGCCTGTAGAAATGTCCCATTTCGACAGGAGGATTTCTTAAGTAAACCGCCTATAGAGCGGTTCGGAGCCGTTCGGAACCATTTTTTCAGTACAGGCGGCTGATAACTGAAACCGATTGTACTATTTTTTGGGGTGCCAGTAAAAACGGTTTTTTTTTCTACTAGTCTTGTTTGCCTCCATTTGCTGACATCTATCAAGTTACGAGTGAAATCCCTACTTTGGTTTTGGATAATTGATGAACCCTAAGTGAATTAACCATTAGCTCTAAGTGATGCATGAGATGGGTTGGTTGACAACTAAAGTGGAGCTAGATGGCACTCATGTTGTGGAGATAGCCAAATAAAAGATGATGATCAATTGCTCCATATTTGGAAAAGAAGAAAGAGAAAAAAAATCCTATGAGCTCAAGACAAAGGTATAAGTTAGGGTATTTGTTTTACCGATCAAGACACAATAGAGTGCATGATTAAATTTAGGATAGATAACTGTACTATAAAAAGAGAAAATCTTTAATTGCAATGGTTATCTAGTGTCACTGAATGTGAGTCTCATTTACATATGCATTACGCTTAGTGACATGATGAGTTTATCTCCTACAAAATTATTTATGATATGCTAACTGTCGGATACCCAGAAATAGGGTACCCAATTTCGCGGACTCCACAAAAACAAAATCACCATCAGGGGCTCTTCTGCCTCGCCTAAGCCAAGGTGGCATCATCCGAGACGTCATCAACCCTCGGGGGCTCTTCCGCCTCGCCCAAGCCAAGGTGGCATCATCTGAGACGTCATCGACCCTCAGGGGCTCCTCCGCCTCGCCCGAGCCAAGGTGGCGTCATCCGAGACGTCATCGACCCTCGGGGGCTCCTCCGCCTCGCCCGAGCCAAGGTGGCGTCATCCGAGACGTCATCGACCCTCGGGGGCTCCTCCACCTCGCCCGAGCCAAGGTGGCGTCATCCGAGATGTCATTGACCCTCGGGGGCTCCTCCGCCTTGCCCGCGGCAAGGTGGCATCATCCAAGACGTCATCAACCCTCGGGGGCTCCTCCGCCTCGCACGAGCCAAGGTGGCGACGCCCGTGACGTCATCAACCCTCCGGGGCCCTTCCGCCCCGTCCGAGCCCCGCAAACGTCATCTATGACATCCCTTGCCCTCGCCCATATAGTCAAAAGGTCCACACTCTCCTTCGTCCTCAGGCATGGGGCTTAAGGCATGAGTCGCCATTCCGACCTCTGTTCACCCTACGGTACAAGGTCCTGTGCTGCCTAACCGACGACTACTGTGCGTTACATCCATGCCATGTCTCCGACGGACACCCCAACAGGGATTAGGGTATCATCAGCCCTGTACGACATGGGGGTGCCTGGTCCTGTGCGACAGCCTCCGCCCATGCCCAGAAAGGGGGACAGCAGGGATCCCGGTCACAAGGTGCATGGCTACAACACAACAAGGGCGAACAGGACTCGGACATATGTCTACTGGCGCAATCTTCCTCAGGAAGGAAGACATGATGAAGACAAAGCCCTCCCTCGGCAGCAGCCCAAGTCGGGCCCACGATCACTCCCCCTCTCTCTACTGTACTCCTCCATCTCTCCCTACGTATAAAGGGAGGGAATGGACCCCCAATCTAGCTCTCTCGACATTCCGACTTTCATTCACACACACTCAAACTCGCACACACGCGAGCACCCACCAGAACCAAGAACCTCATACGCACGAGACCTGGGAAGGCGCTTCCCTCTCTCACCAAAGCTTGTAGTTCCCCTCTACGAGCTCTCCACGCTCGGTAATATGACCCCGCAACACACTAGACGTAGGGCGTTCGTGCCTGAACCAGTACAAACCTCTGTGTTCTCCGAGCGTAACCATCCGAACTCCGACACACTTAGAAATTTACTCGTTGGCCGTCTAGACCCCACCATTTTAGACACCGACAGTTGGCGCGCTAGGTAGGGGACCTTTGCGTGTCACCTGTATTTTCGAGTTTCGGATGGCTGATCGCCACGTTGATTTCGCTCCGGGCTCCATTGTTTGTTTTGGTAGCCTGGACTTCCAGTGCCACGGGTAGGGGGCCGACCTGGCTCTCCGTCGCCCTACGAGATCCTCCGAGGTAGCCATGGACGCCATCACCGCATCCATGGCCCACCTCCATCAGTCTCCCTTCGGGGAACAGGTCGCTCATGGGACGGTCGTCTCGTGGGCCGATTATCCTTAGTCCGAGCGCCAGCTCGACACTCTCCAGGGACCCCAAACAACTCAGGAGTCTCTGCGCGACCTCTACTTCGCGTTCGCTAACGTGACGGCGTAGCTCGCGGGAGGGCAGCCGCTCTCCCCTGGGCGCATCAAAATGCCCATCTCGGAGGCACAACCTTTCGTCATGAGGAATGCCGCCGCGTCGTATGCGGAGATGGTGGCCGCGTGGTTCCATGTTGACCCCACGGAAGGGAGACAAATGGGGCTCGCGTCCCACCACTCTCGCTCCACCTCCGATCTCCTTACAAGCTCCGAGGCCACGCCTTACACCGGCTCAAGCCGTGGGAGCACTGATCCCTGGGACCCCCTGGACTTCGACGGTCTGGAGGATCAGGAGGCGCTTCACGGCTTCCTCCAAGCCAGCGATTATCTGCTCGACTCTGACTCGAGCGATCCCAACGAGGACCATGGCCGTGAGTGCTTCATGTGCGACGCACCTCCACCCACAACCGCCGTCGACCCCACCCTCATCGAAGAAGGGGACGACGACGACGACGGCAGCCACATGCCCGTCCGCCAGACGGGTGTTCCGGTACCCCAGCCGAGGCCTGACCCGCCGTCTTCGGAGGCCAGGCACCAATAGCTCCACGACCTCCGCGACGTAGAGAAATAGCTCGCGGAGCGACAGCAAATGGTGACGTTCGAGCGCGAAGCCGCCAGGGATCCCGTGGAGCCTCGCGCTCGCAAGGAGGCCCGGGCGGTACACCACCGCATCATCAACGATGAACATGGCACGCTGCAGTTCACGCGGGCAAGCTAGAACATCGCGGCAGAAAGGATATTGCTCCGCAACCTTCCGATCCCAGATGCTCCCGACGGCAAGCTCGCTCACGACGAGCTGAAGACCCTTCTAGAGCGGGACGCGGAACAATAGGCCGAGAGCTACGCATCGCGGAGGCATGGTTTCAGCGCCGGCCACCCGGCCGGCGCGGCGCCTGGCGACCGCGAGGGGTCGGTCCACCTGGATCCTGCACCAGCCGAACACTGGCGTCCCACCGTGCATGCCTGCGTAGGCGAAAAGCGCGACGTGCGCGACACGCTCAACGCGCGCAAGCATGCTAAGAAGGACGGCGCAAGCCGAGGTTACCACGTCTGACGTGGCGGCCCATATGACAACGATGAAGACCAGCCTCCCACACCGGAACCACCGGGCCCCTTGGCGTTCATTCGCCACATCCGGCGCGTGCCGTTCCCGCACCCTTTTCGACAACCAACCAACGTCGTCTGGTATTCCGGGGAAACGAACCCCGGGCTCTGGCTCGACGACTACCGCCTCACCTGTCAGGCCGGCAGCGCGGACGATGACGACTTCATCATCTGCAACTTACCCCTTCATCTTTCGAACTCAACCCGCATGTGGCTCGAGCATCTGCCACCCAACACCATCGATGGGTGGGAGTCTCTATGACAGTCCTTTGTTGGGAATTTCCAAGGCACCTACACGCGCCCAGGAAACCCCTGGGACCTCCGCAACTACAGACAAAAGGCGGACAAGTCCCTCCGGGAGTACATCTGTCGCTTCTCTCAGCAATGCACAAGGCTCCCAACGGCGGCCGACACAGACGTGGTCGGGGCCTTCCTCGCAGGCACGACCAGCAAAAAGTTGGTCCACAAGCTGGGCCACAGCAACCCTCGCACCACCGAACGACTCCTCGACATTGCCACAAGCTACGCGTCGGGAGACGAGGCGGTCGGTACAATATTCCACCCCGACAAGGGAAAGGGCAAGGAAGTCGAGACCGCCGGCGAAGGCGGCTCGAACCGCGCCCAGAACAGGAACAAGAATAAAGGCAAGCCGCAGGGTGGCGGTGGCAACAACCTTGTCGCAGCGGCAGACCGCAAGCCTCCCCGTCCCAAGGGCGCGAAGAAGGTGGGCAAGTTCGACGACATGCTCACAAAGTCGTGCCTGTATCACAATGGGCCGGTCAAACACACACTCCAGCAGTGTGAAATGATGGCCAGGTACTTGAAGGTCGTCCCTGACAAGGATGAGCCGAAGGAATCGGAAGGCTAGGACGGGGACGGGGGTCGCGAAGACTCTTACCCCCACGTCAACAAGTGCCTCATGATCTTCGAAGACCCGGAGGCCTACAGCTGCAAACGCTAGCAGAAGAAGGAGCGACGCGAGGTCTTTGCTGTCGCCCCGACAACTCCGGTCTTCCTTGACTGGTCGGAGCCCGACATCACGTTCGGTCGAGATGACCATCCAAGCCACATTCCCCACTCGGGGCGTTATCCACTCATCGTGGACCCGATCATAGGGAGCATGCGCTTCACCAAAGTACTGATGGACGGGGATAGCAGTCTCAACATCATGTACTACAATGCCTTCGAGGCCCTCGGTCTACATAGGGAGAAGCTCCGATCCTCGGGGGCTCTCTTTCAGGGAATCATCCCCGGGAGACAAACAGTACCCCTGGGGCAGATCGACCTACCCGTCACGTTCAGGGAACCGGACAACTTCCGGACCAAGTACCTCACCTTCGAGGTCGTGACTTACCATGGAACTTACCACGCTGTTTTGGGAAGGCCGTGCTATGCAAAGTTCATGGTCGTCCCAAGCTACACTTACCTCAAGCTCAAGATGCTGGGGCCGTGCGGCATCATTACGGTCTCCTCCGACGTCAAGGTGGCGTACCAGTGCGAGGTGGACTGCTGCGAGAACGCCATGGCCGAGGTGCGAAGCGAGGAGCCGGTGGCAGCGATCGAAGCCGCTCACAAGATGGACGTCGACCCCTAGAGCGAGAGGAGCTTGGATGCCCACAACACCAACAGCTATGCCACTTTTCTACTATTTTCTATTATACCTATCACCATGTACATACGCATGTAATCCTTTCTTAAGAGCAAAAAGTTCAAGGAATAAAAACGCGGGAACTCTCGGACCGACCACTTAGCAAGGTGCACTCTCGGCACGCGCCAGAACACACCTCGCTCGGGGGCTGGGAAGGGGGTAACCCCCTGTCTTTCACTCCAAAAACGTTTTCGTCAAAATCGCTTTGCCAAACCCGCTAGGCGAAAGCCCGATCTCCCCCACCGAGAGAAGAGATCTCGCCGGACCATGCCAAAGGGCCACGAAATACTCTGGCTCCCCGGAGCCAAGTATCTCCATCCAACCTCACACCTAAACAGATCAAAGCTCCTCCCAGGGAAAGTCGGGAAAGTAGCCCAAGCAAAAGGCAAATGCGAAAACCAACAAGCAGACAAATTTAAAATTAGCTCACCAAAGAGCTATCAAAGTCGTCTAAAGCCCTCCCGGGGGCACATCACAAAATAACTTAAAATGTTTGTTACAAAGGCCCTCAGCCCTGATCTCTGACCACGTAGGGTCACTCCTCCGGCGGCGGGAACACATCGTCGTCAAGCTTGGCGGCCAGGATCGCTGCAGGCTCCTCCGCATCGGCCTCGATCCGGTCGAGCAGGTCCTCTAGGGCGTTAGGGGGGTACCCTAAGCTGACGAGCGCGGGGGTCACCGCGTCGTAGAGGTAGGTGGCGACGACCATCGTGCGGTGGACCCCGATGCGTAGGGCCTCCCGGATCCGCCCTTGGCCCCGCTCCTCCTCCATAGAGCCCAAAGCCGAGACGGTCCGGCGCCGCGCTTCCCCTTTGGCGTTGCGCTCGGTCGTCAGGCACTCAACTTCAACCTGATGCGACGCGCGCGCTCGTCCTCCAGCATCTGGCGGATGTCCTCCGCACCAATATGGGCCACATCCCGTTCTCGTTCGACCCGCTCGACGTCGGTCGCGTTCCGGCGTGCCAACGCTCGAGCGTCCTCCTCCCTCGCCTCCAAAGCCCTCAGTTACTCCTCTAGCTCGACCACTCGGCTGCGAACAGTCAAGAGGGTCTCAACCACGTCGGTATCCCCGGCCGCTGCCCATGACCCAGGGTCCCACCACCCAACTTCACGGCGGAGGAACTCGGACTTCTCTACGCTCGTCGCCATCAGGATCTGCGGGGAAAGGGATGTCCGCAAGTCGTCCGGAACCAAAGAAACAACGCTTACGTTCAGATGGCTCCTCACATTGCCATGATGAGAGAGATCGTCGTTCAGTGATGCGACCGACCTCTGAAGCTCCTCCACCGCACGCACCACGCGGCAGCCATGCTCCCGGCGAGAGCACGCAACACGTCGCCAGTGTCGAAATTCCCGCTGGTCGTCCAGCACGAACACTGGCTCCCCCGGGTTTTCCCGGTTGACCCACGCGATGCGGTCAGCATCCCCAAAGGAGTGGCGATTAGCGCCAAGTCGTCGAAGGGCCCCAGGAGCGGTCTCTCCCCCGGTGCCGGTCGGCGCGCTCTGCGAAGTCGTGCCGGACTGGGGGAGAATAGCTTTTGACGCCCGTGCGGCCGCCAACTCCTCCTCTGTGAATGACTGGGGGGCTATCACGTCGCGAGGCGACCCGCCACGGGGAGGGGGGCCATCCGGATGTCTCGCCTCCCCTGCGTCGGCCGTTACCGCAGCGTCCCCCAACATCACGTCCGTCCGGACCTCCTCAACGTCCAGAGCCACGGTGACGTCCGAGCCACCCTCCTCCCCAGAGTCGTCGATGATTACCACCTCCGGGGAAGAGAATGGCACGACGACCACGGGGCCGGCGTCAACAGGAGTTTGTGACGTTGTGCTAACCGCGGCGGCACCGTTCAGGGTCGGGCCACTCCTGATCCTGCGGCGCCCGTCGGTCCTGTGGCCAAAGCCGCGACATCCTGTCCCGGACCAACCAGAGGCGCCTCCCGGCGCAGTCTCTTCCAGCCCGCGTATTCGGGGCTCCCGACGGCCCTGTGACGTCCAGCCCGTGTTCACCACACAAACAATCGACCACATTTATAAAACGGAGAAGGACACCACGGAAAGCAGGCTTACCGTGGGGAGAAGACGCGGCCACGTTTTGGTAACGACCCCGTTACACCACGGCTCGAGGACCCCGAACCATCGCTCCGTTCGCCGTCCCCGCTTTCCGCGGGCAGGACAGGAAGAGGAGTGGATGGAGTACCCTCGGCAGCACCGCCCCTAGAACTACCAGGGGCCAGATGCGCGCCGAGCACCCTCATCGGCGGCACCACCACCGTGGTCGCGGCCGCGGCTGGCTGACGCGCTTTCCCCGCCATTTGAAGCTCAGGGACCACCTCCGATAGAGGACGCCGGTCCTCGTCGTCATCATCATCATCATCTTCCCCGAGGGCCTCCCAATCCATGTCCGCCGCACCTTGCACAGGCAGAGCAGGAAGAGGCGCGGCCACGTGGCGAGCCATCGAGATGGGTCCCTGCAAAAAAAGGACGAGCGGTGTGCGAGTTGTCATCACCAAATAAAAGGAGTGCGGAGAAGAGACACTACATTACGGTCTAGACTCACTATCTTCGTCCAGGGCATCCCCGAGCAGCCTCCCGGCGACTTCGACCGCGTCCGCTAGCTCCAGGTCCGCCGCCGCCATGGCGGACCCCTCATGCGACGCCCCTGGAACCATTTCGTTCAGCGCATGCACCCGCGCCATGAGCGAAAGCACCCGGTGCTGCAGGAATTGCGTGACGACACCCGAAAGATTCAACTCTGCGTCACAGAGCCGCCCCAAGCTCTGGATATAGGGCGTTATCCCCGCAAGCTCCTCTGGGTCAAGTCATCGTTCCAGCTGGGTGGCTCTTCGGCAAAACGCCGGCACGTGTACTCCGGGAGTGGCGCCTCGGGGCGGTTCCAAATGTAGAACCACTGCGAGTGCCATCCCCGGTTGGACGAGCTCGTTCGCGCTGGCATGTAATGGTGGGAGTTGGATGAACGGAGACTGATGGCGCACCCTCCGCTCGACGGCACCCGTCTCACCCCTCCGGAATGAAGGAGAAACACCGTTGCCTTGAAGAAGAACCTCCACAAGTTGAAGTCTGGCTCCGTCGCCAGCATCCCCTCCGACATGGCCGCGAAGGCCGCGAGGTGGAGGACGGAGCTGGGATTGAGATTGTAAACCTCAATCCCGTAATGGTGAAGGATCCCCCAAAAGAAGCGAGATGGCGGCATCCCGAACCCGCGTTCCTGGAACGGCAAGAAGGAGACCACATACCCGCTCGGTGGGTCCGGCCTACCGATGCCGGTAGGGACGATCCACTCAGCATCATTGTCAGCGGAGAGATCTGGATGCAGCATCCCCGCATCCACCAGCACGAGTGGCCACTCGTACTCCGCCTCGCAACAGGTCCAGCTCTTCTCTGGAGGCGCTCCGACCATCTGAAGTCCTCCCGGGAAGCGACGCGCGGCGCAACGCAAAGCGTGGCTAAGACGGACGCGCTGCGACGCAAACCCTAGCTTCAAAACGATCCGGCGTGAGCAAGACGAAGCGGTGAGAGAGGCGAACAGTGCAGGGCTCACGGGGGATGACGCGATGCACATATATTTATAAGGGACCGGAAGACGGAAAGAGCCTCCACAGCTCTTGACGCGCACGACCCCACGACCCGAGTCGCATTAAATGCGGTCGCTCGGTCACGTTCACTCCAGTGTACGCTGGAATACCGGGAGCCACGCATGACGGCGGATAACTGACAGCATCTGACGTTCCTCTCGTTTCGAATCCCACATCTCATATATATCATCATTACAGGATCCGCCCTGGGCCCACCATGTCGCGCACGCAAGATCTCTTTCGTATGCATCCCTAGCACACAGCAATGAGACCTCCGCCTCGTTCGAGCTCGACCAACTAACGCAGGGATCGGAGGGACCCACGTGTGGCGCGACCAGCGGCGACGGCCCGCGGGCCTAGGTAAGCCAAAGGGATAGGGGCTATAGACGCCCCGACGGCCCACTACGGTCCAAAGAAACAAAGGCCGACCCAGCGGGGTTCAAAATGGTCGTCTCAGGACGACAGAGCGAGGGGCGAATAGGGAATGGACACGCTAGCGGTCATTAGCCTAACAATCGGATGCTAAGGTCATTCCCAGATTTCGTATCTGAGTCCATCTTTACGGATGATTGGATCATGGTATTCCTACCGAAGGAAGGCAGCAGGCCCCTGGGACCCATCGAACGGACCCGGCTACTAGATAAAACCGATTTGGGGTGAGCCACGACATGGGCCACAAGCCGGAACCCCAGCGAACGAGAACCGATCACCCCACTCAGATTTTCCCGTTATTACCTCAACGAGCATCCATGGTTCATCCACCTCGAGGATAGCATGGTCCGGCTCACATCCACCCATCTCGCGGAGAGATGCGCGGGGGGTGCATGAAAAGACGACACAGACCGAGACGTTTCTCTACCCCGAGTAGAGACTCGGGGGCTGCCGCCGCACCCCTCCTACCGGTTCTGGCAACTAGATAATGGAGAGGGAAAAGGAGGCCTCATGCCTCACCCATCAGAGGTCCGCACAGGTAAACACATACACCTTTTTTTCATTTCAGATCCACATATATATTGACCTTTGCAGGGGTTACACGCTCTCTAAGAGCCACAAGGGGATAAGCCCGATCATCAGACACCAAAAACACGAAAACGTTTACAAGGTGGACTGAAGGGAAATCCTAGGCCAAAGGGCCGAAAGCTAGGGGTGCCCAAAGGGCCCCTATACCAAATACCACACCACCATCCGACCGATCTCGTATCTAGGTCAGGCAACCCAGCCGCGGGGCTCGGGAGGAATTTGCCTAAGGTACAAGATCGCCTCGGACGGCGGCGCCACAACCCACGGGCCCCCTAGACCAGACACCCTGCAGATGTGGGAGAACAGCCACTGCCTCGTCTTCAGGAAACCCTAGGCCGCGTCCCTCCTCCAGAGGCGGTTGGGCACTTTACAGCTAAGTCGTCATAGCTGCTCCGCGATCGAGGACGCCATTGACAAGCGGCTCCGAGCCCACCATGCATTGGTAGCTCTGAGTCCGCATATCCCGCCAGCGGCGGCATCACCATCAACCAACAGTCAAGGATGATCCAACTCCTAGAGTCATTCGAAAACCGCAATGGCTTTTCCAGTGGACACATCCTTGACTGCCCCCTGGGGAGGGGAAGCACGTCGTCGCCCCCCGGGGACGGAAAGCAGGATCCAACCGAAAGGATGGACTCCACACCTTCCGCCCCCCGGAGCAATTCGTGCAGGAGGTGGTGACACCTCTCTTCCGCCTGGTGGTAAGGATAAGAGAAAGCTATGCACACCTCGCAGAGCTTCCTCTGAATCTAGCCGCTAGGCGAAGAGGGATGCACCCACCCCCAACGCAGAACTTCCTCTGAATCCGGTGCTGCTCTCAAAATACCACCCGCCAGGGCGGCTCAAGGGACTCTCCGACGAGGCCTCGGAGGAAGAATCTAGGGCAGGCCATACTGTGTGGATGTGAATCTCTCCGCAGGCGGCGCCACTACAAGAAATCCTTCTTTTTATGACAAAATCCCTCATGACGGGGAATGTTTTTGTCATATAATGTACCATAATATGACAAAAAAATTATGTTGTTATAAATCCATGGTAGCCAAAAATATTTGTGACAACATGGTAATTTGTGTCACATAAAGGTTCGAAGTTTCGTTGTAAATGGTCTGGTGCCCGGAGACTGATTGGCGACTGTGAATTTATGACGTTGCGTACAGTTTTATATGACGAGGGTAGACCGTCACTCATTGTTTTATCAAATATGGCAATCCCCCAAACGTCATAAAATACCCAATAGGAGCTACACCCTTGACCCATGTCTGTTGGGCTTTTTGTTTTTTTTTAAAAAAAAATGTTTGTGGGCTCTCAGCTAGGCCTCGGCCCAAGTGAAAATGCAAAAGGACCCAGGTGGAGGGAGACGGACCAGGCCTAAAATAGAAAGGCCATCAAATGCTTTATGTTTTCCTTCTTTTTTCCTTTTTAATTTGTAAATCAGTCTTTTCATGAAGAACAAAAACAATTTCTCTTTTTAATTTGTTATTAAAACTTGTAACTAGTCTTTCTCCCTCATCCTAGCTCTAAATGTGATGACTCTTTTTTCTAATTTTTTATAAAATTGTGATCTATCTAGTTAATGTATTAGTTTCGGTCATCCTTTGAAGTGACAAAGTTTGACCAATTCAAATTTTAGATTTAAAAAAAAAGACGACTCCAAACCAGATTTTGAGACGCAAAATTATTTCATTTGAAAAAGTCATAAACATAAAGGTTGGACAACTCATCAAGATCTACAGACTTTATTTTGGTTATTTATTCATCCCACAAAGTGATAGTAACGTTGTTCACACTTAGGTTCGTAAAGATTCTCAGGTCCATGTGTTTTCAAGTTTCAAATCAGTATCAAACTTTTTCTCAAGCATGCAAATGCCGTGTTTGAAGCAACCACCAAGTTTGAGAATTTTTTGAACTAGTTTCATACTTTTTCAGTTTAATTGAATTTCTACGTAATTTCATTGAGTAATTATATGTTGAACTGAGTCCAACCTAAAAAAGAACCGAAATGGTGTCAAACTTTGCCAAATGCTCTCTTTTGTATTTGGAGACAAATCTTTGGGGAGGTCAATGACGAATTCAAGTGTTTTCAATCTATAATTCACCATATTTTGTCTCAAATGACACGAAGAAAAATATAAAAATACAAATATTTATCAGAAAAACCTGAGATCTTGTGTGGGACAATATTTTGGGTATAGATGTCTGCTAAAAAAATTCAAGCCATTTAGAAATAGGTGGAGTCTATATACTTCACAAACATATATAGAACCTTTCATCAAACCATGACTATAGAGTTGGGTGCATAGAGATTCTGAGATCCATGTGCTTTCATATTTCATATTGATCTCAAACTTTTTATCAGGCTTGCAAATGCCCTATGTGAAGCAACCGCCAAGTTTGAGATTTTTCTGAATTGGTTTGGTACTTTTTTCAGTTTAATTGAATTTCTACATGACTTCACTGAGTAATTATATATTGAACTGAGCCCACCCTCAAAAAGATCCGAAATGGTGCCAAACTTTGCCAAACGCTCTCTTGTGTATTGGGATACAAATCTTTGGGGTGGTCAATGCAGAATTAATGTGTTTTCAATCTATAATTCGACATATTTTATCACACGCAACACGAAGAAAATATAATAATACAAATATGTATCAGAAAAATCAAAGGTCTTGTGTGGGACCATATTTTGGATGTAGATGACTGTCAAAAAAATTTCAAGCCTTTTCGAAATAGGCGGAGTCTACATGCTTCACAAAGATATATAGAACCTTTCGTCGAACCATGACTATACAGTTAGGTTGATAGAGATTCTGAGGACAATGTGCATTCATATTTCATATCGATCTCAAACTTTTTCTTATACTTGCAAATGCCCTATGTGAAGCAACCGCCAAGTTTGAGATTTTTCTGAATTGGTTTGGTACTTTTTTAGTTTAATTGAATTTCTACATGACTTCACCGAGTAATTATATATTGAACTGAGCCCACACTCAAAAAGATCCAAAATGGTGCCAAACTTTGCCAAACGCTCTCTTGTGTATTAGGAGACAAATATTTGGGGTGGTCAATGCAGAATTAAAGTGTTTTCAATCTATAATTCGACATATTTTGTCGCACGCAACACGAAGAAAAATATAATAATACAAATATTTATCAGAAAAATTAAAGATCTTATGTGGGACCATATTTTGGATGTAGATGACTGTCAAAACAATTTCAAGCCTTTTCGATATAGGCGGAGTCTACATGCTTCACAAAGGTATATAGAACCTTTCATCAAACCATGAATATACAGTTTGGTTCCTAGGGATTGTGAGGTCCATATGCTTTCTAGGGTTGTGTTGATCTCAAACTTTTTATAAGGCTTGCAAACACAGATAGATAATGTGATTCTTTAAGTAAGCATTTGCATAGTATATTTTCCTGGATCCATTAGTGTCTTCGTTGTTTGGTGCAGGAATTTGGAGTTGGTTGTTGGCTGGTACTTGTTTGGTGTAGGAACTTGGCGTTGGCGGGCTGGAACTTGTTTAGTTGGCTGGGTCATTTTGTATTCATGTTTTTGTTGTAATTTTGTATGAAAACATGTATTCTGGAAAAATATTCCTTTGTATAGTCATCATGATATTATGCAATTGGCTATGTGGTTTATTATTACTGTTTCAATTTGGTTAACCCATACGAACAATAAACGTTGGGCCTCATAATATTTGACGTTACCCTATCATCATAATAACATGTCTAAATTAGGGCACCTAACTATTAATATGTGATAGCTCATGTATTACATGACACACTGACCAACCAATATATGACAATTATAGTCGTCATTGAAACACACAATATATGACACTGAAACAAAATCGTCACAAAAGGTCATCACGTTTTGTGACGGTTTTCCATATTATCGGCACGAGGTACATTTAGTGACGGTCGATATATGACGACCCTTATGACGCTGCTTTTTCGTCATGTAGTTGTTTTTGCGATCAAATTTGTACTTTTCAAGACGATTTTAGTTTGTCATACAAACCTAGAATTTTTGTAGTGCGTCCGCCACTATTTATAGCCCGCCAGGGCATCCACGTGGCGGCAGGCCCATGGGGCTACAGCGTTTGCCTCCCAACCACACTGCACTGTACCAAAGTATCCGCTTCAAGAGGGTGCAGCGGGGCCATAAATGGCCAAACAGAGGGCGGGCTCAGGGCGCACCGTTTGGACTCTTGACCACAGAGCGAGTGGTGCCCTGGTACCGCGCCTCAAATGGAAAAGACACGGCACGCCCACTTTCGGGCTACAGGGAGAAGGGGTGCAGTCAGACCCCGGAATCCGACAAACATGTCTTCGACCGGTCAATCGACCGTACAAGCTGAAAGGACAGCACGACGCAGGGCCGACTCGTCGTCTCAAGACGCGTCGGCCCGAGGCCAACCGTGCAACCCGCAGCAGGACTGGCGTGCAGCTAGAGCTCTGGCTCTGACGTACGGAGCAGACCACTCCCTCCCCGCCTCGTGAGGGAAGCAAAGGGTCAAGCACTATGCAAAGGTTTCCGAATAAGCTCTTAGGAGGAAATATCTCCCCCTAAGGCCTCGGGGGCTACACCCGGCGGGTGCGCTCGCGCGTACCCACCGGAATCCAAAGACTCAACCAAACCACCATAAGCGCTGTCGGAAACCTCCAGTGTTGTCCTTCACTACATCGAAGGCTCGGGGGCTACTGTCGGATACCTAGAAATAGGGTACCCAATTTCGCGGACTCCACAAAAACAAAATCACCATCAGAGGCTCTTTCGCCTCGCCCGAGGCAAGGTGGCGTCATCCGAGACGTCATCAACCCTTGGGGGCTCTTCCGCCTCGTCCGAGCCAAGGTGGCATCATCCGAGACGTCATCGACCTTTGGGGGCTCCTCCGCCTCGCCCGAGCCAAGGTGGCGTCATCCGAGACGTCATCGACCCTCGGGGGCTCCTCTGCCTCGCCCGAGCCAAGGTGGCGTCATCCGAGACGTCATCAACCCTCGGGGGCTCATCCGCCTCGCCCGAGCCAAGGTGGCGACGCCCGTGACGTCATCAACCCTCGGGGGCTCATCCGCCTCGCCCGAGCCAAGGTGGCGACGCCCGTGACGTCATCAACCCTCGGGGGCCCTTCCGCCCCGTCCGAGCCCCGTAAATGTCATCCGTGACATCCCTCGCCCTCGCCCATATAGTCAAAAGGTCCACAGTCTCCTTCATCCTCAGGCATGGGGCTTAAGGCATGAGTCGCCATGCCGACCTCTGTTCACCCTGCGGTACAAGGTCCTGTGCTACCTAACCGACGACTTCTGCGCGTTACATCCACGCCATGTCTCCGACGGACACCCCAACAGGGATTAGGGTGTCATCAGCCCTGTACGACGGAACACGGGGGTGCCTGGTCTTGTGCGACAGCCTCCGCCCATGCCCAGAAAGGAGGACAGCAGGGTTCTCGGTCACAAGGTGCATGGCTCCAGCACAACAAGGGCGAACAGGACTCGGACATATGTCTACTGGCGCAATCTTCCTCAGAAAGAAAGACAGGATGAAGACAAAGCCCTCCCTCGGCAGCAGCCCAAGTCGGGCCCACGATCACTCCCCTCTCTCTCTCTACTGTACTCTTCCATCTCTCCCTACGTATAAAGAGAGGGAATGGACCCCCAATCTAGCTATCTCGACATTCCGACATTCATTCACACACACTCAAACTCGCACACACGCGAGCACCCACCAGAACCAAGAACCTCATACGCACGAGACCTGGGAAGGCGCTTCCCTCTCTCACCAAAGCTTGTAGCTCCACTCTACGAGCTCTCCATGCTCGGTAATATGATCCCGCAACACACTGGACGTAGGGCGTTCGTGCCTGAACCAGTATAAACATCTGTGTTCTCCGAGCGTAACCATCCGAACTCCGACACACTTAGAAATTTACTCGTTGGCCGTTTAGACCCCGCCATTTTAGACACCGACACTAACTCAAGTGTCTAATTTATCTTGGAATATCTTTTTGCAGTTCCCATTTAAAAAAAAGGTATAAAAGAAAAGGAGAAAGGAGAATGAAATAAAATTTCGGGTTGAGCTGAAAAATATTGTGAGCAAAGGATCTCTATGGGTTAGAGCTGCAGGTGGCTCATGTGTGCGTTCTAACAGAAAGGCTCCATCGGTATTTTTTGTGTCCCAACCATAATTTCTGGCTGAGCATTGTGGCATTCCTGACCGTCAGCTGCTGCGCTGTGGTCGTGCATGCTGCTGCCGTGTGCTCGCTGAGAGAAAAAGAGAGATGCCAGCATATATGGGGCCCGGCCGTTGCATGCAAGGGAAAGGGAGCACCTGCTCCTGTCCATTCTTTGCATGCATGCATATGCGGGGCTGCGCTGAAGTTGCTGTGAGAGAGGGAGAAGGAGCGAAGCTGTGCTGCTGCCGTGCCAGCTGCCTCTGCCGTTGGGCGCGTGAGAGAGGGCAGAGAGTAGCTGCATGTTTGCTTGACTTTGTGAGAGGGAGACCATGCGCGGGGACGAGCATGTCCTGGCTCCTATCCTAAGCGCCGACATGCTCCGGAAGTTGGTGGTGTCGGCAAGCTAAGGAGCTAACCATTTGTGGCCGAGGGCTTTGGCTTTGTCTCCGCCGCGGCGGTGTTGCGGCCGGATTGCAATTTGTCATTCCGGATTGCGGCTGGATTGCAAGGAGCTGAGAGAGGAAGAACCTAGCCGGTGTACGTTGAACTTCGATGCCGAGGAAGGTAGTGCATATGGCCGGGGCCCATGTCTTTCACCTTGAAGGGGTGTCCTGTGACCGCGTGACGAAGTGCCACGGTAGGTGTTCGCTTGATGCAGACAAAATCATGTCGTCGACGTACAACAAGAGGTACGCCATGGCTCCATTCCGGCAGGCGATACACGAAGAGAGGTTGTCCGCTTTGGACTGGACGAAGCCGAGAGACGTGACATGGCCGATAAATCGATCGAACCACACACACAGGGCGGTGTGCGTCAAAAGACAAACATCATCCGGGCGTTGTGCGTCAACGAAGCCAGCAGGCTGTAGACGTGCTCCTGAATGGTGCCGTGCAAGAAGGCGTAGGAGAGATGTCGAGTTGATGGGCACTGGGAAGGCCACTGATTTGTTGCTATCAGTGAAAGCACCGACCAGATCGTGGCGGCCTTAACCACCGGTGAGAACGTTTCACTGAAGTCGACGGGTATAGGCAGGGGTTAAATATATGAACGGCTTCTGAACTTGCCATGAGGTGCCACATAGGTCCACAAACTTTGAAAATGCATTTTTAGACTTCTAAACTTACTTTGGAAATACATCTCTAGATCTAACTGGTGCACCACAGTAGTCTTTAAGGTCCAAAAATTGATCTGCGATGCACTATTTTACAAATTTAATGATGTGCGTGGTACGATGCACTACTTAACAAGTTTAGAGATTTAGAAATACATTTTTAAAAGTTTGTGAATCTAAGTGACATGGTATAATAAATTCAAGGGTTGTTAATGCATTTAACTCTGAATTCTTTACACCAACCCAATCATGTTCTTATTCCCTCAATCCTCCTATGCATTGAAACAAATTAAGTTACCACATAAACACACGGGCATTATCTAGTTCCTACAAGTTTCTGGCTCACTCCGCAAAAAGAGTTTCTGCCTCCACCGCTGTCTGTACTCATTCACAGTTTAAACAGACTTTCTTATATCATTTTTAAAACACAACAGCTAGCCTTCCCTACGTCAAAATATTCGCTTCCCCCTACTATATGTTGTACCACAAAGCACGACATGCACCTTATTTTTGTTTAGTGGTGTTCCAGCTGCCGTTCCTTGTATCCAATTGACTCTATCTAATCAACGGGTTGATGCATGGCGAACTTTTTGATAACTACAACTAAGGTCTTGTTTGGATGAGTAGTTTTATGTCAAAAACAGGTGTAAAATTAGAGCCTAAAATGTTTCCAGATGGATCTCAAAAAAGTTGTTGCACAAAGTTGTCAGAAGCTTTCCAGCGGATAAAAAAAAATCATCTCGCTAGCCCACACTAAAAATACGACGGATGTCGGGCTCATCCTATCCTCCTCTGGTCGTCGTTGTCCGCCCACCACAACGCTCTAGGCCTCTGCCATGGCGAGCTCTCCGTCCCTCCTCTCGCCCTCCACTCTCGCCTCGTTCTCATATCTCAATTTCTGGCACGGAGGCAATTTGGGTCTCGATCTGTGCTACTCATGGCTTTAATCCACACAGCTGCAATCTAGATTGACATCGAGCCCGTTCTAAGGGATCAGAGACAAGGCTTCAGGGATGGTAGGGTCACGGTGGAGCTTGTAGTTTACGTCACGGGTGGTGAGAAATTCCGCCGGGTCAGCACGGCTGGTACATCGAAACTTTGATTCGACTTGTCTGGCGGCGAGCACTTATGGTCAAGCAACAACTACGGTGAGGTTGACGAGCCTATCGACCCTGCCGTCCCGCGTGCCGACAAGCGGCAGAATACAGCGGGCACGTCGTGCTTGATGCCACGAAACCGCCGATGGCGAGGCAACCATCGTGGATCCAATCATCTGGCACCTCATCCTCTGCTAGCTTGTTCTTTGTGTTCCTCTTTTTTTCCCTTTTGCAGAATCAACTGTTTTTTAATCAAAATATCGGATGAATAAGTAAAAGCAGACCAGGTTTTGAAATCTGGGACAGAACAAGCCACCAGGAAAGGATAATCACATGGCATTGTCTTCTATTCTTCTCTGCATTTGTGGTGTCCACCAGTTCATGTGATTCAAAAGACTGCTGAACCGCTGCGATTATTTTTACCCAAACATAAGAGTATAAGCGGAAACTGATACTAGGGTTTTCTAGTGCACAAGAAATTACAAGCGCTTATTTTCATTTCTAAAATAATACTAAGTTGCCAAACAAGCCCTAAATGGTGTAGTTCATTGATTAATTTGGATTACTAATGCGCATGACAATGTTCCAAATGTATGGTTTGATTTTATTTCTTATACATATGGTGGGTGTCTAAATATCTAGCATCAGTCAATCACTTGAGCGCTCTCTGCCATCCAATGGCTCATCATATCTCCAGACGTCCCTGGCACGGGCTGCGTTCCCGACATCTGTGGTTTTCTCCGCTGCACAAAGCTTCTGACAAACACACGAATTTGTTGCTTCGTTGCATATGCCGCCATCTGTGTAGCCATGGTCCTTGCAAACCTTACTACATGTTGCATCTAAGTGGGTTCTGTTTCTTCCGCCACAAGATACTCCCTTCAATTCCAAATAGCATATTTTTTTAGCCGCATCCATGCTGAAACCACAAAACAAAAATTGTCTAACTGTTAGCAGTCACTAGTGAGTATATAGGTGAATGCCACGTATATTGCTACGAGACAACTTTTATACTAAAAACATACAAATAATACGATAAGATCACAATGTTGTGAAATTAATTACTGACATTAAAGTGATATTTAATGTAAAAACAAAGTTCGTGAAATGAATAGTAGAGATATAGATTAATTGAAAAGTACTTATCAATATGAGCTCAGCGCTCTTTGGTACATCTATTTATCAAATATTTTTTATCTAAAAGAATCTAAGTACACACGACAACATATTAATGTTTAATCACAAATCCTTTTTCATCTACCTGTTCAATGTTGCAACCATTAACGTAACTAATGACACCCTGGTTGTTTGTCATTGGAATGCATACAGTTTCTTGCTTTGCTTATTGAAACTGGTATCATGTTTTTATAATTCTAAAAGATTGTGCAATGAGAAAGTTCTAGAAAGCTAGTCTTCCATCTCATAGATTGGATTGGATGCGTTTGTCCGGTTTCCATAAATACAGTACTCAGTGATCACCGCGGCCGTTTCCGCTTCTCTACAGTTGTTTTTTAGTTGTAGTATTGTTACAGAGTTTTCTTTAGAATATGGTAGGGTGTGTGAGGGACACAATTTGTTAGGCTCATGGTGTCTTTAGAAAATCCCTCTGCTTGTGTTGATGGCATTTAAGGGGTGCAAATTATGTATCTTGGATTTAGAAGTCAAGTGTTGTAAGCTAAGTTGCACGGATACGGATACCTGTATCGGTATCAGAAGGATACGGATATACGGATACGGCAATTTCCTAAAAAACCCGATACGTAGATACTCCCTCCGTATCGGAAATAGAAAACGTTTTAGACAAAGTTTGAGTCAAACAATGGGAATATAAATCATCTATAACTTTTAAATTGTTGAGTTTGCAAATGTAAAAATTATATGAATAGATTTGTCTTGAAAAATATTTTCATAAAAGTATACATATATCACTTTTCCATAAATATTTTTATAAAAACAAAGGGTCAAAGTTGTGTTTTGGAGACCGTGTCGCTGTCCTAAACGTCTTCTATTTCCGATACGGAGGGAGTACATTTACTATTTTTTTTAAAATGCACATTAAAAAATTAAAACTGGCAACGATCAAATGTTGCAATTAACTACTTAAGTGTACTGCTATTATTATTACAGCACAACAGGTCTCAAGTATCCTCGATTCTCAAATATAGTAGTCTCAACTCTCAAATTTAGGAAATTTATAAAAGGCACTAAGGATTGCAATCATGCATCAACAAGTTCCTAATCCTCATTTGTTGCATTTTCATCCACAATATCAACCGGTGGCTCGTCTAGACCAAAAGACACAGCTTGCAGTTCATGTTCATCAAGGGACAGGTCAGCCACTTCAAGAATGTCAATACCACCAAGTGAATCAAAAGAATCCCCTCCTACATCCCACATCCTTGTATCTCCTGTCTTGTATGCATCAGTTCATCTCGACATATGCCTTAGATTTGGTGTTCCAGTTTATTTCACAGCAAAAGGATGATGTTGGTTGGCTAAGTAATTTCATGGCCAAACACTTCAACTCTAGTGTAACTACTTAGTTTTTGCGTTGGACAATACTTGCAGCGCCATAAAGCATTTCCTCCACCACTTTTGGGTTTCTCCAGAATGGTGAAATGATCCCAAAGTAGAGCCTTGATGTCTGTTGTGCTTGTGGGTGCAGATCCTATACTAGCACTAGCACCACTAGCACTTCTCAAATTTGGGGACGCCATCTACTCATTCAAGCAACAAGAAGTCACTAACTCTACTGCGACCAGAAACATATAGAGAAAGGGGAGAGGAAGATGAAGTGGGGATTTGGGTGCAAAGAAATCAAGCAACAAGCATACATGAACTAAATAAGAGGAGGAGGCAAAGAAATCAAGCAACAAGCATCCACGAACTAAAAAAGAGGAGGAGATCCAGAAGAGGGAAGGGGATTAAAGCTTGGATCCACATCCAGGGGCTGAAACTCGTCACTGAAGACGGTGAGCGGAGGCGGATATTATGATGTGCTCATTTCTTTGTGCTTCTTTATTTATGTTTTTTTCAGAGCCCGTGGTATTCGTGTGCGCTTTATTTTATTCGATCCTATAGCTTTTCTCTATCGAGGTGGTTAACTGAACAACTACTGTCGAACGGACCCGATTCCCCTGCTCTTGTCCACTCTTTGCATCCATGCATATGGGGGCCATGTTGAAGTTGCTGGCTCAGCAAGCATATGTCATTGTTTGCTTGTGTTTGCCCCTCCAAAGGTCTATTTCTAAACCTTAGCATCATGTCATTGTTTGTTAGTGTTTACCCCTCCAAAAGTTCTATCTAAGCATATGTGCAAAATTTGATTCATATTCATAGAGTGCACATATGTAGGGGGAGTAAAACACTACCAAACCAACTTTGAAATGATTGTCCACCTACTTTCATAATATATTGCTTGTACAAGCATCTCAAGTTGAATCAAAATCATATTTCACATTATTTCATATGGGTTGTCATCAATTACCAAAAAGGGGAAGATTGAAGGATCTCTAGTGTTTTGGTAATAGATGAAACCTAAGTACTAACCTATCTCTAAGTGGATGAGTAGGTATAGTACACATGATGACAAGTGGTGGAGCAAGCAAGGTGGCAAGGAAGGTGCAAGTCACAAGATCCTGAGATCATCACAAGCTCACACTTGGACAAAAGGTGCAAAAGGTGAAACCCTAAGGATCAAGGCAAAGGTATATTTGCTAGGGGTTTCTATTTTGTTGATCGAGAGACTTAGTGAGTGTGATCACATTTAGGATAAGAAACCGTACTATAAAGGGGGAAAATTATATGTGGTTGTAATTGTCAAGTTCCATTAGGTGGATCAAATCATGCATGTGCATTTAACCTAATGAGCATCCCTTGAAAAATATGCTAACACACGAGCACAAGTAGTGGAACACTTGGTGTTAGCACATGTGAACAAGGGGAGAAGTTAGAAGTGGATTCTAGCTGTCTCAGAGGCTCCAAACCAATTTGCTTGGAGAGCTTCGGACCAATGATGGTGGTCCGGAGGCCAACCCTAGCCCTAGCCGCTTCACAGGAAGCTCCGGACCAAGGTTGTACAGGGGCTCCAGACCATACCTCACCGGTCCGGTTGCTCAGCGTGCACTGTGCTCAGCTGTTGAGAAGGCATCGGACTAGGTGATATAGTCCAGAGGTGGGCGTCAGACCAGAATCCGACGGTTTGGAGCATTTTGGATGCTTACTGTACTCCGTCGAACACTAGGGTTTGGCGTCGGACCAGAGTGCTCCGGACCAATGCGAGTGTCCGGAGGTTGGCAAGTTTGCATGCCAACGGTCAAATTCAAAGGTTCGGGGACACATGGCTCTCTGTCAATCGTCGGACCAGAGCTTAGGACCATGTGCTTTGGTTTGGTGGTCTCGACCAACTGGTCTGACGGTTGCGCAGGAAACTATGAAAGGTGCATAACGGCTAGTTCCTTGTGAGGGGCTATATACGATGTTTGGCCGGCTCTAGCTCACACGCTTGCACACTTTGACATTGCATACTGTTGGGAATATGCCCTAGAGCTAATCATATAGATGATTATATTCCGATTGTATCCATGATTAATAAAGTGTTCTTTGAATATCCATTATAGACAACTGGTATTGATTGACAATTATGTGAATTGTTTGTGGAACTCAATTACCTGAATGGTTATTCTAAAAGTTGTCCCTGGTCGGCATTCTTGTAAGAGCACACTTGAATATTAGACCAGCACATGTATTAGTTGATGGCTATGTTTCACAAGTCATAAACATGGAGATGTCAAACTAATAATGTGGGCACATGTGAGACATGTAGGCTGGACTGACCCAACAAGAGAGAGTCTCTATTCATGTCATGTACGTTATGTCCTTAGACATGAGATTGTGGTATGTACTCAAGATGTGAAACGATCTACTTAGAGACTATCAAACGCTACTCCGTTATTGGGTAGTTATAAAGGTGGTCCTTGGGTGGTCGGGAAACATGCTATGAGACATAGACAATCAAGATGGAATTTGCCCCTCTCTTCGTGAGAGAGATATCACTGGATCACTCATGTGATTGGATCAACAAATGCATGGCCATGCTTGGGTTAAGTGTTAACCCACGAGTTGAACCATATATCGAGTGGCAAAGGGAATAACTTGTACATGGTCATAGTGGTTCGTCTGATATGATCATAGCGTATGCATAGGAGTTGACACGCCTTGCTAGAGGCCGCTATCAACTATTGGTCGAGTAAGAGTACTTGGGCCATGTCTATGTATGCGTGAGCCCATAGGGTCGCACGCTTAAGGGGCTGGAAGCCTAATTCGGGTTGGACCCGAATTAGACTAGGTTTAGGGTTACTAATGGGCCTCCACCGTGGGAGCTCGTTAGGACGCCTATATAAGCAAGGGGTGGGCGCGGGGCGAATTGATCCACGCCTTTTGGCAGCCGCCGTCGCATCCCCACGCTCGCGCCTTTTGCTCCCCGCGGACCTAGCAGTCCGGAGGCGCAACGCTTCCTCCCTGTACGTGTGGGATTCCTCGGAGGTGCTGCATCTGGAGCACAAGGACGAACCGCGCGAAGGGGACGTTGAGACGGACGACCACGCAACTGCACTGCCTGCTGCGACGCGCACGACTACATCAAGTCGTCTTCCGCTGCACCTGCGCGTCTAGTGGTAATCCCGTAACCTATAACTAGCAGTAGATCCTGGTTTATGAGGTCGAAAAGTTTTGTTCTCCGGCTAGCGTAGCAACCTCGTATTCCAACACATACACCCAGTGAGCTATTGTCATACACTCCCACTCATCTCATACTTGATTGATCATCCAAAAGTGAGATTTGAGTGAAACAAGTGCATTGCATGAAGTGAGTTCATATAGTGGCACTTGGGAGTTGTTTCTCGCTGCGGTTTTTTTGTTACTCTAGGTGATTGCCATCACCTAGACGGTTTGGAGCAGCAGAGGTGATTCGGGAAGAGAGGAGATTGTTCTTTGCCGATACCAAGTGATTGTGAGGGGTTCTTGTGCCTTCCCCGCGGGAGATCGCAAAGGCAACTCTAGTGGATTGCAACTCTAGTCGTGCTCTACAGTGTGCTGGTGGCGCAGAGCCTCGGGCTCGCCATTGGAGCGGTGCTCATGGACGTCAAGCAGGGGACGACGCTCGCCTCCGTCTTCACCATGGTCTTCCTCATCGCCGACGGGTACTACGTGCAGCACATCCCGCCATTCATCGCGTGGCTCAGGTGGCTCAACTACAGCTTCTACTGCTACCGACTCCTGCTTGGCATCCAGTTCCCCAACGGCGGCGGGTACTACGACTGCGGAAGACACGGCGCGCTCTGCCCCGTCGCCGAGTTCCCCGCCATCAAGGCCATCGGGCTCAACAACCACTGGGTCGACGTCTGCGTCATGGCGCTGCTGCTTGTCGGATACCGCGTCGTCGCCTACATTGCGCTCGATCGCCTCAAGCCCAGGTGAAACCATGATGATGATCGTCAGCCATGGCTGCAGTGGCCAAGAGCTGCCTCTGCCCATACATGAACATGAACATGACATGGATGCAGCAGTAGAGTCTGATTAATCAGTCAGCTGAAAGACAAAGATGCATTACTTAACTGGAAGAGTTAGTTGTTAATTTAGGTGATGGCGAGAGGTGATTAGCGCTTATTAATAGGGAGTGTGATCATGATCAAGAGGAGGATTAATGGTGATGGTTACTGATTAGTGTACGTGGATGATGACGTGGCACGAAATAATCACTAGATTGATCGATCTGTAACGAGAAGAGAAGGAAGCACTCTCTATAATACAAGGAGGCGAGGGGAATGAATACGATACAAAACCTGCAGCTAGATGCAGCTTCTCTCTGTCTGAACAAAAGATTCAAGTTCCAGACTGTTACTCCTAATAATTCAGTAATCTGATGTGCCATTTCAAACAACCATCGTCGAAGAGAATGATGATATTTTCCTTCATCAGATAGATACTCATATGTTTCGCTTTGGCTCCCAACTTCACACAACCAGTGACCATCGTCGAATCTCATTTTTTTTGAGTGGGGGAGATCTCCACAGTACACAAATTTTTCATTGATAAATAAATAAGAGGGTTCTTACAAACAGAAATTAACTGAAGGCATCAAGCCAGACACAAAAACCATTCCTAACATCATCTCTAAAATGAAGCGACTGAAGGAGACCCTCAGCCGGTTCGTTTCGCTGTTTTCGGTGGCTGATAAGTCGGCTGATGCGTTTTTTGCTGTTTTTCTGTGAGATAAAAACACTGTTTCGGTGGCTGATAAGCCAAGTTAACAGGGCGCCTGATTTTTAAAATTAGCTAACCAAAGTGTTGAAGTAAGGGCACGTCTCTGAAAAACTCTGTCATTGAGTAATTTTCGTAGTTCCCACGCTGCAATCAGGGTAGCTTCAGTAAAGAATGAGAGGTTGCTGCTCAATCTAGCTTGGGTAAACCTGTCCTACATATGTAAATATACACCCCGGTCCCATGAATGGCTGTCCAACAGTCATTTGCGAAGGGACAATCAAAGAAAAGGTGCTCTATGGTCTCAATTTCTCTTGTATTGCACAGAACGCAAGTGTCACTGTCCTAAATCTCATTCACCTACTGAATGACCAAAACAACTTGTGCTATTCATTTCAAGTATGCAATATCTATTCCAAAAGAACAATTCGTGTCCCACTGAACTCAACTGAACAGAAGCCTGACGAGCTCCGCGTGACAACAAACTACTCTAGTAGTACCCACCACGCCGTGCAGCTTTCCAACAGTGTTAGGACAAGGCATCAATGGCATGAAGGGACTCTGTGACAGAAATAAATTTTTCTTTTTATACATGACAATATGAGGAAAATCCACCGATAATACCTGAAGTTGGCATGAGGTGTCATTTAGATTTCCGAATTTTTAAAGTGATATCTGCCGATTCCTAAACTTGACAGAGGATTTTTTCAAGTCCCAAATTTTTAAAGTGATCAATGTAGGTCCCTACACTTGACAGAGGTGTCACCCAGGCCTCAGTTACTGTAGCTATTTCGAAAAAAAACTAAATTCGGGTACTGTGGATATATTCCATAAAATATTCTAAAAATTGTATCTTTTTAATACGATCTCGGATAAAGATGATTTTTATATAAAAGTTGTAGCTCTCGACGGGATCTACAATTTTATAGTTTGATTTTTTTTTAATTTGAGGTCGTTAAGACACTAAAATATATATATATATATATTCAACAGTATATTAATCGTGTATAAGCGCTTGTCGCCTGGAAAAATCATATCTTTTTTATACGCTATCAGATGGAGATACTTTCTATATGAAAATTATAGCGCTCGATGACACCTACAAATTTCTAGTTTTAGTTTTTTAATTTAAAATCTTTAAGATCTAAAAAAATAAAATGCAACCACCATACATGAACTGAAATTAGTGTTTTAACTTTCAAAAAATGCAAAAAGTTACAAGCGCTCGTTACAAGAGCGTTGTATAAAATGTGAAAAGTTAAAATCATAAATTTTAAAAAGTTAAAATGCAAAAAAATAAAATGCGGATTTCAGTTCAGTTATAGTGGTTTTGCTTTTTAAATTTTTTAGGATCTTAAATACTTTAAATTAAAAAATTCAAAACTAGAAAGTTGTAAGTGCCATATATCGTGCGCTACAACTTTCATATAGAAAGTATCTCTATCTGATATCGTATAAAAAATATATGATTTTTTCAAGGTGACAAGCACTTATACGCGGTCTAGGCTCAGGTGGTTATCAGCGTCAGGCTCCCAAATGGCAACAAGAAGAGGCTGCTAAGAAGGAGAAAGGGTTACCGGCATTGTCCGAACAAGTTGGTAAAAGGTCCGCAAATTGGATTCGGACTAGAAAACCAAAGGAAACCAACAACTGTTTGTCCTTTGATGATCCTGAGGTTGAAGAAGTAGCAAAGAACATCTTTGTGGTGGCAGCCAAGCAACGGGAAGGTACATTCAAGCCACGAAGAGAGAGAGAGACATCCTCAGTGAGGGCCTGGGTAACCCCGAGCATCCTGGCCAAGTTCGAGGCGTCTCATCCAAAGAAGGATGGAAGGATAGATTCAACCCTCAGTGGGAAGGTGAGTACAGGAAACGTGATCGATACAAGGAAGAAATGACTACCTATTGGAAGGAGAAGGCTAAGAAAGAGTTCACAGAGTTTATGGAGAAATTTTTAGATGATCCTCCTCCTGAGTTGATGTAGAAACTGGCGAGTGCGGTGTCAAATCAACAAATAAGCACTCAGGCACCCCAGATGTAGCTACTCCCAGTGGTGCCCCAGCAGACCGTTGCCGAGGTACCAAGCAGTGTCGCGTTTACAGGGAATAAGGTTCAATATCCGGTTGACGACATTGTTACTCCCGTGGCTTGCTCCCTAGTCATAAGATATGACATTAACAATCATCGTACAAGGGAAGTAGCCACAGGCAAAGCGATCCCAGGACGCAAGTACCACGGTGCTGACATTTCTGAAGACTACTGCAGAGTAGAAGTATCGACCGTAGTCCAAGGATATGAGGACGAGATGTTAGACATCCCCGGTCCTGAGGACATTGAGAAACTCGAACATGCTATAAACAATTTCATTCTTTAGCCTCGGCGAGACGTCCAACTGAGGGAGCCGCCACCGTCCTCGCAAGAGATAGCAGTTGAGAAGTCATCAGGACCGATTGATCCTCTTCCAAATCCACCACCACCACCAATCCATTCTCTTGCGAGCCCACCTCCGCCACCTCCGTCACCTCCGCCACAATCATCACCTCCACAAACATCACCTCTGCCACCTCCACCACAAAAATCCACACTTTCCCCACAACCCAAAGATCCTAAACAAACACCGGAGATCCACCAGCGCCGCCAAAGAAGAAGTTTCCTATCCCCAAGTTGATTTCCCAATTCGAGCCAAAGAAAAAAACAGCTAGCATGGCCAGATTTTTTAGAGGACTTGGGCAAAAACGCACTAGTGAAGTCCTCAAGTTGTCTGAGCTCAGGAAGTCTACGCAGCCGATGCCTAAGGTAATTCCCTGCAAATTCAAGGTGCCAACTTGGGAAGAGTACAAGTTTGTGCCTAAAAACTATGTGATGGGAAAGCCTCTACTAAGCTGGGAGAAACTCCAAAAGGTCCCAAACAATGTAAAAAGGATGCATGACTGGTACATGAGAGTCTCTTCTACTGGCATTCACGCCTTCAACGTGTCTATACCACATAAGGCATTTCTAAGTGATCATAATCTATGCATGATTAGCTTTGAAGACATTTGGTTGATGATGAACCTCGAGAGATTGGACGTACAGATAATAACGATGTTTGCATTGTAAGTGTTACATAGTTATGCATGCATTGTACTTGCAAATGTTCAATATCTGACATATGCATGTGCCTTGTAGAATGCTATTTGATGAGCAGGAGCAGGCTTACGGTCCGGACCTCGATTATTGTGCCGAGGAAAGGATTGCCTATCTGAACCCAATTGATATATGCGAAGAAAGACACATCTTTAGAATCGGGGAGAACAACGACGATTTAAGAGGCTTAGAAGGTGAAGCACGGGCCGCCAAAAAGAGGCAATTACAGTTTAAATTTGAAGCCAAGTACGCCTTCTACATTTCAAAGTGTATGAATAAGTATCAAGACAGTAAATCGATAGTAGCACCATACAACTTTGGGTAAGTATATGAGTTTGGGTAGTGGGACCATATAACTTTCGGTGATCAAACTACATAATTTCAATGCACAAATATATCATGAATTTGATTCATGCAGGGACCACTGGATCTGCGTCGTCATTTATCCTAAAAAAGGAAGGGTGGTGGTACTAGACTCCACAAATTACGCACCATCAAGCTATGCACATTTCATTCAGATGCTAGAGATGTAAGTTGAGATATGCACGTATAATTTTGCATTATGAGATTTGAAGAATAATTAACATGTTGATTGTATTCGAGTTCGTAGGGCATGACAGATTTATATAATCAACGGTGGAAAGCTTGAATCGAACAAAAAAGAAAATCAGCCATTGGAAGTTATATATGACTGGCCGGTAAGTATGAAAACTTAATCTTATGAATACAGATCATACATGTACTATGTGGATATACTACGTGTGCGAGCATCTATAAATAACCACTTTAATTTTCTGTTTTATAGTGCCACAAGCAACCAGCAGGATCTGTCCTCTGTGGATACTACGTGTGCGAGCACATGAGAGGAGCACATGAGAGGAGGAGACACAACAACTAAGAAGAAACTTTCCAAGAAAAAAACCAAGGCGACCACCATGAACGAAAAGACATTGTACGCCATAGTTGAAGACGTATGCCTTTTTCTCATCAAACAAGTCATCTCAAGTGTAGGGAAACATCATGATGATGAGAGTGAATTTGTCAAGCCCGAGTACGAAGCGCTAACAGAGGTTTATAGCCTAAATCTTACTCGGTCCAGTTTTTAGAGGACAAGTCCAAACTCTTGATTGTATATATAGACCTGTAACTTTATGTATGTGAGCATGAGACTCATGTATATAATGTGTCATATAAATGTATGTATGAGATATTTAATTTACATGTTGTCATATATTTGAACACCATCCAATAGGGTTTAGTAGTTTCAATAACAATATATATGTATATATTAAATAATATAATAATATATAAATACCAAAAATTTAAAACTGGAAAATCATTTCCACAGACGGTTCACTAAGAGAACCGCCTGTGTAAATGAGTCATTTACACAAGCGGTTCACTAAGAGAACCGCATGTGGAAATGGGTTTCTACAGATGGTTCTCAAGCAACCGTCAGTTGGCCCCAGCGCCGGCGGTTCGGGAAAACGCCTGTACAAATGCGTTCTGAACCGTCTGCATAGTAAGCTTTTGTACTAGTGATACTGTAGGGTTGAGATGTGGTCATAACCAGATGCAAAAGGCAACACATGGTCTTGTTGAATATGATGCTCAAACCTAAAAAAAGGTCACAAAAAGATAAACTTCATCGACTGTCTCAGAATTAACTTTAATCAGCGATACACAAACATTAGTAGTATTAGTATAAATTGAAACACATATGGATCTCTTCTGTGAGCTCTCAAAAACAACATGCTTCAGGTTACTCGGCACCCTATAAATTACACGCGCGCTGAGCAATATGATTCCTACAAACGAATAGGAAAAATGATCCATGCCTTTTTTGGGAACAATAAAACCAGGGGCTGGTTACATAGGGGATACAAGAACCAGATTTTCGTACAGCATGATTGGACAGAATATCTATATCTATACATATTAATAAAGAGTCAAAATTTCAGGCTCTTTTTTTTTCCATCCATTTGTTTTTGTATCCATCTCCCTTAACTACCGGACAATAAAGAGTTTATTCTGTACGGACAAAATAACGAAACAATAAAAAAGGAAAAGAAAAAAGGACACGTCATGAACCGGACTCCATATAAAAAAGGAAGAAAAAGGAAAAGAAGAAATTTATAGAAAAGGGAAAAAAGAATAGGACGGACACGTTATGAACCGGACTCCTTATAAAAAAGAAAAAAGTAAATACCGAACTCCATATAGAAAAGGAAGAAAAAGGAAAAGAAAAATATCTATAGATAAAAAGAATATGAGACGTATGTTATGCTAAGGGTGTGCATATAAAAGTAAATAGCGGACTCCGTGCAGAAAACGAAAAAAAAAATAATAGAGAAAATAAAATAAAATAGGACACACATATATATATATATATATATCACGCAATGATACAAATTTATTTCCATATATATATATATATATTTCTCTTCTTAAATTGATTTTTATCTATTCATGTCTTTCCCGTGCTAGAGCAGCACAATCTAGAAAAGCTTCACAAATATCGCATAAGAAAGGAAAGTAAGAAATCAGTCAGATAATAGGCTTATAAAACAAAATCGAAAATCGATGACGTGCTCCTGCCGGTGCCGGTGCCGGACAACCCTCCTGGTGGGGTGATAGTGCACGCTCGTGGAGCACGCTACACCAGCCCGCGGAGCCCAAGTATAGGCAATATTTATACCTAACAGCCGCACAATGTGCTCACGGTGTTCTCGATCACAACCGTAGCGCGGTGGTCTTGACACTCCAAAGCTCTATCGTCATGACTAAGCTCGGCGAGGTGCTCTCGTGCATTGGCAAGGGCTGCAGTGCCAATTGTAAATTGTCGAAGCTAAGCATCTCACCAACGACGTTGTTTTTGTATGTATAAATCATTGTATATATAATACTAAATTTTAGACTTTGTTATTTCTCACTCTGTATACTAGAGTTTTTTTTCTCCCGTTGCAACGTACGGACATATTTGCTAGTACAAATTAAAAAGAGTACACTGCCATGCCTCAGAAAATTGTGATTGGTGGAAAATTTGTTAAGCAAGATTGTACCGAAACAGTATCGATCTCTGTGAGTGGTCCCGAGAAGAAGTTGCTATTGCAAGGTGCTTAGAAGGGGAACGCCTTGCATATGTATACCGAAAGGAATAAACAGGGAAAATATAAACAACAGAGATGAAATTATAGGCTGTGGGAAAGGTAGATGATTTTAAAGATTGGGAAATAAATTTTGTGAGCTTTCAGAACGAGATGAAAAGTGTTAATTGACTAAAGGACAAGCCGAAGTGCAATGAACGAATACTGGTAATTTTGGACAGCAAAATTTATAGTCCATGTATGTTAAATTGTTCTGTAATTAATGTCCATACATCAGATCATATAAATATAAATTAATAAAAAAGAATCATAAACAAGATTAGATAATGTATCTCATTTTGTATAGTCATTTAAAAAAAACTAATTCCATACTGCAACTGATTGGCATAGTCGTCGATCTAGAGCAGCTGCAAGCTACTGACAGTGAAGCCCGGCTGATTCAAGAGAAGTCTGGCATGGCCGTTGATCCAGAACAACTGCAAGCTAATGACAGCGAAGCCCAGGTTGGGTCAGATGATGGCCCATCTCCGGTTTTTGAACAAGATGACCCCATTCAGCCCACCAGGCCAATACGCAAGCGTGGGCTCAATGCAATGTCAAGGCAGGGCGCTTCCTCTACACCGACTGTTGAAAGTTCAGTGCGCCGCAGTGCAAGATTGAACAGTGCCAAGGAAGGATTTCATGTCAAAACCATAAGACTAGATGCAGATCCTCTGAAGAAGAAAAAGAGGCCAACAACAGTCCTCATCGATGAAGCTACTGGTCTAGCTGGACCAATCCCAATTGACATCTCGAGAAGCTGGGGGATAGATTGTGGGGTGGCTCCTGAGGAGCTCTCTGATGATGCCCTGTTGCAGGCGCCCAGCAACACAGAGATCGGCAATGATTAGTTTCCTCTTAAGTTATCTTGGAGCTGCGTCTCCTAGTCTTTCTCACCAGCTTTTCTTTACACCCTGTCATTCCTCTATGGACCCTGTCTCAGCTTCGTTGTTTTTTTTGCCCTTTGTGGCTGGTGTGCTTTTGAGAATTTGTTGGTTGGTCTGTCCAAAAACCTTGGTGTAGCCCTAGTGGCTGGTTTACCTCTGGGTACTTAATATCTGGTTATCAAAGTTTACTTTTGTTGGCCTGTGACCCCTCTTCTTTTAGTGGATGGTATATGATGTTGTTTCTGTTAATTACTCAATCTCCACTTAGCTGTGAATGTTTGTTTTGGGAAGAGTTCTCAAATCTCAAATTGTCCATCCTATGGGGGGCGGTTTATGTTGTTTTTTGTGGAAAAGGTTTTATCAATGAATACACGTGATTGGAATATATTATGTTGGAATATCCGAGGTATAAATGCAACAGGCAAGTGGGATGCGATTAGGAATAAGATAGAGGAAAGTTCTTGTGCAGTGCTCTGCTTGCAGGAGACAAAGAGAGAATCTTTTGACTTGGCTTACATTAAAAAGTTTGCACCAAGACGACTTGACAGTTTTGACTTCATCCCCTCCATTGGGGCTTCAGGGGGGCTTTTAATGCTCTGGAATAGTGCCTCTCTCTCAGGGACAGTAATTGATAAGCAGCAGTATGGCTTGACAATTGAGTTCAAATCTAAGCACAACAACGACCGTTGGAATCTGACCAACGTTTATGGGCCTTGTTCTGAGCCAGCCAGAACTAATTTCATCAACTGGTTCAAAGGTCACTCCATTGATGAAAATGTCAATTGGGTGTTCCTAGGTGATTTTAATTTCTATCGATCATCTGATAATAGAAACAAGCAAGGAAGCAACTTGAATGATATGTTGATCTTCAATGATGCAATACGCCATCTGGGTCTCATTGAATTGCCACTAAAAGGAAGAGCATATACTTGGATTAACATGCAATCTGATCCATTGCTTGAGCAATTGGACTGGTTCTTCACATCGCCTAATTGGACAATAGTCTACCCAAGCACCAAAGTTCTACCACTGGGAAAGATTACTTCTGATCATCTACCACGTAAAATCTCAATTTGCACCTCAATACCAAAAGCGAATCTTTTCAGGTTTGAAAATTTCTGGGCAGAGAGGAATGATTTTTTTGAAGTAGTTCAACAGACCTGGTCTCCTGTCACATTCAGTATAGATGCAGCAAAAAACATGACACACAAGTTCAAGTTGCTAAGATACAAACTCAAAAACTGGAGTAAAAGTTTCTCAAATTTACAGGTCTTAATTGCAAACTGCAACTCAGTTTTAGCAGCTCTGGATAAGTTAGAAGAACAGAGGCTACTTTTTAACCCTGAGGCTAACCTGAGAAACATCATCAAGAAACACCTCGGCAATCTATTGCATTTCAAGAAAATCTATTGGAAAAATAGATACATAGTGAACAAAATAAGGTTTGGGGATGAGTGCACAAATTTTTTTCATGGTATGGCAACAATCTCTCATAGAAGAAATAGTATTGCTCAGTTGCAAAATGACCAACGAGCAATTATCTCTGACCATGAGGGAAAAGCTGGCTTGCTCTGGTCTTCTTTCAGGAATAGAATGGGTATGACTTCCTCCCCAACAATGCTCTTTGATCCCAAGTATGATACAAAGCAGGAATGACTTAGACTCCCTTTGTGTCCCCTTTGACACACATGAAATTGAAGCCATTGTGAAAAGAATGTCGTCAGACAAAGCTCCTGGCCCTGATGGTTTCAATGGGCTTTTCTTAAAAAGGTGCTCGCAGATAGTGAAATCTGATTTCTTCAAGCTTTGCTCTGATTTCCATCAAGGACATGCTAATCTTGAAAGCATAAACACATATTTTATTACCCTGGTACCGAAGAAAGATTGCCCACTCACTGTTAATGACTTCAGACCCATATCCTTGATAAATATCTCCCTTAAGTTGCTTACCAAGTGAAAGGTCCTAAGTGATGGCTAGAGGGGGGGTGAATAGCCTAAATCGAAATCTAAAAACAAACTCAACAACAAGTTAGATAGCAATGAAGCGAAGCTTGACTTGCACTAGCCTAATAGGGGAGGCAAGGCCACCTAACCACAATTTCTATCCTAAATAGCTCTAGGATCACTTAATGCCTACTCAATTCTAGTAGCCCTCTAGGCACAACCTAATATACTAGGACAAGTATGAATAAGGTAATGCGAAGATGGGAAAGGAGTTTATACCACCGAGGAGTAGTAGGGGATGAACCAATCAAGTGAATACCAATGAAGTCAATCGATCGCAAGACACACACTTGGAGGTTCATGCGCTAATTGGCTTCACATGCCAAACCCGTCACCGGGTGCCGCACAACCAACACAAGGTGAGGCTATTGAAACGCCACGAGCAATCCACTAGAGTTACCTTTGCGATCTCCCAGGGGGAGGCACAAGAACCCCGCACAATCAACTTGTAGTCGATGAAGCACAATCACCAAGCTTCTCGATCTACCACCGCTACTCCAAACCGTCTAGGTGATGGCAATCACCAAGAGTAACAAGAAATCCGCAGCGAGAACGCCTCCCAAGTGCCACTAGATGCAAGCTATATGCGAAATGCACTTGGATCACTCAATCTCTATTGGGTTTTCACTAACCAAGCATGGAGAAGAGTGGGAGGGAGTTTGCTCAGCTCAAAGGAGTCTCAAGATGTTCAAATGTGCGAGAGAGAAACCCTAGAGCCGGCCAACGCATATTTATAACTCCCCTCAAAGTCTTCTAGCCGTTACCCTGTTAAGTTGGCGACGGACGCTCTTCACGGGGGTGACGGACGCTCCGTCGCCAGCGTCCGACGGGCTATCAGAACTAGCCGTTGGGCTGATGCATGGGCGACGGATGCTCCGTACCAGCGTCCGACGCTCGATCATCCAGCGTCTGGCGCCTGTCTTCAAACTGCTCGCTTGCAGAGCTCTCTGGAAGCCCGACGAACGTTCAATTGTTTCGCATCGGACGCTGCGCCTCAGCGTCCGGCGCGAACTCCTTGCTCTCGGGTTTCTGAAAAAATTTCGAGAAAAATATTTCCGGACGCTCCATCGATCCAACGGACAGCGTTCGACGCCTTTAGGAATTTTTCTGCTGCTTCTCTGAGGCCGACGGACGCGCTGAGTCAAAGACCTCGGCGTCCGACGCCATCATCCGACGCGTCGGACAACGTCCGACGCCGTCAGCTGCAGCGTCCGACGCCCTCTGTCTGGACCAAATTCACTTCTTCTTTTCCACCTTTGCTCCATTGTGCCAAGTACTAAGTATCCAACTTTAGTGAGCACTCTTGGCATGTTTCACTTGTCATTTAGCATGGTGTATGTCACTAGGTCCTAAATGCACATGCAATATAGATAACACCTAGTGGCACTCGACAAACCGCAATCACTTTTGAATTTGCCCTCTTAATAGTACGGCTGTCTATCCTAAAAGTGATCACACCCACTTGGTGTCTTGACCACCAAAAGAAAAGCCCTACCATATACCTTTATCTTGTTTAGCTTAGGGTCTTTTCACTTTCCTTCTTCTCAAAGTGTGAGCTCTAGGTCTCCACCACCTTTGCTTGCTCCACCACTTGTCATCATCTTCAATGAGTGTACTAAACCTACTCAATCACTTAGAGCTAGGTTAGTACTTTAGGTTTCATCAATTATCCAAAACACTAGAGATCTCTCAATCTCCCCCTTTTTGGTAATTGATGACAACCCGATATAAATTATATGAAATATGATTTTGAATTCACAACACGTTTGAAAGTGTTTTACTCCCCCTACATATGTGCACTTCTTATGGTTATGAGTCAAAGTTTTGCACATATGCTTAGATAGACTATTTGAAGGGGTAAACCACTTGCAAACTATGACATGATGCTAAGCTATAAGAAATGGACCTTTGAAGCATGATACCATTCGAAGTGCGCCAATCATACCTTCCTTAGCAACATGGTTAGCTCGATACCAATTGGATATACACAAGATATTCTAGGGATCTAGCTAACTTCTATACATGCTAGTGATCAATTCATCAATCAAGATTATACTAGGCATGTACCACACAAGCAAGTCATATTGAATTTAAGTACAATGCAAGCAAACATATGTGTAAATGCACATTCAAATGCAACAACTTGTTCATAGGCTTGCTCCCCCTACTTGTGTGCTCAATTTCTAATTTTTCAATTGTTAAAATCTTATTTCTCCCCCTATTTCTATTTTCTCCCCCCTTAAGATTTCTCCCCCTTTTTAACATGATCATTTTATCACAATTTCTCCCCCTTTGTCACACATTACCACAAAGGAAACCACTTGTAGTAACATGTATCACTTGAGGATACTTAGGAAGATTTATTTATCAAGTCAATTTAGAAAGAGAGTGGGGTTAATAATCTTTTATAGTTCAACCTAGATCACTTGTCCTATATACTTAACACGGTTTAAACCATGGACAAGCTTCTTCACGTCTTGCAATGGTTATCTTGGCCATGTTGGTTAAGTACAAGAATAAGTATTCTAGACTAAACATGTGAGGTTACAAGCTTATCAACATGTCATATGCCACCACTAGATCAAAGAACTCATAGAAGCTATAGTGGTACCATATGTCCATAGAAATCATTAAATTTTCATGAATGAGCCTAATTTAGCAAGAGATGATGCCTATATGCTCTACACAAGTCTAGCAAAGGATGAATGCATATGTCAATAATTTGTACCTTGCTATGTTGGAGTAGAGGCATGTCATAAGTGGGGTGCATAAACTCATGTTGGAGAAATTCAAGATATTCAACTCATTCCTCAACTTGCAAAACCTCTTCTCATCAAGTGGCTTGGTGAATATGTCGGCTAATTGATCATCGGTGCCCACATTGTCAATGAAAATGTCACCCTTTTGTTGATGATCTCTTATGAAATGGTGTCTCACATCTATGTGCTTGGTTCTAGAGTGTTGGATGGGATTTCTTGTAAGCTTCACCTCACTTTCATTGTCACATAGCAAGGGAACCTTCTTGAATTTGATTCCATAATCATTCAAGGTGGCCTTCATCCATAATAGTTGTGCACAACAACTCCCCGCACTAATGTATTCGGCTTCGGCGGTAGAGAGTGCCACACTATTTTGTTTCTTGGATGACCATGAGACTAGTGATCTTCCCAATAGTTGGCATGTTCCACTAGTGCTCTTCCTATCAACCTTGCATCCCGCATAATCGGAGTCCGAATATCCAAATAGTTCAAATCTTGACCCCTTGGGAAACCATAATCCAACATCTTGTGTATGCTTCAAATATCTCAATATTATTTTTGTGGCTTTCACATGACTCTCTCTAGGAGATGCTTGAAATCTTGCACACATGCATACACTAAACATGACATCTGGTCTTGATGCGGTCACATAGAGTAGACTTCCTATCATTGACCGATAGAGTGTTTGATCCACCATCATGCCACTTGTATCATTATCCAAGTGTCCATTAGTCCCCATATGAGTACTAATGCCTTTAGCTTCTTCTAATCAAAACTTCTTCATCATGTCCTTGATGTACTTCCATTGATTCACAAATGTGCCATTCTTCATTTGCTTGATTTGAAGTCCAAGGAAGTAACTAAGTTCACCAATCATGGACATCTCAAATTCATTTGCCATCATTTCACCAAACTCTTCACAAAATTCTTGATTTGTAGACCCAAAGATGATATCATCCACGTAGATTTGGAAGATAAACAAGTCATTTCCAATCTTCTTTGTGAATAGGGTGGTGTCAACCAATCCAATCTTGAATCCCTTAGAGAGGAGAAAGCTTCTCAACCTCTCATACCATGCTCTCGGTGCTTACTTCAATCCATAAAGAGCCTTCTTGAGCTTGAATACATGGTCGAGCTTCTTAGCATCTTCAAATCCGGGTGGTTGCTCAACATATACCTCCTCATTGATATACCCATTCAATAATGCACTCTTGACATCCATTTGGTATAGCTTGATGTTATGTGCACAAGCATAGGCTAATAGTCGGAGCATATGTTTCCCCAAAGTCAAGACCCTCTACTTGAGTGTACCCTTGTGCTACAAGTCTTGCTTTGTTTCTCACCACTATTCCATCTTGATCTGGCTTGTTTTTGAACACCCATTTGGTTCCAATGATATTGTGATTTCTTGGTCTATCCACTAGTTCCCAAACTTGATTTCTTGTGAAGTTGTTAAGCTCTCCATGCATAGCATTTATCCAATCCACATCCTTCAAAGCTTCATCAATCTTGGTTGGCTCAAATGATGAGACAAAAGAGTAATGCTCACAAAATGAAGCCAATCTTGATCTTGTTTGAACACCACTTTGAATGCCTCCAATAACTTGATCTAGAGGATGATCTGTTGCAATGTTGGATGGTTGGAGCACTTGCATATGGGAATCTTGAGCATTCGGTTGTGATGGTGATGGACTAGCCTCTTGTTGATCTTGAACTTGAGCTTCACTAGCATTTGCTTGATCTTGAGTTGGAGAACCACTAACTTGATCACTTGGAATGGTCACTTGATCTTCATCTTCATCTTGCACTTATCTTGGTCTAATGTCACCAATATCCATATCTTTCATTGCATTGACCAACTTGTCACCTCTCACATCATCCAAGTTTTCTTGTTCATCTTGAGGGCCTTGAGTTTCATCAAATTCAACATCATGCACTTCCTCAAGAATTCCACTAGACACGTTCCCCACTCTATAAGCCTTGCTTGATGTAGAGTAACCAAGTAGAGAGCCTTCATCACATTTCTTTTCAAACGTTCTTAGCCTTGTGCCTTTCTTCAATATATAGCATTTGCACCCAAGTACCCGAAAATAAGCAATGTTTGGCTTTCTTCCATTCAATAGCTCATATGGAGTCTTCTCAAGCATTCCATGACAATAGAGACGGTTGCTAGAGTAGCAAGCCATGTTGATAGCTTTGGCCCAAAAGGAATGACTAACATTGTATTCACTCAACATTGATCTTGCCATGTCAATCAAGGTTCTATTCTTTCTTTCAACTATCTCATTCGATTGTGGAGTGTACTTTGGAGAGAATTGATGGTTGATCCCAAAGTCATCACAAAGTTCATCGATTCTTGTGTTCTTGAACTCACTCCCATTGTCACTTCTTACTCTCTTGATGTTGTTTCTAACTCATTTTGGCACCTCTTGACAAATGACTTGAAGATATCAAATGTGTCACTCTTGTCACTCAAGAAGAATACCCATGTGTATCTTGTGAAGTCATCAACTATCACAAATCCATACTTATTTCCACCAATGCTTGCATATGTAGTTGGCCCAAAGAGATCCATGTGAAATAACTCAAAAGCTTTGCTTGTACTCATTATGCTCTTCTTTGGATGAGTGTTGCCAACTTGCTTTCCGGCTTGGCATGCACTACATAGCTTGTATTTCTCAAAAGAGACATCCTTCAAGCCTCTCACAAGGTCATGCTTGACTAACTTGTTTAATTTCTTCATGCCAACAAGTCCAAGCCTTCTATGTCATAGCCAACCCATGCTAGATTTGGTGATGAGACATGTTGAGAGTTGAGTCTTACTAGCATTGAAATCCACAAGATAAAGGTTCTCATGCTGAAATCCCTTGAAGATCATATTAGAGCCATCCACACTTATGATTTCCACATCCTCCACTCCAAATATTCACTTGAAACCGAGATCACATAGTTGAGCCACCGACAATAAGTTGAACTCAAGCCTTTCAACTAGAAGGACATTGCTAATGCTTAGATCATTTGAGATAGCAATCTTTCCAAGCCCTTTCACCTTGCCTTTGCCATTATCACCAAATGTGATACTATCAAATCCATGATCACTATCTTGGTTGATTGAGTTGAACATTCTTCCATCTTCTGTCATGTGTTGAGTGCACCCACTATCAAGCACCTAATGCCTCCCTCCGGCTTTGTAATTGACCTACAAGAGAGATCAATTCTTTTTAGGTACCCAAACTTGCTTGGGTCCTCCAAGGTTAGTTACCAAGGATTTTGGTACCCAAATGGACTTATTGGAAGCCATCCATGGTGCACCAACAAACTTGGCATGAACACCATTAGTACCCTTGGAAAGAACATATAATGAATCAACTCTAATAGAGGATATGTCTTTCTTGGCCTTCTTGTTCTTGCATGATTGCTCATTGTGACCAACTTGCTTGCAAATCTTGCAATAGCTACTAGTGTTTTTCACAAAACGAGTCTTGTGAGGAGAAAAAGCGGCCTTGCCTTTCTTGGGGGTATAGCCCAATCCCTCTTTGTAGAGAGATACTCTTTGGCTACCCAAGCACATAAGCAAGCGGTCCTCACCTCCATAAGCCTTAGCTAAGGAGTGATTGAGCTTTGTAACCTCCTTCTTGAGGGTTTCATTTTCCACCATTAGTGAGGCATCATAAGTGAAACCATCACTAGTAGATGAAGTAGAAGTGGTAGTGCTACAAGAGGGGTTAGTGGGAGCAACAATGATAGGAGCATAAAATGATTCATCAAGAATATCACAAGTAACTCCCATGTCACATGTTTGGACAATCTCTTTCTTACTTTCATCTAAGAGAGAGGAATGAGCTCTTTCAAGCTTAGTGTGAGACTTCACTAGCTTCTCATGGGCTTCCATTAGCCTCTCATGAGATGTCACGGCCTCATCAAGGATTTTCTCAAGAGCCACATTGGTCTTGCGCAATTCCTTGCATTCCTTCCTCTTCTTGTCTATGTATTCCTTAGCTTGTTCAAGCATGTCCATGAGTTCCTCCCTTGAGGGCTCCTCACTATCACTATCGCTCTCACTCTCACTCTCATCATGAGAAAGTACCTTAGTGGACTTAGCCATGAAGCATGATGATGGAGTATCAAATAGAGAGATCTTGTCACTCATTGCAATGCTTGCAAGAGCCTTCTTCTTGGTAGTGGTCTTCTTCTCTTGATCATCATCATCACATGAAGAGTCACTATCCCATGTCACTATGTGAGAATACCCCTTCTTCTTCTTGTCGAAAGTGGGCTTCTTCTCTTTCTTGTCTCTCTTCTTGTGATCATCATCATCCTTGTCACTATTATATGGACAATGAGCAATGAGATGATCAAAGCTTCCACACTTGAAGCACTTCCTTGGATCATCAAAGTTCTTGGAAGATGGTCTCTTCCTTCTTGCATGATAGCCCTTCTTCTTCATGAATCTTCCAAATTTTCTCACAAATAGAGCCATTTCTTCTTCATCAACCTCGCTAGCACTTGAGTCTTCATCCTCACTTGATTCTTCATTTTTAGCTTTGCCCTTGCTCTTGTGAGATGAAGTAGCTTTGAAAGTTATGCTCTTCTTCTTCTCATCCTTCTTTTCTTCTTTCTTGACATCTTTCTCATTGTTGTCCCGATAAGCATCTTGTGTCATCACATCTCCCAAAACTTGGTTAGAAGTCACGGTATCCAATCCACCTGTCACAATCAAGGTCACAAGAGTCTCAAACCGAGATGGGAGACTTCTCAAGAACTTGTGAGAGAAGTCCTTGTCCTCAACCTTCTCACCAAGAGCTGTGAGATCATTGACTAACACTTGTAGCCTATGGAACATCTCCGGCACATTCTTATCATCCTCCATCTTGAAGCTAGCAAACTTTTCTTTGAGGATGTATGCCTTTGCACTCTTGACGGTTTGAGTGACTTCAAATGATTCTTCTAGCTTCTTCCAAGCCTCTTGAGCACTCTCAAGATTCTTGATTTTCTCAAACACTTTTTCATCAAGTGCCTCATGAATAGCACTTAGAGCAATATCATTGTGTTGCAACTTTTCTTCCTCTTGAGGAGTGGGAGCCGCCTCACTTACTACCTCAAACTTCTAGTCCACCACAAGCCAAACCTTCCGGCTAATTGACTTGATATGAGCAGTCATCTTCACTTTCCAATAGCCATAGTTTGAGCCATCAAACTTGGTTGGTTTCTTCATGTTGTTGATATGAGCCATCTTCACACTGTAGATTGTTAAGCCTCAAATCAACGGTGTACTAGCTCTGATACCACTTGAAAGGTCCTAAGTGATGGCTAGAGGGGGGTGAATAGCCTAAATCGAAATCTAAAAACAAACTCAACAACAAGTTAGATAGCAATGAAGCGAAGCTTGACTTGCACTAGCCTACTAGGGGATGCAAAGCCACCTAACCACAATTTCTATCCTAAATAGCTCTAGGATCACTTAATTCCTACTCAATTCTAGTAGCCCTCTAGGCACAACCTAATATACTAGGACAAGTATGAATAAGGTAATGTGAAGATGGGAAAGGAGTTTATACCACCGAGGAGTAGTAGGGGATGAACCAATCAAGTGAATACCAATGAAGTCAATCAATCACAAGAGACAATGGTTGACACTTGATTTTCTCCCGAGGTTCACTAGTTTGCCAACTAGCTAGTCCCCATTGTGGAAAGACACTCACTTGGAGGTTCATGCGCTAATTGGCTTCACATGCCAACCAAACCCGTCACCGGGTGCCGCACAACCAACACAAGATGAGGCTATTGAAACGTCACGAGCAATCCACTAGAGTTACCTTTGCGATCTCCCGCGGGGAAGGCACAAGAACCCCTCACAATCAACTTGTAGTCGACGAAGCACAATCACCAAGCTTCTCGATCTACCACCGCTGCTCCAAACTGTCTAGGTGATCGCAAGCACCAAGAGTAACAAGAAATCCGCAGCGAGAACGCCTCCCAAGTGCCACTAGATGCAAGATATATGCGAAATGCACTTGGATCACTCAATCTCTATTGGGTTTTCACTAACCAAGCATGGAGAAGAGTGGGAGGGAGTTTGCTCAGCTCAAAGGAGTCTCAAGATGTTCAAATGTGCGAGAGAGAAACCCTAGAGCCGGCCAACGCATATTTATAACTCCCCTCAAAGTCTTCTAGCCGTTACCCTGTTAAGTTGGCGACGGACGCTCTTCACGGGGGCGACGGACGCCAGCGTCCGACGGACTATCAGAACTAGCCGTTGGGCTGATGCACGGGCGACGGACGCTCCGTGCCAGCGTCCAACGCTCGATCATCCAGCGTCTGGTGCCTGTCTTCAAACTGCTCGCTTGCAGAGCTCTCTGGAAGCCCGATGGACGCTCAATTGTTTCGCGTCGGACGCTGCGCCTCAGCGTCCGGCGCGAACTCCTTGCTCTCGGGTTTCTGAAAAAATTTCGAGAAAAATATTTCCGGACGCTCCATCGATCCAACGGACAGCGTTCGACGCCTTTAGGAATTTTTCTGCTGCTTCTCTGAGGCCGACGGACGCGCTGAGTCAAAGACCTCGGCGTCCGACGCCATCATCCGACGCGTCGGACAACGTCCGACGCCGTCAGCTGCAGCGTCCGACGCCCTCTGTCTGGACCAAATTCACTTCTTCTTTTCCACCTTTGCTCCATTGTGCCAAGTACTAAGTATCCAACTTTAGTGAGCACTCTTGGCATGTTTCACTTGTCATTTAGCATGGTGTATGTCACTAGGTCCTAAATGCACATGCAATATAGATAACACCTAGTGGCACTCGACAAACCGCAATCACTTTTGAATTTGCCCTCTTAATAGTACGGCTGTCTATCCTAAAAGTGATCACACCCACTTGGTGTCTTGACCACCAAAAGAAAAGCCCTACCATATACCTTTATCTTGTTTAGCTTAGGGTCTTTTCACTTTCCTTCTTCTCAAAGTGTGAGCTCTAGGTCTCCACCACCTTTGCTTGCTCCACCACTTGTCATCATCTTCAATGAGTGTACTAAACCTACTCAATCACTTAGAGCTAGGTTAGTACTTTAGGTTTCATCAATTATCCAAAACACTAGAGATCTCTCACTAAGGTCTTAGCTGACATGCTACAATTGGTCATACTCAGATTAGTTCATCAGAACCAATATGGCTTTATCAAATCAAGATCAATTCAGGATTGTCTTGCGTGGAGTTATGAATATATACATCAATGTCAACAGTCAAGAAGAGAAATCATAATCTTAAAACTTGATTTTGAAAAAGCCTTTGACACAATAGAACACTCCACAATCACCCATATGATGTCTTCTCTGGGTTTGCCAAGCAAGTGGATTCAGTGGGTAAAATTAATCCTATCCTCGGCATCCTCTGCAGTTCTGCTAAATGGGGTTCCTGGAAAATTCTTCAAGTGTAGAAGGGGGGTAAGGCAGGGTGACCCTCTTTCACCCCTCTTGTTTGTCCTAGCAGCTGAGCTTCTGCAAGTACTGGTCAACAGAGCAGCAGACATTAATCAACTAACAAGACCACTGCCAATGGAAGGGGAGGACTTCCCTATTGTTCAATATGCTGATGATACTTTGCTACTAGTACAAGTTGATGCAAGGCAGCTGGTTTTCCTCAAATCAATGCTTAATACATTTGCTGAATCAACTGGGCTCAAAGTAAACTACAACAAATCCCAAATATACCCAATCAACATTGCACCAGGGAAAATGCAACAGCTAGCAAGAACCTTTGGGTGTGAGGTTGGCTCTATGCCATTCCCCTACCTAGGCCTGCCCATGGGGACTACAAAGCCTAGGTTTGAGGATGACTCCAATGATGGACAGAGTAGAAAGGAAACTATCGGCTTGCTCTACATGGCTATCATACAGTGGTAGATTGGAAATGATCAACTCAACTCTTACCCCTATTGTAACTTATACAATGTGCACAGTCAAGCTGCTTAAGGGAGTCATAGATAATATTGACAGGATAAGAAAGCAGTGCCTTTGGAGAGGCAACTCTGAAAACAAGAAGGGAGGTAATCTAGTGGCTTGGCCCACAGTTCTGCTACCTAAAGATAAGGGAGGTTGTGGCATCATCAACCTCAGCCTACATAATGATGCTCTTTTGATGAAGAATCTGTGCAAGTTCTATAATAAAGATGATATCCCATGGGTAAGGGTCATTTGGAACAAATATTATATCAATAAAGTGCCTCATGCTAGCAGAGAAGTGGGATCCTTCTGGTGGAAGGATGTCCTAAGGCTCAACACAATCTTCAGAGGGGTAACTAGATGCACGTTGGGCAGTGGTCGGTCGACATGCTTTTGGGATGACCTTTGGTTGCAGGAAATACTACTCCATAAATATCCAAGACTGGCATCCTTTGCCATCTCAGATAGTATATCAGTTTTTGAAGCTTTGCAAGCAGAAGAGCTGGAATCTCTTCAGAACCATCTACAAGATCTAGATTATGATCAGGACAGAGACGACAAGTGGACGCCCATCTGGGGGGACAGATATACTTCCAGGAAGTTTTATAAACATGTGTTCAAGTGGATGGAGGCCCATCCTGTATACAGAAAAGTATGGAAATCCAAATGCACCCCCAGAATCAAATTCTTTGCCTCGCTCTTGCTTATTGACAAGCTCAATACCAAAATGATGCTTCACAGAAGGAAAATGCAAGTAGAAGGTGGTTTAAATTGCATCATGTGCAATGATGGAGTTCCTGAAACAATTGATCATCTTCTGTTCGACTGCTCCTTTGCCCGTGCTTGCTGGCAGAAGATTGGCATTCATTGGGACATAACAGTTGACATTAAGGACATAATCATTAAGGGGCAAAGCATGCATAACATCCCTTGCTTCCTTGAAACAAGCCTAATTGCGGCATGGGAACTATGGAAGCTAAGGAATGATAAAGTTTTCAATAGAAGAGTGTCAATGCCAGAAGCATGGTTTAATATTTTTAAATCTCAATGTCTTCTTTTTTCCATTAGGTTCAAACATGACCTACGGTCATCCTTTTGTTTTTGGCTAGATGATTTTAGCTAAACTCTCTGTAAGTACCTTGTTCCCTCTTTAATATAAAAATTTGGAGTGCACTGTGGGGATCTCCCCCACAGTTTTTCGTGTCAAAAAAAATATTATAGTACAACCATTCCCATTTACACCTCTATTTTGTGGAGCCAATTCAGAAGTTCTACATGGCGAGGAGGGTAACCTCTCGTCTTGTCATAGAGGGGTCTCATACCTAAATGGGCAAAAATCACATTAACGCAGGCGGTTCGCAGCGCACGTCTGGCGCCCAGGTCCAAGGGCACATTCCTCGACGTTCCTGGCCAGGTGGTTCGCCGCAAAGCTCTCGTCAACGCCCTGGCCGGCTGTTCCTCCGCCCTTAAAAATCAAGTCAACAAACGCAACATTCTCTCCCGCAACAAGATCCCCATGAACGCCAAAGATATCCGCAAGCTCGTCTCTGCAGCCACCGCGGGGTGCTCCTCGGCCTCGGCGGTGGGTGTGGTGTCAAACATTGCAGAATGATCACCTTTCACTCACCCTACGTTTGGTCCTGGGAATGGCAGCTGCCCAGTTTTAAGCTATAGATTAAGCTTTACTCCCAAAGGTGTTTCGTGCACCTTGTATCTGTTCTTACTCTTTTTAATCCTCCAACTGTAAAAATGTTTCTGGTGTTTGTCACCCCTTATGTCTAACGCTATTTCGAACTCTTCGCGTTCTTTAACGGTCTTGTCTTGGAACGTTCGCGGTTTAGGCGACTCGGATAAATGTAAGATTGTGCATGAAGCTATTTATTCTGTAAACCCAGATATTGTCTGCATTCAGGAATCCAAACTCCACGATATTGATCAGTTCAAGAGCAAAACCTTCCTCCCTGCCCCCCTTGCGCAGCAGCTCCACTTTGTCCCGGCCATCGGGTCTCGGGGTGGCATCCTCACTGCCTGGAATGCCGGCTATTGGGACTGCTCGGGCTCTCACAAAAGAAACCATAGCCTAACCTCCACCTTTACCAGCACCCTCTCGGATTTCACTCTGACGGTCACAAATGTTTATGGTCCCTCGGACCACCGCCACTGGATCCTCATTGGGGATTTCAATCTCCTTCGATCCAGGGAAGAGAAAAACTCCGGCAACATTATCCCTTCCCTTGTTACCGCCTTCAATGACACTATCAGCAATATCGGAGTCATGGAGATTCCTCTGCTTGGCCGCACCTTCACTTGGTCCAATGGCCAGGACCCGCCAATCCTTGCTAAGCTTGGCAGAGCGCTTGTCAATCTTGAGCATACCACCTACTTCCCAGTCACCTACCTCTCACCGCTGGTCAGACCCACCTCTGACCATACCCCCCTCCTCCTCACCATGTCCACCTCCATCCCCAAATCCAATGTTTTCTGTTTTGAAAACTCATGGCTTCTCCACCAGTCTTTCCTACCCTCGGTCATTCCTGCATGGGCGTCGGCACCAGCCTGTGACAATGCGACGGGGCAGCTCGCGGCTTGCCTTAAGGCGACCCGAGCCGCGACAAAGGTTTGGGCACGGCGTATCAGGGCGCCAAACCAACTCATTTCAAATTGCAAATTTTTAATTCTTCTCCTTGACACCTTTGAAGAAGATCATGTGCTCTCTCCCCATGAATTACAGGCCAAACAACTTTGCACGGACTGCCTCGCCCAGGCGGTCAAGGAAAAGGCGGCTTATTGGAAGCAGAGAAGCAAATTCAAGGCGATCAGAGAGTCCGACGCAAACATGGCTTTCCACCATGCGCAAGCTACTATCAGAAGACGAATGAACAATATCAGAATAATTGAAGCCCACGGAGCAACCTTTGTCAGTCAAGCTGAGAAGACACAGGCTCTCACCGCACACTTCGGGTCCTCTCTGGGCTCCCCCGACGAAGCATTGTGGAACTTTGACGCCAATGAACTCCTCCAGGGGCAACCTCAGCCATCACAACAACTCACTGCCCCTTTCTCTGAGCTTGAAGTTCTGGAGGCCATCAAATTGATGGACAAAAATAGTGCTCCAGGACCGGATGGCTTCGGTCCATCTTTCTACAAGGAAACATGGTGCTCCGTCAAGGCGCGGCTTATGAACTTTATTACAGCTTTCCACCAAGGCAATGCTCAGCTGGAACACCTCAACAGATCCTTTATGGTCCTCATCCCAAAACAGCCAGGACCTACAGTGGTGGATGCTTTCCGCCCAATCTGCCTGCAAAACTGCTCAATCAAAATCATTGCTAAACTACTCACTCGTCGGCTTCAGGCTCAGATTGGGAACCTCATTGATCTACACCAAACTGGCTTTCTCAAAGACAGATCGATATCTAACACCTTCGTCTATGCTGCTGAACTAGTATAGACCTGCAGGAAGCGTTGCTTGCCTGCCATTGTTCTAAAAATTGGATTTCGCAAAGGCTTTTGACACGGCTATCTGGGAGAGCTTGCAATCGGTCCTTAGGGCTCGCGGTTTCAACGAACAGTGGTGTTCTTGTATGGTAGATATTCTATCTTCTTCCAAAATAGCGGTATTAGTGAACGGATGCCCAGGACCTTGGATTACCTGCAAACGTGGCCTCCGTCAGGGTGACCCTCTCTCGCCATACCTCTTCTTTCTGGTGGCAGATATGCTGCAATCTCTGATCCGCTCTTGTGACGCTATCCGCCATCGAGTGGATCACACAAAACCCTGCGTCGTCCTACAATATGCCGACGACACTCTTATTGTTATGAGAGGTGATATTGTTGATGCTCAAGCTCTGAAGCAAGTCCTGGGCCTGTTCTCCGATGCAACCGACCTAAAGATAAATTTCTCCAAAAGCACCTTCGTGCCAATCAAACTTGACACCGGCTTAGCAACTGAATGTGCCTCAATCATCGAGTGCTCCAAACAAGTCTTCCCTCAAAACTACCTCGGCCTCCCTCTGTCGGACTCCAAGCTCCCAGTTTCGGTCTTCTCCACCTACATTGACAAGACCAACAAGTTCTTAGCATTGTGGCAAGCCTCCCTCCTCAACATAATGGGTAGGGTGGTTTTGGTGAATTCAGTCCTAGATGCTCAGCTCGTTTATATTATGTCTGCTACCCAGGTGCCACCTGATGTCATCTCTCAGATTGACAAATGGAGGCGCTCCTTCCTGTGGGCTGGCAACAAAGATTTTTCAGCAGCCAAATGCCTCGTTGCATGGCCGACAGTCTACACCACAAAGGATTTGGGGGTCTTGGCATCCGGGATTTTGACACTCACAATATTTGCCTCCTGCTAAACCTCCTTCACCGTCTGCATTGCTCAGGATCGTCGGCCTAGGCAGTGTGGGTAAAGGATAATGCTGACATTGCCAATATGCACGCAAGAAGTCTCGGATGTCACTAGGATACTCTGAAATCTCTGCTACCACTGTATCAGGCCTTGACAACTGTGGAGATCGAGGATGGCAAAACAACTCTTTTTTGGCAAGATGTTTGGTTACATGACGAAACTCTGGAGGACCGTTACCCTTTTCTCTTCTCACACTGCGATAAGTAGAAGCTCACGGTGCAGCAGGCCGTTCCACTCGGAGATCAGGGGGCTTTTTTTTCAAAGGATGTCTGAGCTAGCGCGCCTCGAATTTCAACAGCTGATCAACTCACTTCAGTGGGTACATCTGACCGATCAACCTGATATCAGATCGTCTGCCTTCGCTCGATCAAAATCAAAGTTGGACACTTTGGCTATCTATAAGCTCCTCAAAGAACAAGGGCAGCAACAAGATCAGGTATCAGATTTTGTCTGGAAGAACGCGGCACCACCAAGGGTACAACTCTTCTTCTGGCTACTCACCAAGGGCAGGATTCAATTCCGCCAAAACCTTCATCAAAAGAAAATAGTGCCCTCACCTTCCTACCTACTTTGCCTCGCGCCACAAGAATCGACGGATCATATCATCTTCCAATGTTCTCCAGCAGCTCTTTTTTGGGATCTCCTGAGTCAATCTTCAAACCAAAACCTCCAATGCAAGGAGTGGAACAGCATTCAACCGATTCAAGGCTGTTAGCATGTTTAAGCCGTGTATCTGCATTCTGTAAATAGCATAGCATTGCACGTTTTCTTCAGATGCATGCGCGAGCGCCAAGTTGTGGTTGCCGCGCAAGTAGGACGGAGTGTTCAGCGAGATTAATTTGCGCACAACGTGGGCGCCGAGTGGTGCACGCACTCCGCGGACGTGGGGATAGACACGTCGTGCGCGCGGCGTGCAGACACCGCCGGTAGCTCTGCATGTACTTCCAATAAGATGAGAAGAAACTAAACCAGAAAACGCTGCAGTTTTTGGGCAGCACAAAACCTCTCTGTGTTCCACTAATCGCGTGTGTTTTGTGTCACTGTACTTCTTCTCCGGCGAAGTGTCCAAGCCCCTGGTGCCGCACGACGTCGCCCAGCGTCTAATAAGTGGCATCAGAGCCTAGGTTCTACAAGGGCCCCACCACAGCCATGGCGTCTCCTACGAGACCTCGTGGCCTCTCGCCGGCTAGGAAGGAGAAGACTGCCGACAAGAAGGCTGAAGGCTCCGGCGGCAAGACGCCGCCGCCTGTACCCTCGCCACCTCGCTCTCCACCGCCTCGATCACGGAACCACAACGCATGCCGTTCGCGCACCCGGGATGCACGTTGCGAACACATGGTGGATAAGTACTCATGTAGTTCAGTTTTGTGATGAGTGATTGCCCAACACTTGAACGGTTCAGTTTGAGTGGCTTGATTCTAACCCTTTGCGAAAGCAAATGTGTGCCTGTCTATCGGCTTGTGGTGTGCAGGTGCTATGCCTAGTGACAGTGGTCAATGGCGTGGAGAATGTCGAGTAGAGGCTTGTCGGGCCGATGGACTGAGAGCGGTGAAGGGCGGAAGAAAGGCTCGGACTGAGGGACCATGGGCGCCGGAGGACTAGCTGTGGTGGCTAGTACTTGGCACCGGCGAGTGCGAGAATACATGGAGGTAGACCGAGTTGACAGAGTCAAGATGGTGGACGCGCAAGTCAAGCGGAGGCTCAGGGGACTCGGAGTCCGACCGGGCGAGGACAAGGTGGCTCGAGTCGAGCAGTTTGGTTGTTTGGGCCTCAAAACCATCCGAGGACAGTTTCCGAGTTTGGGCCTCAAAACTCAGGGTTCGGTAGTTGAGCCCAAAGCTACCGGTGGCGGGTTTCCTGGGTTTGGGCCTCAAAACCTAGGCGGAGCTTCCGAGGAAGCGGGGATGGCATGTGGCGGAATCCTGGAGGTTGCGTCGAGGCGACGGCAACTCCCGGCAGGAAGCGGGGCTGTCCATTCAAACGAGTGGCTGAGAGTTACCGACTTGGATTACAATGTCTTAGGGCTAGGTAATTCGGTCTTGTATCTAGGGGGGTCTTTGGGAAATAGCCAAAGCCTCGTTAAATAGAGGATGAAGGGGTATCCTCATCCTTATCTCATGCATTACTCTCTCTCCCACCTATTCCTAGGTTTTCCCTTCCCTAGCTTCTTCTTGCTTGAGATCCACCATGTCACCGGTGTAAGAACTTGTGATTGTTGCAAGAAAATGGAGGTCGTAACCTCCGTAAGCCATGGTGGCTTCGTTTTGATTGATCGTGTCCCCGTTTTTCTTGTGTTCTTCGCGTTTTGCTTTTGCTCCCTCTTTTCCCGAGATGATTTCTCTTTGTAGGGAGTAGCTCCTGCAAATCCGTTTGAACCAAGTTGTGCGTAATCGTGAGGAGCTTCTTTGCACCGAAGGAATTCTCCTCAAGCCTCACGAGTGCGTAGATCGGGCGATTTCTATGTGGCATTCTTTGTTTTGCTCTCTTCTCCCCAAAATCCTAGTGTTCCTGTTTATCCTCTCCAAATTGAGCGATGATTTCTTCGGGATAGCTACCCAACTGCACTAGGATCATGCCTACAAAGTTTGGTTGCAGTTGGTGATCATTTGGTTGAGTTTAGGGAAGATTTGGCGGAGAGAAGTTCGTTTTCGCGAGGAGCAGTTTTCTGGTTGTGAGCGTCGGACCTCTTCCCCTCTAAGCTCCGGACCATAGCGAGTGGTCCGGTGGTCTTGACCTTTCCCGTGTCAAGCAGCAAGAGGCGTCGTACCACCCTCCGGACCTCCCGGTTTTTGAGCTCCGGACCTTTGATGAGTGGTCTGGTGGCTCTGCTGGGGAACGCTACCACGCGTCAGACCACTCTCCTTGGTCCGACGGGGTAGTCCGGTGGTCTGGTCCAAAGATCGGTAGCTTACTGGACTTCTTGGTGAGTGAGCACCGGACCAGTCTCCCGTACCACAGGACTAGTCCGGAGCAGGTAGTCCGGAGGTCGGGTGCTCCCTGCACTTCTCTGTCTCAGCTTGGCCAGCGTCGGACCATAGCTCCGGACTACTTGCCATAGTCTGGTGGCTCTGTCCCATCTGGTCCGGAGCTCCCTGTTGGTTGTTGTTTTCTCCTGTTTTGCCTAGGTTCTTGCCTCTTTTCCCGAGGGGTTGAAAACCTGTGTTCTAAGGTTTCTGGTGTTTTTCCTCCACTGCCGGTGACCTCTCTTTTCTCCGTTTTCGTCTGAATCCCCGCTCGTGTTGCTCGGGGGAGGTTGAGCACCCAGCAACTGGGTTTGGTTTTTGGGAAGAGTGGCTCAAACATTTCGAGAGAAATTTGAGGCTCCCATTCACCCCCCCCCCCCTTTGGTCGCCGTTCTCGATCCTTCAATTGGTATCGGAGCCAGGTTAAGTATCAATCCACCTTACACGGTTCTTGATCTGCGAAAGCGACATGGAGCGAGGTGCTGGCAAACCTCCGTTCTTCGATGGAACAAACTTCACCTATTGGAAGGTGTGCATGTCTGCTTACCTCCAAGGGCTTGATACGAAGTATTGGGAGATTTGTGAGAGTGCTGATTACGTGGTTCTTGGCGCTCAGATTAATGAGTTGTAAATCACGCAACATGCGTCAAACGCAAGAGCCTGTAGCATCCTCTTCTCGAGTTTGTCTCTTCCTGAGTTTGAGAGAGTTTCGAGTCTCACTACGGCATGGGAGATCTGGAAAACACTTGTGCGATATCATGAGGGTAACACTCAGATCAAGTCCAGACTCTTCGACACGTACCGTAGAGAGTACGAGAACTTTTCTCAGTTGGCTGGCGAATCTGTTGACGGGATGTTCACTCGCTTCCAATCTATCGTCAACAAGATGCGTGCTAATCGAGCCAACATGCCTTATGATGATCATGAGATGGCTATCAAGCTTTTGCATGCTCTTGATCGGAAGGTGTGGGAGATGAAGGTGGCTGCCATTCAGGAGTCACCGGGCTATGATGCCATGACCGTGGACGAGCTGTTCAGCAAGCTCAAGTCCTCGGAAATTGACTACCAGACCCGGGCCAAGCTTGAAAACCCGTCGAAACCATCTATGGCATTGGTTTCTGGCCCTGGCGGTATGTCTTCTTCCTCCTCTGGCCCTTCACACTCTTTGTTCGCTTTGTCTTTGATTTCTGTGACAGAGGATCAAGTGGAGGCTCTTGGAGATGATGAGCTGGCTTTGGTCATCACCAAGTTCTCACGGTTTCACAATAACCATTTGAACCGTCGGCGTGGTGGCTCAGTTAAGGGGTGCTACCGTTGCAGTGATGAGGATCACTTCATCGCAAACTTCCCCAAGAAAGTTGTGGGCGACTTCACCAAGCACAAGAACAAGCGCGAGCACCACTTCGAGGACAAGCACAAGCCCAAGGGTGGCTACCACCGAAGGTCCTCCAAGAAGGTGATTGACAAGGTGAAGGCCAAGCACCGAGCCTTCCTCGCCTCCCTCAGCAACATCGATGCCTCCTCCGACGGAGGTGCTTCTTCTAGCGATGATGAGTCCAAGGGAAAGGTTGAGGACAAGCTCAACGGCCTATGCTTCTACGCCGACGCCAAGCACGGTGGCTTTTGCACCATGGAGATTGAAGAAGGCAAGGTCGAGAAGCGCAAGGATGGCCCCGACTACGACTCTGACACACCCAAGGTACCACCCACCATCGCATCCCTCTCTCTCGAGATTGAGTCTTTGAACGACACCTTGATGAGTCAGGATGCTGTGCTCAAGCGTGTCGCGTGCGAGAGGAACGATTTCAAGGCTAAGTATCTTAGCACGCTGCATGAGCTAGAGTTTGCTAAGGCGTCAGTGGTGGTTACCGAGGAGGTAGAGTGTGATGCTTGTGCCATCCACATGTCTAGTCTTGTCACTCTCCAGGACAAGTATGGCACTCTACTTGAGGAGGTCAGTGAGCTGAAGGCTAGGCCTAGCTTACTTGGTGCGTGCAAGTCTTTCTTAGGCTTGTGTTCTGAGCTGGCACAAAGAGATGCTAGGATTGTTGTGCTAGAGAAGGTCATCTCAGATAGCACTAGAGAGTCAGAACGCTTTGAGGCTTTGGAGCTTGATATCGCGTCATGCAGACACAACAAGATACGTACCGAGGAAGAAAACACATACCTTCGGTCCATCTTGAGTTGGGTGTCTTGCCGAGAGCCACAGTTGGGGATGATGCTCAGCCAATGCAAAAGGGCTGGCATCACGGGAGTAGGCTTTGCTATAGGTGGGAAGGACGATAGCATATTCGGTAAGATCGGTGAGTGCAGTGGTTTAAGCGAGAATGAGAAACCCACCACAACTCCCAAGCTTACCAAGATCACTCCACCTAAGCCTACCGACCCCTCTGAGTTTCCTGTGAGAGATGGTGTGTTTGAAGAGCCACCCAAAACCACTCCATAGAAGCAAGTGTGGATTGCAAAACCAAACCATCTTCGCAATCCACTTGACACACTGCCAGACATCTCTAGTGTTCCCCTTCCTAAGAAAGCTAGAGCCACCCAACCCAACAAGAGAGCGCCTACCAAGAGTGTGGTGAGGTATAATTGTGAGTATTGTGAGCGGGATGGGCACTTGGCTGAGTTTTGCTTTAGGAGGAAGAGAGATGATCGGAGGCAGGTTGAGTTGAACAACCGGGACATGTACCACCCATGAGTTGGGGTGCGTGAACCGGAAGTTCGGAGGCACACTACTAGGCCTAGAGGTACAATGCCTCAAGGTGCTAGGCCTCAGGAGGCGAGACCACGTGGTGGTCATGCCCGGCGGGGTACCGGTCGTGACCCATACGACTACGGGCCTCATGGCAGTGGCTTTACTCCACCCTTCTTTAGCGGACCATGTTTTCCCCATTGTGGTGATCGCTATCCTCCCATGGGACAGGAGATGCTTGGTTTTTCTCCTAACCCATTCTTTGGGCAAGTGGGACAACACTGGTATCCTTCACAGTTTACTAACCCCAGTGTTGGTCAGTTTGCTCACCCTATGTCTTTTTATTGATGTAGGAAGGAGGACTGGAGGAGACTTGGCTTGTGGATTCCGGATGCTCACGCCATATGACCGGAAGTGCCAAGTGGTTCTCCAGCCTTGATCCCGTGCACCACACCGAGTATATCACATTCGGGGATAACAGTAAAGGTAAGGTTGTCTCCCGAGGGTCGATTCGAGTGAACTTTTCTTTTGTCCTCAAGGATGTTGCTTTGGTTGCGAATTTGCATTTTAACCTTCTTTCGGTTTCGCAACTCCTTGATGACGGTTTTGAACTGAGTTTCAAGTCTGATCTCTCTCGGATTTTGGACTCTCGTGGTGAGCTTGTTTGCCGGATTTTACCCTTCGGGAAGGTTTTTCGTGCGGATTTTTCTATCTCTTCCGGACCTTCTTGTTGTCTTCTTGCCGGTTCTTCTTCCGAGCTTTGGAAGTGGCATAGGAGATTGGGACATTTGAGTTTTGACTTGCTTGCAAGGCTTAGCTCAATGGACCTTATCCAAGGATTGCCAAAGCTAAAGTTCGAGAAGGATTTTGTTTGCCATCCTTGTAGGCATGGCAAGATGGTTGCCGCTTCCCATCCTCCTGTGACTGAGGTCATGACCACTCGACCCGGCGAGCTCTTACACATGGACACAGTTGGTCCAGCTCGGGTTAGGTCAGAAGGAGGGAAGTGGTATGTGGTTGTAGTCGTTGATGACTACTCGAGATACTCTTGGGTGTTCTTTTTGGAGAGTAAGGATGAGGCTTTTCCACTTGTTCGAAATCTGATTTTGAGATTGGAAAATGAGCTACCTAAGAATGCCATGAGAGCTATCTGTAGTGACAATGGCATAGAATTCAAGAATGCTCAATTTGCAACTCTTTGCTCTTCTTTGGGTCTCGATCACCAGTTTTCCTCACCTCACATTCCCCAGCAGAACGGTGTTGTTGAGCGCAAGAATCGGACCCTTGTTGAGATGGTCGGGACTATGCTCGATGAGCATAGGACTCCTAGGCGGTATTGGGCCGAAGCACTCAGTTCTGCCTGCTATGTTTCCAATCGCATTTTCCTCCGAGCTTTCAAGAAGAAGACTTCTTATGAGTTGCAATTTGGGAGACCACCCAAGGTAGGTCACCTACGGGTGTTTGGGTGCAGGTGCTTCATCCTCAAAAAGGGCGATAAGTTAGATAAATTTGAATCACGGTCTTCTGATGGTATCTTTCTTGGTTATTCTACTCACTCTCGTGCTTATCGTGCACTTAACCTTGAGACTAACCGAGTAATGGAGACTTGTGAGATTACCTTCGATGAGACTATGCCCTGTGTTTCCACTGCTTTTGAGCTTGCAGGTGATGATGAGGTGAAGACTAGCATCTTTGTGGAGGAGGAGCAGGATGATGTCGAGTGGGGTGATCCCGAGCCAATTCCACTGGCTGCCCCCGTCGACCCTGCGACGTCCACTTCGGCTCACGGTCCCGATCCGACTACTTCCTCAACATGGGGGCCGTTCGAGCAGCTTCCTCAGATGGTGCCCGTTGCACCTGAGGGAGCACCAGCTACTGTCGAGGGGGAGGCCACTTCGTCCAGGTAGGCTCCCCACCACATCCAGTGGCAGCACCAGCCAGAGAACATCATCGGTGACATCGACCGTCGAGTCACGCGGTCTAGGTCCTATCTCTCTCACTTTGCTCATTCGGCTTTTATCGTGTCTTTTGAGCCCCGAGATGTTGGACACGCTTTGATGGATCCGGATTGGGTTAATGCCATGCATGAGGAGTTAGAAAACTTTGAGCGAAACCGCGTTTGTGTCTTAATTCCTCCACCACCTAGTTGCCACCCCATAGGTACCAAATGGGTTTTCAAAAATAAACAAAGTGAGGATGGGGTGGTAGTGCGCAACAAGGCTAGGTTGGTAGCTCAAGGCTTTTGTCAAAAGAAGGGAATAGACTATGAGGAAACCTTTGCTCCCGTAGCTCGTTTAGAAGCCATTAGAATCCTTCTAGCTTTTGCGGCTTCTAAGGGTTTTAAACTTTTTCAAATGGACGTTAAAAGTGCTTTCTTAAACGGCTACATAGAGGAGGAAGTTTATGTTAAACAACCTCCCAGTTTCGAAAATCTCAAGTTTCCAAACCATGTTTTTAAACTTCACAAAGCTTTGTATGGTTTGAAACAAGCACCTAGAGCATGGTATGATAGGTTAAAAACCTTTTTGCTTGCTATGGGTTTTAAAATGGGATCGGTAGATAAGACGTTGTCTCTCCTCAAGCAAGGCAAAGACACTCTCCTTGTCCAAATATACGTGGATGATATCATCTTTGGTGGTTCTTCTCATGCTCTTGTTGCCAAGTTTGCAGATCTTATGAGCAAGGAATTTGAGATGAGCATGATGGGAGAGTTGACTTTCTTTCTTGGGTTGCAAATCAAGCAAACCCGGGAAGGGACGTTTGTGCACCAAGGCAAGTACACCAAGGACATCTTGGAGAAGTTTGACATGGGTGAGGCAAAGCCTCTTTCGACGCCCATGTCGACTACGACTGCCTTGGATGCGGACAAGGAAGGAGAGGCGGTGGACCGGACGGAGTACCGCAGCATGATCGGGTCGCTTCTGTACCTTACGGCGACCCGACCGGGCATTCAGTTCGCCGTCTGCCTGTGTGCTCGCTTTCAGGCGTCCCCAAGGACTTCGCACAAGTAGGCGGTGAAACGCATCATGAGGTACTTGCGCTTCACTCCCGAATTTGGTCTTTGGTTCTCCACCTCTTCCTCTCTTAAGCTTTGCGGTTATTCTGACGCCGACTTTGCCGGTTGCCGACTTGATCGGAAGTCCACTTCTGGGACTTGCCAGTTTCTCGGGTCTTCCTTGGTTTCTTGGTCTTCTTGCAAACAGTCTAGCGTGGCACACTCGACGTGCGAAGCTGAGTACGTTGTCGTGGCTAGTTGTTTCTCGCAGTTGATTTGGATGATTGCCACTTTGAGAGATTTCGGTCTTGAGCTTACTAAGGTGCCTTTGCTTTGTGATAGCATGAGTGCAATTAGTGTGGCCAAAAATCTTGTGCTTCATTCAAAGACCAAGCACATTGAGGTCCGCTTTCATTTCTTGCGAGATCATTACGAGAAGGGCGACATTGACCTCCGGCATGTCGATACCCACAACCAGCTTGCGGATATTCTCACAAAGCCTTTGGATCAAGCTACGTTTTCTCACCTTCGAGGCGAGTTGGGTGTTTGCTTTCCTTTTTATAGGAGGAAAGTTTAGGTGTTTCTTAGTTCTTTTTGTCTTTTCTTTGTCTTTCTTCTTGTTTGGTGTCTTGTTAGTATTAGTTGGTGTCAATGCATTGTGCATCTCATTTGCATTTGTGACATAGTTCATTTTAAGCTTCACACTTATAGCCAATATAATGAATCTATGCTCTGTTTGAGGTGCTTTATGTGTCTATGGTGTTGCCTAACTTAGACTCTTTTTGATCTATATGATATGCAATAGAGCTAAGTTAGAAAAGCTTTAAAACTGAATTTAAATTCCCTTGTCACCTCTGAAATGGCACTAGCATGTGTAGGCTTTTGAAGATCTGTCTTGGCTGCCTTGTATATAGCTTGTAACTATGGCTCTTCATTGTTTCATTCACTACCTTTGAGCACCATGATTAATATCTAAAATGAAATTGCTCTCTGTTTTGTGAATTGGAAAGATCGAGTTGGGTCTGCATTGTGAGCACTTCACCGTGTGTTCGAGACTGCTTCCCATATGGGTTGATACTTGAGTGGTGTCGTGTATGACCAAAACCAGTGTGTCAAGTCCTTTGACTTTGCCCGGTTGGTAAACAGTGGCATCACTTTGCTTACAACCACTCGCATACAACCTAAATATGCCTAAAACTGAATTTTGGCTACATAACTCTGAAATTTGAAAAATTCATTCAGTTGGGTCATTGGCTTGTTGTATGAAGTTTGCTAGGGATAGTTTTACTTTCTATACATGAGATTGCTTTGAGATAGATCATATCTTGTTTGCCATGTCTAGTTGTCTCTAGGAGGTGATACCCATTCCTTGCTCTCACATGATATGCTCTCTAAAATAGCTTCTAAAGTGATCTTAAGCTCAACTTGATTCTTTGTTGGGCACGTAGAGTTTTTCCTATTCTCACAGGATCACATCACTTAGAGCATCTATTCATTGTCTTAGCTCTAAGTATGAAGCTTTTGCACTCATTTTGCATTTCATGGCATTTGTAGCCGGATCTTGAGTTGTTGATGTTTGATGAGCTACATGTGTCAACAAGGGGGAGAGATGTGCATTTCATTCCATTTTCAGCCATCTACTTCCAAGGGGGAGAAAGAGTGCATCTCATTGGTTTAGAGCTCATTTGGTATCTTGAGTGTGCTTTTGCCCAGGGGAGCTTTTGCTAGATGTGTTGACCCTTTGCCTCTTCTGGAGGGTCTAGCTTGCTTTGTTGGCTCCGACAGGTTTCGATTGTTTCTTGAGCATTAAGGGACGTAAGTGGTTTCAATTGGTATCTTTTGAGCTCCCTTAGTGCTTAAATTGGTTTTTTGAGCTTTGAGAGTTTGTGATTGGTATCTTGGACTTACTAGCGGTGTTGAGCCCGTTTCTGTCTCTTCTTGAGGGCTAGCTTTGTTTTGCTTGGTTGCATCGAGCCATTGCCCATGTCTTTGGGAACCAAGTTTTGGATTTTCCTTGCTTCTCTCAAGTGATCCCGTTTTGGCTCTCTCAGCTTTTTGATCATTTGGAGAGCTTTACCTTATGGCTCAAATCTGAAATGCACTTGTGTTGACAATGCATTCATCAAGGGGGAGATTGTGAACACATGGTGGATAAGTACCCATGTAGTTCAGTTTTGTGATGAGTGATTGCCCAACACTTGAGTGGTTTAGTTTGAGTGGCTTGATTCTAACCCTTTGCGAAAGCAAATGTGTGCCTGTCTATCGGCTTGTGGTGTGCAGGTGCTATGCCTAGTGACAGTGGTCAATGGCGTGGAGAAGGTCGAGTAGAGGCTTGTCGGGCCGATGGACTGAGAGCAGTGAAGGGCGGAAGCAAGGCTCGAACTGAGGGACCATGGGCGCCGGAGGACTAGCTGTGGTGGCTAGTACTTGTCACCGGCGAGTGCGAGAAGACATGGAGGTAGACCGAGTCGACCGAGTCGACCGAGTCAAGACGGTGGACGCGCAAGTGGAGCGGAGGATCAGGGGACTCGGAGTCCGACCGGGCGAGGACAAGGTGGCTCGAGTCGAGCGGTTTGGTGGTTTGGGCCTCAAAACCATCCGAGGACAGTTTTCGAGTTTGGGCCTCAAAACTCGGGGTTCGGTAGTTGAGCCCAAAATTACCGGTGGCGGGTTTCCTGGGTTTGGGCCTCAAAACCTAGGTGGAGCTTCCGAGGAAGCGGGGATGGCACATGGCGGAATCCTGGAGGTTGCGTCGAGGCGACGGCAACTCCCGGCAGGAAGCGGGTGTAGGGTCGAGATGGCGGACTAGAGGGGGGTGAATAGTCTTTTCTAAGAACTTAAGCGCAACGGCTAACCGAAACAAATGCGGAATTAAAACTATCGGTATAGCCAAGACTACACCCCTCTATCTATTACTCTAGCACCTAGCAAAATATACTAATTGGGCTTACTAAGGTGCCAAGCAAGGAAGCTCACCTAAACAAGTCTAGGTTGCAAGGTCACACAAACCTAAGCAACTAGTACTCTAAGCACAAAGGGAGCTCCTACACATACTAGTAACCAAAGCACAAAGCATCTAAGCTCACTAGCAATGCTCTCTAGCAAGACTACACAAGCCAACTAGAGAGCTCAACTTACTTAGCTACACAAACTAAGCAATGTGGCTATCAAGGCTATACAAGCCAATTAACCACTCAAGAGCTACTTCTATGCTACACAAGCTAGAAGGCAACTAGTTAAGCTACACAAGCTAACTAGTTACAACAGCAACAACTAACCACTAGCACAAGTAAGAATAAGTAAATACAAGCTAGTGATTTGGAGAATGCAAACCACCGAGAAGATGTACAAGGTTGACACGGTGATTTTTCTCCTGAGGTTCACTTGGTCTCCACCAAGCTAGTCCCCGTTGTGTCGACCACTCACTTGATGATTCGGCGGCTAATAGGCGTTCACAAGCCTAGCCCACTAACTCGGGCGCTGCAAGAATCCACCCACAAGTGAGGGTAGCTCAATGAAACGCTCAACTAAAGTTGCTCTTCGCGATCTCCCGCGGGGCGAGCACAACACCCCTCACAAAGCCTTCTCCGGAGCCACGCACAAGCTTCTTGCGTGCTTCGACGGAGCCACGATCACCAAGCCGTCTAGGAGGTGGCAACCTCCAAGAGTAAAAAGCACCACCAGCTTGCAACACGATCACCTAGTGCCACACGATGCAATCTCTCAAACCAACGCACTATAAATTGCTCTCTCACTGAATCAGATGAACACTATCGAAGTATGAGTGAGTTAGAGGGCTCCTAAACCAAGCACACTAGAGGCACCAAATGCCCAAGCTGCTCTACCAACCCCAAGGGCTGGCCAAGGGCTTAAATAGGCTAGCCCACGAAACTAGCCGTTTTCCCCTTTCATTGCGCTTCCTGCAGAGGGTCCGTACGCACTCAACAGTGCGAGTCCGGACTACTTCCCGTTTGAATCTACCCTTTGGCGCGCTCGCCACAGGCCGCCACGTGCCTCCGGACTCTATTGTTCATAGGGTCCGGACTCGCTATTCCCGGCGTCCGGAAATATTTTCCCGAGCGCCCGAGAGCACCCGAGAGCTCCCCCGAGCCAACAGCACCTCCGGACGCACACAATAGTGCCACACCGGACCAACACACGTGCGTCCGGATCTCCACACCAGAGAACAACAGAGAGCGCCAGACTCCGTACCCTGCGTCCGGACCGCAAACAGCGTCCGGACTCCTCTCCTCAGCCGCAACTGCCTAGGGTTTGCTTCTAGACGCATGCGCCATGGTCCAGACAGCACATGCCCTAGCGTCCGGACCCAGCGTCCGGACTGACTGTCTCTGCTCAAACACTTCTCTGACTTCTTCCTTGCTTCTCATGTGCTAACAAAAACGTGATCACCACCTTGTGCAAGTGTGTTAGCATTTTCACAATATTTTCAAAGCATTTTCACTTGCTTCTCACCACGCCACTCGATCCTAATTCATCACAAAGTTATATCGCTCACGGTGGCACTAGATAACCGATATGCAAACAAGTTTGCTCTTCTTGATAGTACGGCTATCTATCCTAAACCCGGTCACAATCTTCTCTACACACCTATGACTGGTGAAATGAAATGCCCTATGGTTATACCTTTTCCTTCCGCATTCCATTCCATCTCCTTCTCCAATGTTGATGCAACACATGCACCAACCACTTGTCAAATGATATGATCCACTCCATATCATCACATGACCGTGTTGGTTCATCGACCTTGACCTCACTTGCTCTTCACCATTGCCTTGGTCCATCAGCGCCAAGCATCACCCGCTTGCCCTTCACACTTGCAACCGGTCCATCAAGCCAAGCCTCATCTTGATCTTCTCCACCTTGATCACATGACTCCATGTCATGTTTCATGTACAATAAGCTCCTTCATCACACAATCACATGTGAACTAATCTCCTGTGTATATATCACTTAAACACATATTAGTTCACCTAAGTTGTCACTCAATTACCAAAATCAAATAGGAACTCTCAGCGGGGCCATCCATTCAAACGAGTGGCTGAGAGTCACCGACTTGGATTACAATGTCTTAGGGCTAGGTAATTCGGTCTTGTATCTAGGGGGGTCTTTGGGAAATAGCCAAAGCCTCGTTAAATAGAGGATGAAGGGGTATCCTCATCCTTATCTCTTGCATTACTCTCTCTCTCCCACCTATTCCTAGGTTTTCCCTTCCCTAGCTTCTTCTTGCTTGAGATCCACCGTGTCACCGGTGTAAGAACTTGTGATTGTTGCGAGGAATCGGAGGCCGTAACCTCCGTAAGCCATGGTGGCTTCGTTTTGATTGATCGTGTCCCCGTTTTGCTTGTGTTCTTCGCGTTTTGCTTTTGCTCCCTCTTTTCCCGAGATGATTTCTCTTTGTAGGGAGTAGCTCTTGCAAATCCGTTTGAACCAAGTTGTGCGTAATCGTGAGGAGCTTCTTTGCACCGAAGGAATTCTCCTCAAACCTCACGAGTGCGTAGATCAAGCGATTTCTTTGTGGCATTCTTCGTTTTGCTCTCTTCTCCCCCAAATCCGAGTGTTCATGTCTATCCTCTCCAAATTGAGCGATGATTTCTTCGGGATAGCTCCCCAACTGCACTAGGATCATGCCTACAAAGTTTGGTTGCAGTTGGTGATCATTTGGTTGAGTTTAGGGAAGATTTGGCGGAGAGAAGTTCGTTTTCGCGAGGAGCAGTTTTCTGGTTGTGAGCGTCGGACCTCTTCCCCTCTAAGCTCCGGACCATAGCGAGTGGTCCGGTGGTCTTGACCTTTCCCGTGTCAAGCAGCAAGAGGCGTCGTACCACCCTCTGGACCTCCCGGTTTTTGAGCTCCGGACCTTTGACGAGTGGTCTGGTGGCTCTGCTGGGGAACGCTACCACGCGTCGGACCACTCTCCTTGGTCCGACGGGGTAGTCCGGTGGTCTGGTCCGGAGATCGGTAGCTTAGTGGACTTCTTGGTGAGTGAGCACCGGACCAGTCTCCCATACCACCGGACTAGTCCGGAGCAGGTAGTCCGGAGGTCGGGTGCTCCCTGCACTTCTCTGTCTCGGCTTGGCCAGCGTTGGACCATAGCTTTGGACTACTTGCCATAGTCCGGTGGCTCTGTCCCATCTGGTCCGGAGCTCCCTGTTGTATGTTGTTTTCTCCCATTTTGCCTAGGTTCTTGCCTCTTTTCCCGAGGGGTTGAAAACCTGTGTTTTGGGGTTTCCGGTGTTTTCCTCCACTGCCGGTGACCTCTCTTTTCTCCATTTTCGGCTGAATCTCCGCTCACGTTGCTCGGGGTAGATTGAGCACCCAGCAACTGGGTTTGGTTTTTGGGAAGAGTGGCCCGAACATTTCGAGAGAAATTTGAGGCTCCCATTCACCCCCCCCCCTCTGGTCGTCGTTCTCGGTCCTTCACACGTCGTCCGCGGGAGGTCGTCGTCGAGCGCATCATCCGCGAGGGAAGCAGCTCCGGCAACTGGCCGCAATTGACAAAGACTAACTACCACGAGTGGTCGTTGCGAATGCAAGTCAAGATGCAAGCGCGCCACCTGTGGGAAGCAGTTGCGTTCGACGACGTGGACTACGACGACGACCGCAGCGCGCTGGATGCGATCTACAGCGGCGTGCTAGCGGAGTTGGTTCCCATCCTGGTGGCTAAGAAATCCGTGAAGGAAGCCCGGGAGGCCATCAAGACCCTACGCATCGGCGATGACTGGGTGCGGAAGGCGACGGCGCAGGGTCTGCGTGCAGAGTACGAGAACATCAAACTCTGCGACGACGAGGCCGTAGAGGACTTCGCGCTCCGGCTAACCGGCATAGTCCAGCGGTTGGCAACCCTCGGCGACCCCGAGCCGAACGCGAAGATTGTTGCGAAGTACTTGCGTGTCGTACATCCAAGGTACAAGCAACTAGTAATCTCCATTGAGTCTCTTCTCGATATCTCCCAGTTGTCCATAGAGGAGGTCACTGGTAGGCTGAAGGCGGCGGACGACGTCGAGACCACGCCGCCCCAAGCTGCCAGTGGCAAACTACTGCTCACAGAGGAGCAGTGGCTTGAAAAGTACAAGAAACAAGAACCGGGATGAGGCGGTTCAAGCTCCGGTGGTCGCGGCAAAGGACATGGTCGCGGAAAGCCACGCGGACGTAGCGGTGGCAACGACGCGCGCAGCAACAACCCCGACGCACGTGGAGGCTCCGGAGCGAGTCGGGCCAGACCAGATAACGTCTGCAAGCGCTGTGGTAAGAAAGGCCACTAGGCCGAGTATTGCCGTGGAAACCTCAAGGTGGAGGCTCAGACTCATGCAGTCCAAGATGACGAGCCCACACTCATGTTCGCATTCGGGCTACTAGAGGCGGAGTCATCTCAGTCCACGCCCCTCGCAGCGCCACCAACTCACGCCATCTTCCCCGAACTCGTCCCCACAGCATCCCAGGCACTCGAGCTCCTGGAGGCCAAGGTCTTCGTCGCAGCAAGCTCGGAGGAGGCCCATGACTCGAAGCGCTAGGTCATGGACACAGGCGCCACCAACCATATGACAGGCGTTCGCACTGCCTTCTCCGACCTCAACACTGGCGTAGTGGGCACCGTGCGCTTCGGTGACGGGTCCGTCGCCAAAATTGAAGGTCATGGTACCATTCTGTTCGCGTGCAAGGACGGGGAGCATCGCACCCTCTCCAACGCCTACTACATCCCACGTCTAACTGCCAATATCATAAGTGTTGGGCAGCTCGATGAGGTTGGTTTTCAGGTGCTGGTCGAAGGGGGGATCATGAGGATCCGCGATGAAGAGCGTCGTCTACTTGCCAAAATACACCGGAGTTCAAGCCGGTTGTACATCCTCGACGCCGACATCGCACAGCCTGTGTGCCTGGCGGCGCATGCCGCGGAGGACCCCTGGCTCTGGCACGCTCGCTATGGGCATGTCAATTTCGCCTCTCTCAGGAAGATGGGGCACGACAAGCTCATTCGAGGGATGCCGCTGCTAGACCACGTAGACCATCTCTGCGATGTGTGCCTCGCCAGCAAGCATCGAAGGACGCCGTTCCCACAGCATGCCCTGGCGCGTTCCACAGAGGTGCTTCAGCTCCTCCACGGCGACCTCTGCGGACCCATCACGCCACCGACGCCGAGCAGCGATCGCTACTTCTTGCTGCTCGTCGACGACTACTCGCGGTACATGTGGATCACCCTTCTGCCTTCTAAAGATGCAACAGCCGTGGCGATCAAGCGTGTTCAAGCCGCGGCGGAGCGGAAGACAGGCAAGCGAGTTCAAGCTCTCCGCACGGATCGTGGCGGTGAGTTCCTGTCCATGGCGTTCGAGCAGTACTGCGTTGACATCGGGCTTCGGCGGAAATTGACAGCGCCCCACTCCCCTCAGCAAAACGGAGTGGTGGAGCGCCGGAACCAGTCTATTGTCGGCACCGCCCGCTGCATGCTCAAGGCCAAGAAGCTCCCTGGAGTCTTCTGGGGCGAGGCGGTGATATAGTTTTCCAGATGGGCCGCCCGGCACGGCACGGGCATGGGCACGGCCTCGGCACGGCACGGCACTACGCGGCACGGCGGCACGCCGTGCCGTGCCTGTTAGTGCCACCGTGCTCCTCTCTCAGCCCAGGCACGACACTATAGGCGCTGGAGCGTGCCGTGTCGTGCCACAGAGCACGGCGGCCCGCGGTGCCCATGTCGGCCCGTGGCGTCCGTGGCTGCAAGGGAGGTGCTGAGGAGCTCGCCGCGCCCTGTCTCGTCGCCGATGCGCTGAGCACGCCGCCATCGATCCACTCTTGCGCCGTCATTGTCGCAGTTGTGCTCACGCGAACATTGTTGAGCTGCCTAGCTGTGCCTCTGCGCTGCCATCATCAACGCGCGGCGGTGACCCGCGCGCTGGCGTCGTCGCGCTGCCATCGCCGTCGCCGCGCCATGAGGAGGACACAAGCAGCTGCCGTCGGGAGGGAGAGATGGAGACGCCAGAGCTTTTTTTTGGCTGGGAGTGGGAGCACCTCACGGGAGTGTGCACGGCGGCGGGGTGGGGGGGGAATGGGCATGAGAGAGTGGGGAGTGCTTTTATACCTAGGGTAGATTGTTGCAGCTCAGAAATACTCCAAATCAATCCAACGGTCTATAATAATCGGGCCTCGAATGGCCACGATCGCCAGCGCCGTGCCGAAGCCGTGCTAGGCCAAATTCCGTGCCGTGCTGCGTGCCCGCCCATGGGCCGAACCTGCAGCCCAGGAACGGGCACGGGGTCGGGCCGTGCCTGGCACTGGCACGGTGGCTCTCGGGCCGGGCCGTTCCTAGGCCATGTTTGTCCGTGTCGTGCTCGTTTTGGCCCAGCGTGCCTGGCCCATTTCGAAAACTATAGGCGGTGACGACAGCAGTCTATCTCCTCAACAGGTCGTCATCCAAAAGCATTGGGGGTAAGACTCCCTATCCGCTCTGGACAAGCAGCGCACCCGGAGTTCAGCACCTTCAAACATTCGGGTGCATCGCTCATATGAAGCTGACGGCGCCGAACCCCAAGAAGCTCGACAATCGGAGTCGGCGCATCATCTTCGTCGGGTATGAGCCCAGCTCCAAGGCTTATCGCCTGTTCGACCCAGTGTCACGGCGGGTTCACATCAACCGTGATGTTGTGTTCGATGAGGGCGCTAACTGGAGCTGGACCGGTGAGATCTCGGCGTCGACTGACGACTTCATCATCGAGGAGGATGATCAAGGGCTGCCCGAGGTAGTCACTGTGTCAACATCAGTGTCACCCTCAGGGACATCCACCCCTCCGTCAAGCTCATCATCGCCACCACGACGTCACGCCTTCGACCCCACACACGCCAGCGCAAGACGCTGGACAGGCTGTGGAGTTCGCCACGCCACCAGGAAGCAGGGACATCCACCTCGACGCTGAAGCAGATGATGCCCCTCTTCATTTTCGCAGGATTGAGAACGTTCTCGGCTCTGCTCCTACACCGGGGCTGGCACACCGGGATCTGAGGGAGCAGCTCCTGCTGGCCAGTGACGCCGAGCCAAGCTCCTTCGATGAGGCGTAGCAACAGGAATGCTGGCGGAATGCGATGCTGGATGAAATGACGGCCATTGAAGCCAACGCCACATGGGAGCTCGTCGACCTGCCACCACGCTCCAGACCCATTGGTCTGAAGTGGGTGTTCAAGGCCAAGAAGGATGCAGCCGGGCTCATCTCCAAGTACAAGGCCCGGTTGGTTGTGAAGGGCTACGTACAGCGCGTGGGTGTGGACTTCGACGAGGTGTTCGTGCCTGTGGCACGTCTGGAGAGTGTTCGCCTTCTTCTCGCTCATGCCGCCAACGAGGGATGGAGTGTCCATCACATGGACGTGAAGTCCGCATTCCTCAATGGTGAGCTGCAGGAGGAGGTCTTCGTCGAGCAGCCACCTGGCTTCGTGCTAAAGGGCCATGAGCGCAAGGTCCTGCGTTTGGTGAAGGCTCTGTATGGTCTACAGCAAGCTCCTTGCGCCTGGTATGCAAAACTGGATAGCTCCTTGTTGGGTCTCGGTTTCCAGCGCAGCAGCTCAGAGCATGTCGTGTACCTGCACGGCGAGGGTGTTCATCGTCTCGTCATGGGAGTGTACGTCGACGATCTGGTGATCACGGGCGGCTGATACTCGTGACATCGACAAGTTCAAATCCTAGATGAAGGGGACATTCCAGATGAGCGATTTGGGATTGTTGCACTACTATCTCGGCCTCGAGGTGTCCCAAACGCCGCAAGGCATCACCTTGGGGTCCTGCAGAACGCAGGGCTAGCGGGCTGTAACAACAGTCTGATTCCCATGCAGCCGCGTACGAAATTGAGCAAGATTGAGCACGGCACCTGCTGTTGATCAAACGGCGTACACGAGTATCGTGGACTCACTGCGGTACTTGATCAATACCAGGCCAGACTTGGCCTACTCGGTGGATTATGTAAGCAGGTTCATGGAGGAGCCGACCACTGAGCATCTTGCAGCTGTAAAGAAGATCCTGCACTATGTCGCCGGGACACTCGACTACGGCTGCCGCTACTCCAGGAAGAAGCATGAAGAAGCTGAACTAATCGGATTCAGTGACAGCGACCTCGCCGGCGACCTGGACACAAGGAAGAGCACCACCGGCGTCATCTTCTTCCTCGGCGACAACATCATCACTTGGCACAGCCAGAAGCAAAAGGTTGTTGCTCTGTCATCCTGTGAGGCAGAATATATTGCAGGAACTATTGCGGCTTGCCAAGGAGTATATATGGCTGGCGTGTCTACTTGGCGAACTGAAGGGCAAGCAAGAGGGCGCGTCAACGATCTACATTGACAACCAGTCGGCCATTGCGCTCAGCAAAAACCCTGTCTTCCATGACCGCAACAAACACATTGATGTAAGGTTTCATTTCATTCGAGAGTGTGTTGAGGAGGGCAGGGTGAATGTTACACCTGTTGGCACTGCTGAGCAGCTGGCAGACATCATGACCAAAGCTTTACCTAGGGAGCGGTTTTGTGAACTGCGAACCAGGATTGGTCTTGTGAAGATCAAGTAGGATACATGGCTTAGGAGGAGATTTGTTAGCATTGTTGGGTTTAGTCTCACATCGGTAATTGATGGTGGGGGAGCACGACATATAAGGCGGGGGCAGCCCTCACCTATCAGGCTAGTCTTTTGGGTTGAGTTAGGCCTAAGGCCTGATATGTTTGTGGGCTTCGGTGGACCTGGGCCCGAGGGGTGCCGGCTCGTGGTATAGCGAGTTAGGCCGGATTCCGCTATGCACCCTAACAAGTGGTATCAGAGCTCATGGTCGAACAACCTAAAAAATCTCAGTGGTCACATGTGACGGGGGAGCCCGTTAACGCTTGGAGATCACATGGGTTATGTGATGAGCGTTGGACTCGGGGCCTGGAAAACGTCTTCGGAGATCACATGGTGTAGTGTGATGGAAGAGTTGGTCCGATGGCTTGGAGATCACATGGGTTATGTGATGAGCGTTGGACTCGGGGCCTGGAAAACGTCTTCGGAGATCACATGGTGTAGTGTGATGGAAGAGTTGGTCCGATGTGTGACGGGGGAGATTGTTGGGTTTAGTCCCACATCGGTAATTGATGGTGGGGGAGCACGACATATAAGGCGGGGGCAGCCCTCACCTATCAGGCTAGTCTTTTGGGTTGAGTTAGGCCTAAGGCCTGATATGTTTGTGGGCTCCGGTGGACCTGGGCCCGAGGGCTGTCGGCTCGTGGGTATAGCGAGCTGGGCCGAATTCCGCTGCACACCCTAACAAGCATGTTTAAGCCGTGTATCTGCATTCTGTAAATAGCATAGCATTGCACGTTTTCTTCATATGCATGCGCGAGCGCCAAGTTGTGGTTGTCGCGCAAGTAGGACGGAGTGGTCAGCGAGATTAACTCGCGCACAACCTGGGCGCCGAGTGGTGCGCGCACTCCACGGACGTGGGGATGGACGCGTCGTGCGCGCGGCATGCGGACACCGCTGGTAGCTCTGCATGTACATCCAATAAGATGAGAAGAAACTAAACTAGAAAACGCTGCAGTTTTTGGGCAGCACAAAACCTCTCTGTGTTCCACTGATCGCGTGTGTTTTGTGTCGTTGTACTTCTTCTCCGGCGAAGTGTCCAAGCCCCTGGCGCCGCACGATGTCGCCCAGGGTCTAACAAAGGCATCCCAACAGAGCAATACAGCTCTTTCATCCGCCTTTGTTGCTGGCAGCTCTGGAAGCGGAGAAATGCTTTTGTCTTCAGAACAGAATCAATCCCTCTACGACACTTGTTCCAACTTTGCATAGAGGATACAATCCTCTGGCGCCACCGTATGCCCAAGAAAAGTAAACGGGTCATAGAGGTGTGGCTGCAACTCTTTGAAAGGGCAAAGATTTTGTCTCCCCATGTAATTGTTGACACAAAAAGCGTCAGGATCTGCGAACACCTCGGGCTATTACCCGAAATTCGATATCCAAAGGTGTGCCAGTCGATTTGACCAGTTAATCTACAAGGACGATAACTAGAACAAGATCCAAACAAGACAACGGCGATACGCCTGGATGTCAAGACTCAGACTTGATCAGGATAACTAGAGCAGAGCTGAACGAGACAACAGCGATGCGCCCGGATGTCAAAGCTCAGATTACTCCCACGCGGAACTTGCAAGGGTTTGATGGAGATCAAGGTGATGCAGCCCGTCGAAGCTTGAAGAACTCGTAGATAAACTAAGACTAATGCAATGAAAGGGTAAATTGCAGTAAAAGTATATAAGAGTAAATTGATTTGTTTTTGATGTATTGATATCTATTTAAAATAGTTGAAGCAATCTTCAAGAATTGTTGGCCAATAATATCCATTCCGCCTAATCATCCACTTCATTTTGAATGCCGATTGATGTGCTCCACACACGCCCTCATGGATCTCGCCCATCAATTCTTTTGATTCCTCTTTACTAAGGCATCTGAGCAAGACTCCATCATTTGTCCGATAATACAATTCATTGTCAAGGAGCACATACTTGGTAGCTTGGAACCTTAGACGCCTTTCAACTTTCTTGGACGGATCTCTCAAGTAATTGACAATTTCCTTTCTCCAGTCATCGGCAACCATTACCGATGTCATAACTTCTTGAATCGGCTGATATCCTGAAGCATTCTGTGCTAACCGATTAGCCTCTTCGTTATGCAACCTAGGAATATGCTCAAGGCGGTACTCCTTGAATTCTTTCAATAACCGCAAGCATCTTTCATAGATTGCAATTAAAGCTTCACTTCGGCATTCATATGTCCCAATCAATTGGTTGATCACCAACATAGAATCGCCAAAGATATCAATGGCATCGGCACGCACTTCTCTGAGTAATTCCAACCCTTTTATTAAAGCCTGGTAGTCAGCCTGATTGTTTGTTGATGTAGCAACAATCGGCAACGAAATTTCATATTTCCGTCCTTGAGGTGAAATTAAGAGAACACCGATGCCTGCTCCTTCTTTGCACGTAGATCCATCAAAGAATAAACTCCAAGGAGCAATCTCTACAGAGCTTACCACATTGTAATGCTGAGTAACAAAATCGGCCATCACTTGTCCTTTAATTGCCTTAGCCGATTCATACCTTAAATCAAATTCTGAAAGTGCCAGAATCCATTTGCCGATTCTCCCGCTTAATATCGGCATTTACAGCATATACTTAACCACGTCATCTTTGCAGATAACAGTGCATTCAGCCGACAATAAATAATGCCTCAATTTTATGCAAGAGAAATATAAACATAAGCATAATCTTTCTATGGCCAAATACTTGGTCTCAGCATCCACTAACCTTCTGCTCAAATAATATATCACACGTTCTTTCCCTCCAAATTCTTGAATTAAAGCTGATCCGATAACACCGTCATCGGCAGACAAATACAACCTGAAGGGCTTCCCGTGTTGAGGTGGAACCAGGACTGGAGGTTCACCAAATATTTTTTTGATCTCCTCCAAGGCTAACTGTTGTTCTTCTTTCCATGTAAACTCTTGTTGTTCTTCTTTCCATGTAAACTCTTGATCGGCTTTCAACTTTAACAATGGACTAAAAGATTTAATTTTACCAGATAAGTTAGATATAAACCTTCTAATGAAATTAATCTTGCCGATCAAGGATTGCAGCTCAGTCTTGTTCGTAGGAGCAACCACTTTGTTAATTGCATCAATAGATTTTCTGCCGATCTCGGTGCCTCTTTGATGCACCATAAAACCCAGAAACTGACCTGTCGATACACCAAATGCACACTTGTTAGGATTCATCTTCAGCCCATGCTCCCTTGTGCATTCCAGGATTTTTCCCAAATCGGCAAGATGCTTCTCAAAATCTCTAGACTTAACCACCACATCATCAATATAGATTTCAACTATCGTGCCGATGTACTTATGAAAGATAAAATTCATTGCTCTTTGATAAGTAGCACCGGCATTCTTCAAGCCAAAAGTCATGACAACCCATTCAAATAAACCGACATGACCTGGACATATAAAAGCAGTCTTGGATATGTCTTCCTCAGCCATGAATATCTGATTATATCCAGCATTACCATCCATGAAGCTAATGATTTGATGTCTAGCAGCAGCATCAATCAGTAGATCGGCAACGGGCATCGGATAACCATCCATCGGCGTGGCCTTGTTGAGATTCCTGAAATCAATACAAACACGAAGTTTTACATTCTTTTTATACATAGGAACCACATTAGAAATCCATTCGGCATATCGGCATTGCCGAATAAAGCCAGCTTCAATTAATTTTGTAATCTCAGCCTTAATGTCGAGTAGAATAGTAGGATTGCATCGGCCCGCAGGTTGCCGATGTGGTTGGAAACCAGACTTGATAGGTAACCGATGTTCAACTATCAATCGGTCTAAACCAGGCATTTCTGTATAATCCCAAGCAAAACAATCTTTGTATTCTTTTAATAAATCGGTTAACTGTTGTTTACATTGGGAATCTAACTTAGCACTAATCCATTAAAACTCTTCTTCAGGACCGACTGCTTGGATCGGTATAATGCGGTAATCGGCAACTTTGAGGAACTCCGTGTCCCAAGCTTCACCTGATATGCATCTGGTTTGCTCATAAGTTTCCAATTCTGCCGACGCAACGATCGATGGGGTCTCACTTCGGACGACTTCAATCTTGTCTCCGACCCACTACACAAGGCTTTGATGCATGGTGGAAGGAATACAGCAATTGGCATGGATCCAATCCCTTCCTAGGAGCAAGTTGTAGGTACCTTTGCCACTGATTACAAAAAATGTCGTCGGCAAAGTTTTGCTGCCGATGGTTAATTCAACACATACGATTCCCATGGTTGGCGACACATTGCCTTCAAAATCTTTGAGCTTCATGTCCGTCTTGACTAAGTCTTGGTCGCCTTTTCCAAGCTTTCTAAACATGACATATGGCATTATGTTTATCGACGCCCCGCCATCCACCAGCATCTTGGTTACAGGCTGTCCATCTACTTTACCTTTGACGAACAGAGCCCTTAGGTGCTGCCTTTCATCATCGGTAGGCTTCTCAAAGACAGCCGTCATCGGATCCAACATCAACTGTGTCATTTCAGCGGTTTCTTCATCATCGCTGATAGGCGCCATGAACTCCATCAGCAATATGACGACCATGTTAATTTCTGCCGATGGATCCCTATCTTTGCGTTTTGGCTTCCAATGCTTTTCCCTTGAAGGAGTTTCATTGTCATATAAGTCGCCTTGGCATTCGCGCTGGATTCTTATTTTTTGAGTCTTTGTTAGACCCTTAGGGCACCACTGAGGAAGCTTGGTTTTCCAGACAGGCTGGTGCTGCCTCTCATTGTTTGCATTGGCACCACTCCTGATGTTTGGATCTCTGGAGAATATTTCTTCATCAGGCACTCTTTCATTGGCCATCTCCTCCAACTCCTCTTGATCAACACGCCTGCCAAGCCTGTTATGTGCGCTGAGCTTGCCCCCCAGTCGGTCGTGTGCCGATTTCTTCTCTTTGAGCGGCCTAGCATACCTGGATATCCGATCGTCAAAGCGAGGCTTCTTTTCTGACCGATCGGTAGGGTAGTACCCATTGCATTCAGGACAATTATCGGCAGTGGGTAGTTTGATGCCTTCTTCCCAACAGTGAACGAAGAAGGGACACTTCCAGTGGTCCTTATGTCGAAGCCATTCTTGGTGCTCTTCTTCTTCCTGTCGATATCGTTCCTTCTGCAATTGCCGATACTCTTGCCTTGGCTGCTTATGCGTGATTATAACACCAGGAGCCCTCTTGGCACTGTTACTCACATCGGCAACTTTCTTGCCCTTTCTGTCATCGGCAAACCTCCTTTCATCACGCTCAGTTACTTGATGGTTAGGATCTACCGATGCATTCTTCCTGGCAGCTTCCGATGTCAGCACTTTAGTTTTTCCACTAGTCTCCACCATATTATTTGGAAACGGGTGCTGATCAATCTTCATTGGTTTCTGGACTTTAGAATTTTTAAACTTGATGCGTCCAGATTCGATCTCTGACTGCAATTGCTGCCTGAATACCTTGCAGTCATTGGTACTGTGAGAAGTCGCATTGTGCCATTTGCAGTACCTGATCTTCCTGAGCTCTTCGGCTGACGGAATTACTTGGTTAGGCGCCAACTTGATTCGCCCTTCTTGAAGTAACAAGTCAAACATCCTATCGGCCTTGGTGATGTCAAAGGTGAACCTTTCAGCTTCTTTCTGGCCGAACGGACAAGACACAACTTTCATGTCCTTCACCCATTCGGTCGCGTCGATGCTCAGCTCTTCATCTGACCCAGAGTCTTCTTCTTGCTCAATGAAGGTCACCTTCTTATTCCAAGTCTTCCTGGGTTCAAAGGCTTTGACATCTTGATCGGTAATCCTTTGCACCAGATGACTTAGGCTTTCAAATTATTGAGACGCATACTTATCTTTGATGTGCGGCAGTAGTCCCTAGAAAGCCAAATCTGCCAGTTGTCGATCATCAAGTACCAGGCTGTAGCACTTGTTCTTTACGTCCCGTAGCCTTTGAACAAAGTTTTCCACCGATTCGTCATTACGTTGCCTCAGCTTAACCAAATCGGTAATCTTCTTCTCATGTATGCCAGCGAAGAAGTATTTGTGAAATTGTTTTTCCAGATCGGCCCAAGTAATCACAAGTTTGGAGGTAATGATATAAACCATGTGAATGTCGATCCAGACAATGATGATGAGAACAATCTCACCCTTAGTTCCTCTCTGCTGGCAGCTTCTCCACACTGGATAATGAAGCGATTGATATGCTCCATCGTTGACGTGTCGTCTTGGCCAGAGAACTTGATAAAATCTGGCACCTTGTACCGATTTGGGAGAGGAATCAAATCATATGCTGGAGGATACGGGGTCCGATAAGAATATGTATTGGCCTTGGGTTTGATGCCGAATTGTTCCTTCATTACTTCGGCGATCTTATCGGTCCAATATGCATCCTGCTCTCGCCGAATCATTGGTTGGTTGTTGACTGGTGGAGCCGGCTGATGCGCCCCTTCAGGTATCGGTAGAAGATGGTTCGGAGTAGTTGGCATGGGCGCAGCACCAGTCATCTGGACGTTATGCATCGGCTGACTTACCGATGGGTAATTTTGCACACTTAGTAGATTAGGTTGAGTCATCATATTCATCGGTTGTTGTACCGATGGTCCACTCTGAGTGTTTGCTGGACTTCCATACATTAATACGCCAGGTTGTTGAACCGGCGGCTGACTGGCCCATCCAGGATTATAAATCATCGGCATATGACTTACCGATGGCTGATAGCTAACTGGCACTTGCTGCTCTTGCACCTTAGGGTAGTCAACAAATTGGTTACCTTGATATGCCAGTACTCCGGCTTGAGGATTTACAGCCATAGGTTGGCTTCCAGTTGCTATAGTGTGTTGCATCGGCACAGAGTTTGCCGATGGTGGCATCAGAGGTATTTTAGGAATCACATGGGAATCTTCTGACGGCACTTGTACAGTTGGAGAGGACGTAGAGTAATGCATCATAGGGATCACCGGCTGTGATTGCATTGCTGATGTCATGGAGCCCTTCCAAGCTGAACTATCTCCCTGCACCAGATTAGAACCAGCAGATGGATTTGAAGACATACCGTAACCCCACCAGTTGGCAGGAGCTGGATGATTCTGGATAGCAGGTCCCGACATTGTCGACGCCACTGGATCTGCACTAAGCTTGGTGACGCTTTCAGGACTTGGTCTTGGCAGTGTAGCCACATCGGCAGACGGATCCACGGGAGTGGAAGACACCATTGGGGCTGCTGATGGGTTTATAGATGCCGATCCAGGTTGGTGATACGCTGGACCAACATATTGGGGTGCTTGTCCTTCTTTGAAAGATTGCATAACAACATTGTAGACAGTATTGGACAGCACATTGGAGTGGCTAATTAATGCTTGATTCAAGGCAGAATTAACCATCTCTTGTAACTTACCAGGATTGGCATCAAACGTGACTTGCCGTGGCAACGGCGGATCTTGCTTCTGGATGGCTTCGCCGCTCCTGCTTAGGCTGAAGGACTTCAGATACAATTGCTTGTACTCCTCCATAGCCCGCTCCATAGCCAGCCTCTGATCATCTTTTAGATCGGCCTCAGAGACTTCAATGACGTTCCTTTGGTTAACATCGGAGTTATCACCCATGATAGATGTATAAATTGTATAATCGTGTCCCACCGGGTGTTCCAAAAGAGGTGTTGACACAAAAAGCGTCAGGACCTGCGAACACCTCAGGCTATTACCCGAAATTCGATATCCAAAGGTGTGCTAGTCGATTTGACCAGTTAATCGACAAGGACGATAACTAGAACAAGATCCAAACAAGACAACGGCGATACGCCTGGATGTCAAGACTCAGACTTGATCAGGATAACTAGAACAGAGCTGAACGAGACAACAGCGATGCGCCCGGATGTCAAAGCTCAGATTACTCCCACGCGGAACTTGCAAGGGTTTGACGGAGATCAAGGTGATGCAGCCCATCGAAGCTTGAAGAACTCGTAGATAAACTAAGACTAATGCAATGAAAGGGTAAATTGCAGTAAAAGTAGATAAGAGTAAATTGATTTGTTTTTGATGTATTGATATCTATTTACACATAGCCCTTGGGCACATATTTATACTCCCGCATGGAGAGTTGTACAGAGACACGACTCGTACATTTCCTAAACAAAACTCCTACTTTAAAGGAAATAACTGACTCGTGCAGGAGTCGGATCCAAATAACAATATTATTTTCCTAAACAGACACCCCTATTTTAAAGGAAACAAACAACTCGTGCAAGAGTCGGACTCAAACTACTATAACAATACTGGTATAAAATCACCAGTTTCCTTATGTCTTTCCTTCGATGAAAACTTTCTATCGGCAGACTCCTTCAATCCGCAGCTTCCTTCTTTCATCATTGGTAATCCTCTGCTGACATCAACCGCCACGTCACTGTGCCCATCAGCATCGTCACTCCACGCCCATCGGCATCGGCAGTACCCGATCGGCAACCTTGCAGTTCTGGTGACTGGTCACCAATTAACCCCTATCGGCAAGAATCGCCCAACTCTCATCGGCAACATTCTTATTGGCAATACCCTTATCGGCAACCACTTCTGTTGTCCAGCTTCTAATCTTAACCTGCCGATGCCGATAGAAAATAGCTACCGATCAACGCAAGTCTTAGCTCATTTGACACGTGCCAAAAAACGATGTCAACAGTAATCTAGCTTCTGAGCCAGTGGTTTCTCCCCCCCCCCCCCCTCAGGGCTTTAAACTTCACTTACAGTCCAATCTGTAAAGTTGTAAATGTGAGCTTTCTAATATACCAGGTGGGGACTTCCCCCCCCCCCCCCCCAAGAAAACGTCAAAAAAATCACATTAACACAACCCTGGAGAGAAAAGCAAAAAGGCGGCTAAAAAATCATATACTGACTGTTGTTGAGTGCTCTCAAATACAAGCCTTTTTGGGTTGTCAGGCATCTTATCAATTAGCTCCAACTGGAATCTGAAGACATTGAGTCAGAAACTATTTAGAACAACATATTTGTATACTCTACAGCTTAAATTCACAATCTCACTCCACAGAACAATGTAGTTACAAGTGCTAGCTCAATGTGAATGTCTAAAATAAGAAAAATATAACATAATGGGGATATGAAACAAAGAACCTTTTAGTTGAGGAACTGGGCCTTTTACGGCATGAGCATCCTCTGCAGATGCAGAATAAATAGAATTTCTTTATAAAACTATAAATTATAATCACACATAAGTAAAAACATGTATGATCTGAACAAAAAAATCAATGCAAAGCTGAATCAATGTCTATGGTTGTAAGAAACTAATTACATGATCGCATAATGAATTAATGAAGTTTAAAAGGATTTTGAAGCATTATATGTGCATAATGCTTGTTGGATATGTGTCGAATATTATGTACGAGTTTGATTACGCTAGGACTCTGAGTTGTATTTGGTAGTATAGGGTAGAGTTAGTGTTGGACTCTGTACCCCGGTCTCCTCATAAATATGAGAGGAGGGCTGCTGTTGTAACCATGACGACATAGCGACAGGTTCGCGGGAAGGCGGCGGCACGTTGCCGGGACCTTGTAGCGGCGGTGTTGCTGGTATTGGGGAGGAGCGCCCATAGTCATACCCCGGGGATTAGGCTTCGGCTGAACCTCGTTAACAAATATCGTGCCTCTGGTGTCGTCTGTGATCTTGCATATTCGCCTCGGTATAGATTCAATCAACGTTCCGCGCGTGGGGATTAGCAAACAGCTCGTTCGCTGTGGGGGCTAATTCCTAACAATTGGTATCAGAGCTCTGGTTGGATTGGATTTGGAGGCTATGCGGAAGATCATCAAGAGGTTCGAGGATTATACATCTACTAGGCGTCGTGCAACGTATGATGATACGAAGCGGATATGACACAAGGTGGAGCATGGCGGTGGCCAAGACGTGTGGGTAGTACGCGTGTGGCTGCAGTGGGTCGGCAGATGTGTCGATGGTGGCTAAGGTGCTAGCCAGATGTCGTCGAGGATCCGAGGTATATACATATATCATCTCACAAGCACGTTAATTAGTCGCCAGGGTGCTTTAGGTGGGCTTTCAACGTGATGGTCGTGGCAGACTCAGGTGAGGGTTTTAGATATGATGAATGTCCATGTATTCTTCCGGGACTCTTACGAGTTATGAGAAAACGAGTTGTATGGACATATGCATGTCGGACCTCTGATCCTGTGTGGCGGCGTACGTGCTCCGGATTGGAGTTGGTTGCGGAAGGCGCAGAAGCTTGAAACGACTCAACGGTGCAGGAGAGGTGCAACCTTGACAGCAGAGACACGAATCGGATACGACCAGAAGAAAAGAAGAAAATAGAAAGGAAGTCATGCATGGAATTGACGTAGAGTGTATGGTGATGGCATGTGATGTCACTTTTTGCTTTAAAGCCTTGGACTCTCGTGCAATGATGCATGTACTTGGTCTGTTATTCTTTGGTGTTGTCGGGCAACGAAACGTAGCTGTTGGTGGATATGGTGTGTCCTGTGTATATACAAGGCATGGCAAGATGACCAAGGATTATTCAGTGGGGTGCAGTGGATGTCGACGACGGGCGAGTTGAGTGTTGAACTCAGGCAGACCGTCTATTGCAAGGTAGACAGTATGGTGATCGACAGGATTTGTTGATCGGATCAGCGTAAAGGACAGCGAGGTGTGTCGCGGGAGTTGTAGCATGGTTGTACGCACAACGGGCTACATGGTGCGACGGGACGTTGTACATGCTGATGGAGATTTGCAACAACTAAAGGAGGAGAGGTAGCATTCGGCTGATCAGACCTCAGGCCAGTGTTGCAGTGCTCGTTGGTGGCGAGCGGAGACTGTCGATGGTGTTCGGTCGTGGTGCACATGGCGACTGATGGGATTTCGACAGTGATGTTTTTCAGCGGGTGTTCTCGGGAGCGATAGAGTCAGATGCAGACTGACAGGGTCGAGGTGAGAGAGCAGCTCACTGGTGATTTGTCTGTGATTGACAGACCGGGCCGAACAGTTCGCGGGGCACAAGGCGGACAGTTCAAGATGGCTGGCGGAGAGTTCACTTGGAGGGTGAACATACCGTGGTGCATGGCGGAGAGGCTAGCGGCGACAGGCTAGTCATACCGTGGGGCAAAGACGACAACAGGTTCAACGACGACGACATAGGAGCGTGATGGCTGATGGAGTTTTCGTTCTCTATGGCGTGGCGACACGTGGCGCGAGCTCGATGCAGGTTTGCATTGGATGAGTTTGCGTGCGGAGGCTCTTGCTTGCGGTGGGTCTGTGTTGACTCATTGGGCAGATCTTGTGGAGCTGTGAAGGAAACAACTCAAGTCAAGTGTACATGAAGGTTCGGTCATGAACGACTTCAAGATGGCGGAATATTCGTCAAGGTGGAGTTTGTTGGATATGTGCCGAATATTATGTATGAGTTTGATTACGCTAGAACTCTGAGTTGTATTTGGTAGTATAGGGTAGAGTTGGTGTTGGACTCTGTAACCCGGTCTCCTCATAAATATGAGAGGAGGGTTGCTGTTGTAACAATGACGACATAGCGACAGGTTCGCGGGAAGGCGGCAGCACGTTGCCGGGACCTTGTAGCGGCGGTGTTGCTGTTATTGGGGAGGAGCGTCCATAGTCATGCCCCGGGATTAGGCTTCGGCTGAACCTCGTTAACAAATATCGTGCCTCTGGTGTCGTCTGTGATCTTGCATGTTCGCCTCGGTATAGATTCAATCAATGTTCCGCGCGTGGGGATTAGCAAACAGCTCGTTCGCTCTGGGGGGCTAATTTCTAACAATGCTTACCAACACTAAAATAAAAGGAAAATTAGAAAATAAAGTGAAAACACAGTAATCATTCTTTAACAAACATTATATTACCCATATCAGGGAATCTAGTAGTGAAACCAATTTGATACTAGTAGATAAATAAAACATCAAACCGAGATGCATGAATAATAGAATAAGAAAGGTAAAGAAAACCTGATGGACCGGACGAGTCCATCCAAAATGATGGACGCTCGGCAATCAACAGGCAGTGTGATGCATCTGTGTGGCGGTCAAAGGGGCAGAGATGGATGTCGGCGTGCGCGCATGGCAGAGGAGCTCGGCGGCACCGACTCGCAAGCAGGAGGAGCACGGGAAGAGGAAGATAGAATTTAGGATTTCGTCTATTCGCTGTCCTCCCAACCACCCACACAGCGAGTCTTACAGGATTCAGATTCTTGGGCTACGCCCGATACAAACCCAGCGACCCATGCTGATTTATGGGCCGAGTGCTAAACCAGTAAACACCAATAACAGGAATACTTATAGAGTATGTGACACTCTCGTTACCGGCGATGATGCTGTCGCGAAGTGCCGAGGGAGAGCCGATAAGTGTTCCCAGGTTGCCCAATGCGCTGGACAGTCACGACGTTACACTAGCACAGTTGGCACCACCTTGTGTCCCACCAGCTGTAGGCGTTCTGCCAAAACCTGTGATGGTGACATACTGAGCATAGTTGTTAGCAGGTGCAAATCAGAATCGGCAGACAAGGTAGCCTGTGGAAGAAGAGCTGGTTTCAGTTGAGAAACATGTATCACTGGGTGAATCTGACTTGAAGATGGCAACTGCAATTTGTAAGCTACATCACCAATCTTCTGAAGAATCAAGTAAGGACCAAAGTACTTGTAACTTAGCTTGTTGTTTGTGCGACGATGCACAGACTGTTGGATGTGAGGTTGCAGCTTTACGTATACCCAATCACCAACCTGAAATGAGCGTTCGCGACGATTCTTATCTGCCTGGGTCTTCATTCTGTGCTGAGCTCTTGACAGATTCTGCTGAATATGTTGAAGCATAGATTGCCGTTCTTGGATCCACTGATCAAGATCAGTGACTGTGCAGACATCATCCACAGTGATACCAAAGTGACGAGGTTTGTGACCATACAGAGCTTGAAAGGGGGACAACCCATGAGCTGAATGATATGTTGAGTTATACCAAAACTCAGCCAATGGAAGCCATTGAGCCCACTTGTTTGGACAAGCTTGAACCATGCAGCGTAAGTAAGTTTCAAGGCATTGGTTTAGACGTTCGATTTGACCGTCGGTCTGGGGGTGATAAGCAGAACTCATATTGAGGGTGGTTTCAGTTAATTTGTAGAGCTGTTGCCAAAAGGAACTGGTGAATATTCTATCACGGTCAGAAATGATGACAGTTGGCATACCATGTAATTTGTAAATGTTGGACAGAAACACTTGGGCGACAGAAGCAGCAGTGTATGGGTGTGATAAGCATAGGAAATGGGCATATTTGGTAAGCTTATCAATGACAACCAAGATAGTATCATAGGTTTTAGATTTTGGTAGCCCTTCTATGAAGTAAAGCAAGCCTCCATATAATATCATAGGTTTTAGATTTCAGTAGTAAAGCAAGCCTGCGCAACCACACACGCGCGACCATGACAAAATCCGGCAAGTGTCCCTGTATCGTGTATAGCTTCTTCAGTGACGGAAGTATAACTAGACAAGATACAAAGACTATCAAAATGTATATATAATATAAATATTCATCATATAATAAAAAAATTATTGTGACAACATATATAAGTACCTCTTTTGTTAAAAAAAGCTAAGAGAAATTTAGCTTATTTTTCATTTGAGCCTTACTTTATGAAGGGGATCTAAATATTTTTTATGTCATAGGGGTGCTGTGGCCCTGTGGCGTGGGTGCCATCGGTGGATGTGATAGGGGCCAGCCTCGATAAGCTTAGGTGCGAGTACAACCGGAGAGATCACTCTCTCGTCACCTTCTAGCCAATGGAGTAGTGGATCACCTTCGCCAACATCAGCTTGTCCGTTGTCCATGCCAACATTCCAATCATTGTGTCATCCAAGGGCGTCCTGCCGCTAAAGTACGTGGTCCCTGTGCCATGGAGGATGTCCATCACGTGGTGACATTTTTATATCTCCGGCGAGGCTACGACCAACAGGACGGTGGCGGGTGTCATCCACATGTGATAGGTTTTAGCTTGCTGCACGGTAACGCGCTTCCATTCACCTGCCACTCTAGCAATGACTAATTGTTCTTGTGATGAGATCAATACATGCTATGTCTAGAAACTTCAGCAAAACAATGTCGGTGTATATCACGTCCTTTAGTTGTTTTCTGGTGTTATGATCTATAGAGCGAGGCAGGTATGCAAAAGCAAGAAACGAGAAGCATTTTGCCTTGTCAAACCAGCGACGGAGAGGAGGAATGGAAGGGCGTGTGCCCCTATTGTCCTGAGACGGGCTTCCCCGCAGTGGCGCACTTGCATCATACTCGCGGACGGGAAAGAGGGCTTCGCGGACGGGGAGGAGGGCTTCCCGGCACCCTACTCGTCGACCGGGAGGAGAAAGGGGATGACCGTTTCTGAGACCGAAAGAGGGAGGAGAAAGGGGCGCATGCCCCCACTGTTTCCCTCCATCTGCAAGTTTGATAAGTATTTTGTATAATAATGAAAAATTAATTATTGTTTCTATTTTTCTAAAGTCAACAATTTAAAAGTTATTCATGATTTATATTCTCAATGTTTGACTCAAAACATTTTCCAAAATGACAACTAATATGGGTACGAAAAGAGTATCATTTTTAAAAACCACACTCTTCCCTACGTCAAAATATTGGCTTCCCCCTGCCTATATGTTGGACCATAAAGCGCGACATGCACCTTATTTTTGTTTAGGGTCTGTTTGGAACATGGTTTTTTTTCATGTTCCTCTACTTTTTCCTGTGAAAATGAACTGATTCCTGTGAAATTCCCGCACAATTCCTGTGAAATTCATGCGTTCCAAACAGGCCCTTAGTGGTGCTCCAGCCGTTGTTTCTTATATCCAATTAACTCCATCTAATCAATGGGCTGATGCATGACGAACTTTTTTATAACTACAACGAAATTGTGTAGTTCATTGATCAATTTGGATTACTAATGCGCATAACAATGTTCCAAATATATGTTTTGATTTTATTTCTTATATAAATGGTGGGTGTAGTCTAAATAACTGGCATCACTCAATCACTTGAACGCTCTCTGCCATCGTGTGGCTCATCATATCTCCGGACGTCCCAGCATATGTGGTTTGCTCCCCAGCACAAGGCCTCTGACAAATACACAAATTGGTTTCTTTGCTGCATAAGCCACCATCTGCGTGGCCATGGTCCTTGCAAACCTTAGTGCATGATGCGTCTACAAGGGTTCTGTTTCTTCCGCCGCAAAATACTCCCTTCAATTCCAAATAGCATATTTTTTTAGCCGCGTCCGTGCCTGAAACCACAAAACAAAAATTGTCATACCGTTAGCAGTCATTAGTGAGGGTATATATATATATATTCGTCGATTGAAGCAACACTTGGCTACAAGCTAGTGTCTCATATAAATTTAATTTGTTGGAAATTTATTCGAAATAATCTCTATACATATACGGTGTGACACAAGGAGCAAGGTCAAGATGAAACCAACGATTGCAAGTTTCTTGTAGAAGGACATAGTTATTATGGACAAGTGCTAGTGTGCTACGTACCAAGAGGCCCTTGTCTAATGAATACTAATAGTATACTTATAGAGGCTGGATGGCCTAGCCTTGTGGCCTCGTTCAAGTGTGCTAGGCACTACTCATTCTGTCTCGCTTTAAATGTCGTTGTTGTATGTAGCTTCCTACCATGTGCATTCAGCATACTATGAATTTGTATTGCTTTATGGTCCAGATACATGCAACGTGGTCTGAATTTGGACAGTCAATCGGAACGGAGGGAGTACTCATTTCTAGCAAAAACTTAACGACTTCTCACTTTTGATATGGCGAAACAAACCTAAAATTATGAGAGGAGCATCTATATGAAATGGTTATCGATTTTTTCCTAACTTGACGGAATTCATTCAATGCATGCCCTAAATGGATATGCAACTTGAAATGTTCGATACAACTTCGATCTGGTGTGTCATTACTCTTTTGTAGTAAAAAAAAAATTAATCTCATTCTCAGTTGTTTCATGTATTTTTTGTGTTTGATGGTAACTGATCTGGTACCCTAAAATTTAGCTTAAGGTTAAACTATAATAGATCAGCTCTTTAAAATTATGAAAATTACACATGGATCACTCTATAATTTGTTTTATATCTATAGTGGACCACCCTTGCTCTAGATCCTAGCTACGTCACTGCCGGTACTCCTCCTTAAATGGCACGGATCCAAAGCAGTTGTTAATGGGCTTTAGGCCTTGTATTGCGTGAGTTCTGCCTATGTGCTTCTCCTCCTTTTGCTTGTTGTAGATGCTGTCAGCGCCGTTGCTGCCAGCCAGGAGGAGTGCTTCTCCTCCTTTTGCTTGTTGTAGATGCTGTCAGCGCCATTGCTGCCAGCCAGGAGGAGCAGCGCCCCTGCACCATGGCTCAAGTGAGCTCCCTACCTAAGTGAACTCCTCTTCCCAGGGATGACGTACATACCAAATTTCAGAAATCTGGCGACTGAAATGGACATAATGATGGGGATTGAAACAATTCAGGAGTGCAACCTAGGTCGCTTAGTGCGTGAGTAATCCGTTCGGGTAGACCGTCTGGGTCGTGGGCAGGCTGTGCTCCATGTAAAATTCATGCCACCACGGCTTCGGGCAGCGTCGTTCTTGTAAAAAAAAATTCTCTCGTACTTAATACAAAGATACACAAGTCTTTTGGCTATTCGAGAAAAAAATTCAGGCGTTCCCGTCAGATCTCAGATATGGATCGTCAGTAGCAATCTGATTACCAGTCAGATAAGATGTATTGCAACCATGCATTCCACAGCTAAAACCGGAAAACCAAACCGCTCAGCCATTCTAATCTACCGATTTGGTATCTTCTGAAATTTCTGATGCTGAAAGACCAAACGAAAAACTGCTCCTACCTGACACTACAAAATCTCAAATTGAGGTCTAGTTCATGAACCTATATCTGACAAAAGAAATATATCAGCCAATCCTCATGCCATCAACTCTGGAACAAACACAAACTGAGATGCTTTCGAAGCGACAAGTTGCGAGGAGGACATCAAGGGAACCCGGACATCAATCCTCTGCTGGCTCTGCAGTCTCCTTATCAACAACATCCGGGAGTTTCAACTGATCAGCCGCTGCAGGTGCACATCACACACCATGTTGCAGTTAGACAAGCAAGAATTAGCGTGTTCATGAAGATAGCAAATGCTAAAACAGTAGTTATGCAAGTAGAGCTACTATTCAGATGCTGCATTTTTCTCACTGAAGAAGGACAAAACAACCATTCCCACGGCAAACTAAATGCATCTCCCACTACCATTTGAACTAGTCTTAACTGCAAACAATGCATTTTACAGCACATGAAACAAACCCAAGAGAGCTAAAAAAAAGTGCATATGGAATATAGATAGGTAGCAATAGCAATTACAGAGGATGGAGTTCGGATGATTCAGGATGAATCACGCCGTGACACAGTTGGGAAATGGATTTCATTACAATATTTTTGATAACCTCTCTCTCCCCTCCGATCTCTGTAGATATACCACTCTCTCACGCCTTCCTCAGATGGATCACGCCCAGTCTGGGCCTTGCACTCGGGAGCTGGGCCGACGCTGTCGAGTGCTCCTTCTCGGCCCATCTTCCTGGTTGTGTTCGAGCGTGTCGGACGCAGCCTCCTGCAGTCTCGTGCTGCTGACATTCCCCCCAGCTTGCCAGCAGGCTGGGGCTCGAGGGAAACATTGTCGAAGAGCTTCGATGTCTTCCCATGTGGCCAACGATGTAGGAAGACCGGACCACTGGATCAAGGCTTGAAGACGCACCTCCGTACCGGATGATGCCACACGCTTCTGGAGAATGCGCTCTCGCACCTGCAAACTATCAATAGTATCTGGTAATGGTTGAGCAGTAATGTTTCCCGGCACGGCACCCTTGAGTCGTCCTGGGCAAAAATAACCGAGAACCGAACCGAACTAACCGGAACCGAAACCGAACTAACCGAAACCGAATAATTCGGTTCCCATTTATCAGTAACCGAAATATACCAGGTTAATTCGGTTTCTGGGCTCGGTTAACCGAAAGAACCGAATTCAAGTCCAGCTAGACTTTCAGCCCATCTATGCAAAGCCCATTAACTAACCCTAGGTATATATACCAATACATCCGTCCATCTCATCCCAGCTCCCTTCGCTAGTTCCCTTCCCAGCCGCCACTCTATTTGCTTCTCTCTCTCTCCAGACGCTAGGCACGGCTCTCAGCTCACCTCCCCTGGATGCACGCAGGCACGCAGCCTTGCCTTGCCAGCCAGCTCTCTTGTGCTCCCGCACACAGCCACGCAGAGTTGCTGCCTGCTGCAGCTAGCCAGTGGAAGGGGTATGAACTAAGTTGTAATGAACCTTTTTTTAAGATTCGTAACAATCGTCTGAACCTACCTTTGCTTGCTCCTCGCCCCAAACTCCGATTCCTCCTTTCTCCCACGCCTCTGCTAACAGTATAGTTGCAGTTTGACATAAACCCAAGTACCCACTGCGAAAACTCTTTCAGTTCTCTTTTTATCCGCCTGCATCTTCATATGGTTCTTATCTCTTGTGAGATGTTGCTGAATAAGTGGCTGGATCATGGATTTCTGTTGTAACCAATCATCCAAAGAAGAAAGTGGACAAGCAGAAGCTGAATCTAAACCTAATTGACGAGGAGACTGGCCATATAGCACATAAAAAGGAGATTGATTCAGGGAAAAATGCCATGACGTGTTGTACCAGAACTCGGCAAGATGAAGTCAATCGTACCACTTAGACGGGGCGGCATTGGCGAAGCAACGTAAAAATGTTTCCATACATTGGTTGACCCGCTCGGTTTGTCCGTCAAACTGAGGGTGGTAAGCAGAACTCATACGTAGTTGAACATCTGCTAGACGAAACAGTTCCCTTCACAGCTGACTGGTAAAAATTATGTCACGGTCGGAAACAATGGTTGTTGGCAGACCATGGAGCTTATAGATATGCATCATGAATTGCTTGGCCACTGTAAGTGTTGTGAATGGATGCTTGAGGGCAAGGAAGTGACTGTATTTGGAAAATAAGTCGGCTACCACAAGGATACAATCATAGCCATGAGAGTGAGGTAACCCTTCAACGAAGTCTAGGGAGATTACCTGCCATGTAGCTGTTGGTGTAGATAATGGCTGCAAGAGGCCTGGGTACTTAACACGTTCAGGTTTTGCTTGCTGGCTAGTGGGGCAACTGCGTATGAACTTAGCAACATGTTTCTTGAGTCTCGGCCAAGCAAACAATGCTTGAAGGCGTTTTGTTGTTGCTGGAATGCCCGAATGACCCCCCAGAGGTGAACTATGGAAAGCATGCAGTAGTTGCTATTGCAGTGTGGTATTATGACCCACCCATATGCGATTCTTGTATTTGAGTAGACCTTCATGCAGTGAAAAATTTGTTGCAGCTATACTGTCAGTGGCCAGCTTGGACAGGAGTAATTGGGCTTGAGGATCAGTCTGATAGCCTTGAATAATAGCAGTGCACCATTGAGGTGTGGCCGATGAAATCGCACAGCAAACACTGACAAGGTGCTGGCGCCGAGATAGTGCGTCAGCCGCACTGTTTTCATTCCCCTTCTTGTACACAATGCGGTAGCGAAGGCCCAGTAACTTGGTGAAAACCCGTTGTTGCCAGATTGTGTTTAGTCGCTGATCATTCAGATGAGTAAGGGACTGTTGATCTGTGAAAATCATGAACTCAGCAAGTTGCAAGTAAGACCGCCACTGTTCAACGGCAATTAGGATCGCCAAATATTCCTTTTGGTAGATGGAGAGACCTTGCGTCCTCGGGCCCAGGGCCTTGCTCACATAGGCCAAGGGATGTCCGTCTTGCAACAACACTGCTCCCACTCCAGTCTGGCATGCATCTGTTTCGATGGCAAACGGTTTGGCAAAGTTAGGAATGCCCAAGATGGGTGCTGAACACGGGGCCTATTGCAACGCTGCAAATGCTTGTTGATGGTCTTGCGCCCAGAAAAGAGTTGATGCTTTTTGAGAAATTGAGTCAATGGCTTGGCGATAACGGCGAAATGACGCACAAACTTACGATAGAAACCTGCGAGGCCCAAGAATCCTGTGAGTTCTCTGGTATTTGTTGGTGGTGGTCAATGCATCACAGCTGTCACTTTCTCAGGGTCAGTACTCACTCCTTTAGCACTCAAGATGTGGCCCAAATATCTAATTTCTTGCTTGACAAAGTGACACTTTTTGAGCTTGATAACCCACTGATCCTTTGCTAACAGCGACAACACCTCATGTAAGTGTTGGAGGTGTTATGTGTAAGTGTAGCTATAGACTAAAATGTCGTCGAAGAATACCCATGCACAACGACGAAGGACCGGTGCCAATGTTGAATTCATAGCGCCCTGGAATGTTGTTGGTGCTCCGGTAGCTCCAAAAGGAACCACTGTGAACTCAAAATGGCTAGTGTGAGTAGAGAACGCGGTTTTGAACTCTTCTCCTGGTTGCAGGCGAATCTGGTGATAACCGAAATGTAGGTCGAGTATGGAAAACCATGCTGCAGATCCCAATTCATCAACTAGCTGATCAAAGATGGGTATCGGGTATATCGATTTCACTGTCATGGCATTTAGATAGCGGTAATCGACACAAAAACGCCATGAACCGTCTTTCTTCCGAACCAATAGCACTGGTGAGGAGAATGGTGATTTGCTAGGCTGAATTAGACCTTGCTAGAGCATTGTTGACACTTGTCGTTCAATTTCATCCTTCAAACTGGGAGGATAGCGGTAAGCGCGAACATTCACTGGTGTAGCACCATTGATTAAAGGAATGGCATGTTCACAAGCACGCTTCGGAGGTCGTGATGTTGGCACGAACATTCACTGGTGTAGCACCATTGATTAAAGGAATGGCATGTTCACAAGCACGCTTCGGAGGTCGTGATGTTGGCACGAACATTCACTGGTGTAGCACCATTGATTAAAGGAATGGCATGTTCACAAGCACGCTTCGGAGGTCGTGATGTTGGCACTGTAAATATGTGGGGAAATGTGGCCAATATTGCTGAAATATCCGGTGGCAACGCCGTAGCTGATTCCGCGGTATCCGACACATCAACGGATAGCAGCTGAAAGACAACATCTGTAGCGTTTGGTGCAGTCAATCCTTGTAACACGAATGATGTACCGTTGAGTGGGATAGATAGCCACTTAGATTTCCAGTGAACTTCCATCAGACTATACAACTCTAACTAGTCCATACCCAATATGATATCATAAGAGTCCATAGGAAGGACTCTGAGATCATGATGAAACTTATGAGTACCCAAACTAAAGTGACAACCCACAATAGCTGAAGTGCAATGCAGCAACTGTCCATTGGCCACTTTGACAGATGCTGACATAGGTGTATATTCCAGCTGCTTAATCGCTCGGCCATAGAGGCTGCGATGAACAATGCAGAGCTTCCTGAATCTACCAACACAGCAACTGGGTAGCCCAGGATAGTACCTTGAAACTGTATAGTGCGAGGCCCGTGGCCTCCACGCTGAGCATCAGGAGACAAGGCCAAGAAAATTGTCCCGAAGGATCACCTAGTGACTCTTGCTCAGGTTCTGGTGACTCAGAGAAGGCTTCCAACTGAAACAAGTCCCAGATTTCTTGAATGGCGTTGAGCGAAATGGATGTAGAATATTTGTGGCCACGAAACCACTTCTCAGCACACACATCACATAAACCCCGTGCACGCCGATATGATCGCAATGCAGATAGCTTGTCATCAGGTGTTTGTGATAGCACCTTGGGTTCCGGCTTGGCACCCGGTGTGATCTGTTGTTGCGGCGGCCTGGGTAGAGGCAGGGTCGTCGAGGTGGTCCTTTGAAGCTTGATCCACGTTCATGGACGTGGAATCCATGCCTTCTAGGTGTGTCTCCCATCTCCTCCTACAACAAAGCGAGTGTATACGCAGTATTGAGGTTTGGTGGCCTTTGTAATGCAACAATAATGCAAATGGCATGCCTAAGGCCATCCACGAAGCGAGTTGTGTAATAGTGCAAATCAGGATTGGGCTAATAAGCTTTGAGTTGATCGAACAAGGTGGCAAAGCGAGTGACATAATCAGTAACTATTGAATATTGGTGTATGTGGAACATTTGCCATGACAGCTTATCTCGCTGGTCACGAGCAAAACGATCATGAAAGAGTTGACAAAAGTCGGACCAAGGAATTCTATCTGGATTTTCTAGAGATTCAATCCAACATGCAGCATCCCCCTGGAAATGCATGCGTGACACCTTCACCGACCGACGGGATGAACGTCATACATGTCGAAATAATCCTCTGCCTGGGTGATCCATAATCTAGTGTACGCGCCCTCGTATGTAGGAAAAATAAGCTTAGGCAAGCGGCCATTGTCATTGTGCAAATTGTGGGCATGCTGGTCGTGAGAGTGGATCGCAAAAGGAGGACCATGAAACGCTACGACCTCTGGGCTAGTATCAGGATGCGTACCATTGGTCGGGGGATGGTACGGAAGAAAATTTCCCCCAAATCCATCCACCCGTGGAGTCGATTCGACGTGGTGCCCGCTGGGCCGAGCAGTCATGATGTCGGCAGATGAGCGCGCGGCGGTCTGCTCCGACATGGATGGTGCTTGCGGAAAAAACGCGGACGTGGTAGCCCCGTTGACCACCAAACGATCCCAGTACATGGTGAGCTTGTCGATCTTGAGCGTGAGGTCGTCCACGATCCCCTCCGATTCCTGGCGCCAGTTCTCCAACTCGCCCGGAGCTTGCGTGATGTGGTCGAGCCGAACGTCCTGGCGCCACAATGAGTCGGCGATGATCTCGGACTGGCGGATCTCCGAGTCGGTGATGTGACGCTCTCAACTGAGGTCAGATTCGTCGATGCGTCGATTGATGGAGTCGTCGACGGCCGTCGTCGACCTCCTTGAACCGCAGCTCGATGGCAGCATCACGATCGCTGAACTTGGTGTTGATCTCCTCTATCTGGGTCTTCTGCTCGGCGAAGAGGCGGTGCATCTCGTCCAGCAACACCTTGGAGTCGGGGTTCATGGCTCCCAATCGACTGGCGAAACGAGTGTAGTGTGGGTGGTGGCGGAGGTTGTGGTGGCGGCCGTGGAGGATCCAGGACGCGCCCAACTCAGATCACGCGCGCCTGGGAATTACGGAGATCGAACTCGAAGGGGGCGAGTTCCAATCTCAACAACCTGAGGCAGTTGCGAGCAATCGATGAGATGGGAAGTAGCGTGGGTAGTAATCGAACGTTTTTTATACCAGATGTAAACAGGAGTGCATATGGAATATAGATAGGTAGCAATAGCAATTACAGAGGATGGAGTTCGGATGATTCAGGATGAATCACGCCGCGACACAGTTGGGAAATGGAGTTCATTACAATATTTTTGATAAGCTCTCTCTCCCCTCCGATCTCTGTAGATATACCACTCTCTCACGCCTTCCTCAGATGGATCACGCCCAGTCTGGGCCTTGCACTCGGGAGCTGGGCCGACGCTGTCGAGTGCTCCTTCTCGGCCCGTGTGGGACGCAGCCTCCTGCAGTCTCGTGCTGCTGACATATACACTCATCAACACAAAATTCTTGTACTGATTTGTGCTATGCATCCCATTCACAGTAAACTCAGAACCACATAAATTCAGAATGAGCCAGCAGGAAGTTTACAGGGAAAAAAACTCAGATCAAGTTCAGAACTACATGCCGATTAACACCATCAAGAACCTCTACGATTAAGAAGTAGAAACTCAGATTAAGCTGGCAAGAAGTTAAAATAGCCACCACTGACCTATGTTGTCAGCCCTGAGGACTACAATGTCGAGGCGTCCCTGCCGCGCGGCAGGCCCGTGATGAGGGGGGAGGGGGAGGGTGAGGGGTCAGCAGCCCGTAGCGGCCGGCGCGGATGAACATCGTGAGGCGGCAGAACTCCAGCGTGAGGTGCGCTAGTCTGCTTCGTAGCCGCGGCGTGAAGATACATGCCGTGCTCCACGCTCCGTAGCCGCACGAACTCCGCGCCCTCGAACACTTCCATGGCCGCCGCCGGCTTCGGAGATGGAGAGGCCGACGCGGATTAGCTCCTCCTCGATTGGCTTCTTGGTTTTTGGTTTTTGAGAGGAAGACAGAGCGAAAGAGTTCGTTAAGACGGTTACGCTTGTTCGCGGTGCTGAACGCTATTTGAAGGAGCCGTAAGCATAAGGCCAGTTTCTGACGGGTGGGGCCAACGAAGGTCAAAGTTTTGTTACAGCCTGCGAGCGTGAGTCAACGATGCCATGCCAGCGTCCAGAGTTCCAGACTCGCCAGCGAACGCCCAAACCACAAACCGTAGTGCAAGAATCAATCAAACAACAGAGTTTTGGATTTCTGCAAAGCACAAAAGGTCCGGTTGCCAGCTCTTGAAACTAAGTGAATTTACAGATCGAGTTAGATGGATCCATGGCGTCTCCTGTGCTGTGTTCCTACGTGTCGAGCTCGAGAAGGTCGGGCGACGGCGAGCCACCCTTCTTGTTCGTCTTCCTGCGGAACGGGCGGCACGCCTTGACGCTGAGGTCGACGGCGGCAGCGAGCGCGACGAACATGGCGGCGTCCTCCATGCACGTGACGTGGCGCATGGCGAGCTGCACGAACGGCCTGCTGCTCCCCGCCTCCCCTTCCACCCTGCAGCTCATGACGAACCCTCCTCCTCCGCCGACGGCTGACGCGGCGCCGAGGCTCGCCGCGCAGTGCTCGGCCGCCGTGGCGGAGGGCGCCTGCCTGTCCATGTCGATGAAGAACTCCCCACCCTTGTCGCTGCTCAATGGCACCTCCGACACGAGCACGCAGTCGTCGTGGCGGTCCGGGAGCAGGTGCAGCCGCAGCCGCACCGTGTCCTTGCTGCTCGCCGCTGGCGCCGGCCCCACCGCCGCGTCGCGCCACGCCACCAGGCGGCCCCACGGCTGCCAGCTGTCGGAGGACCCCGAGGTGTCGGCGCGCACGATGAGCCAGGCGCCCGGGTTGGACCGAGCCACCGTGTCACCTCCCGGCGCCGGCACGAACGGGGTGGCCATGAACGCCGCGGCGACGGCCGAGCCGGACAGGTCATGGATCACCACCTTCCACCCCTTCCTCTCCTTCCTCACCATCTCCATGTCTGCCGCCTTGTCCTCGCTGCTGGAGCTCGACCAGTACTGCCCGTCACTCTGAGACGGCCGCCTGTCGCGGATGAACTTGCAGCTGAACACGGGCTGCCGGATGCTGCCATGGAGCTGGACAACTTGCGGGTTGAGGGCGATCTCGTCGTCGAACTGGAAGATGTAGCGGGGATCAGCCTCCAGCTTCACCCTGAGGTGGAGCTCCGTCCTGGCCTGCGCCTTGCCGATGCACGCCCACCCATGGTGCAGCAGCACGGGCTTGCCGTCCCGCCACTCCGACGACGCCGCGAGCTCCACCCTGAACACGCCGACGAGCCGCCTCCACCTGCAGGCGGGGACGACGCCGCAGCGAGAAGAAGCGCCACCGAAGCGGGCCAGGTAGTACACGGCGACCTCGAGGCACGATGTCCGTGGGGGCCGGAAACACCCCGACGCCGCCAGCGCCCTGAGGTCGGACTCGTCGAGGGAGAAGACCGCCGCGTTGGTGAACGGGTCTAGGTTGAACGCCGACGAGTGGACCAGTGGCACCGGAGCCGTCTGCACCGGGAACCCGCCCAGTCGGATCTCGCAGTCGCACAGCCGCCCCGCCGCCTTGCTAGCGTTTCCGCCGGCGGGGAGCTTCAGACCGAGCTGCCCGACTGAGAGCCGCACAAATGGCTCGGGATCCATGGCGCACGTGTCACTGCGAACCACCAATCTCCATTGCCCGTTGCTGCTGCTGCTGCTGAAAATTTGGAATGTACATGCATGCTGTCAGATTTTACAACAATGAATAAAATGAAGGAAAGGACTACGCTTGGCTTATCAGCCGGCTAACAATATTTTCTCTTACAATAAAACAGCCAAAAACAATCTCAGCCGGTTTATCAGTCACCGAAATGATCAATCGAACAGAATGTAAAAGTCCGTTTGGATGGTAGAAATGTTTCACATATGAATTACCACAATCCCTGCCAAACATCTTTTCCATAAAACGATTCTCCTTGAATCACTTTACAAACGTTTCTCTATTTTGAACTAGAAATGAGAATCACACAAATATGAGTTTCGCAGCGATTCTAGTTTATTTCAAGGTGAATTTGGATCAATAGCCAAACGGTTTCACCAATTCTTACCAAGTGATTCTATTTCAACAAAGAAACGTTTCTAGAGAGAATCTAGATCCGAAACGTTTCTATGAGAATCTGAATCCTTACCAAATGCACCCTAAGGAGACAAGGTTGAGCAATCACATAATGTGACTATTTAGTTTAAAAAAACAGAAACGAAGTAGCCAAAGGAAATTGAAGCCACAAGCACAACGAATCCGATGACATCTTATGGTTCGATGTCTGCAATGCGCTCGTTTCGGTAATGGAACATCCAACTCAGCGCATGGTTTGATTTGAAGACACATTCTCCTACCGGTTCTACCTTCTCTAACGCTTTCACTGTATTATTTTTATCTCTCCTCTCATAAAGCCCGTGTAAGTAGGAGAATCTAGTTTTTTAGTTTTATCTGTTCTCACTAACTCTTGAGAGGAGAGGATATGAGAGATAAAAACCGCTTCTGTAAAAGTATATAAACAGTGAATGCATCAAAAATAGTTAGATGTGGTAGGAGCCCTACCAAACAAGGCATAAGTAATCCACTCTAGCAAACAAGGTGTAGTTCAAGGTGAAGCAACATATTTGTAGGGGAAAACATGATCCCGACATCTACTAGATGACTAGATCCTAGTGTTTCCATTTGAATTTAGTATAACTCTATGGAACATACTCAGATAAAAGTTCTATATCCTAGTGTTTCCATTTGAATTTAGTATAACTCTATGGAACATACTCAGATAAAAGTTCTATACACTTTTATTTTTTGAAAAAAAATCCATACGACACAATTTTTTAGGGGGGCGGAGGGGAGGAGCACTCCCCAACTTTGATTGCATAGGAGCTGCAAAAAGCATTACATCTTAGTTACATGAGTAGCAAAGCTACATTTATACGACACATCACTCTTGATTCTCTGCATAGAAGCAAAGTATGGGACTATTGGTGCATTGGAGGAAAGCAAAGTACCTGTTTCACAGATTTATAATCCAGCTCTACCTTATCTAACAAGGATTATTAGGCTAGGATCTTCCGGGGGGGGGGGGGGGGGGGGGGGGTTAGCTAGGATCAGGGGGAAGGCAACATATTTTTCCGAGAGAAAAAAGCATGCTCGCGGTATCTAGCTAGATACTGAATATAGTCCAACCTTAGCGAACCTTCACAAGATTTTATACCACAAAGAGGAATTGAATGCTAATCCCAGTATATTCCCACTTTGACCGTCACTGTTGCAAAAGCACTACAAAAAGGCACTGTTAACACCACAAAGAGCAAGACCAAAGTTGATTAAACAAACAGAGCACCAGAAAAGCAAAAGGCATCATCGGGTGCTTTTGCAATGATGGCAGCAGTGGAAATGTCATTAGCATCCCAGGCTCCCAGCTCGGTTGCAAACTTGCAACGCGAAGATGCATTGCAATTGTAGAAAAGAAATCCCAGGCTGCCAGCCAAAGGCATCTTCCCACGAGATCGAGCAGCATCAATGGCGAGACACCATGATTAAACTGATACTGATCTGATCGCCCTGGGAAGGGAAGGGAAGGGAAGCGAAGCGAAGGAGGGAGGGAGGGAGGGAGGGAGGGCAGCCATGGCTGTACGTGCCTGTCACTGTCAGTGAGGACGAGGTAGCCTAATCACAGCGTGCTCCCTTGCTTCCATTTGTTTAAGTAACCGATGCCCAAAGCTTCCTCCGGGAAGCCGCCGCCGATGCCCGATGCCTTCTGCGTCGTATACTCGTACAAATGAGCGTGCGGAGGGGAGATACCAAACCTTTGCCCACTACAGCGCGAACGAACCCCTCCTGCACCGGGCAAACGCCCACGTCGCCGCCACTCGCCGAGCGCCCACGTAAAAGGCGGCCGCCACGCCGCGCGCACGGCACCGCGTCGAGCGATATTACCCCCGCGCCCCCCGCCTCTATCCTTGACGCTGGCATGCTGCTGGCCATCGCTGTAGCCCACCATGTCGTCGTCGTCGTCCACCCGAGTAGGCGAGCCCCCTGGCAGCAGCGGCCATGCCCATGGCCCGCGCCACGTCCATGAGCTGGAGAGCCACCTCGACGCTCCTCAGCAGCTCCGCGTCCGCGAGCGGCAGTCTCCGCGGCGGTACAACATGAGGCGTCGCCGATCGAGCGCGCTACAATGGTTAGCAGCGGTGCTATTCACGGTACTAGCAGTGGTGGTATTAGTAGGCGCGGTATCGATCCTAGTGGTGGTGCTCCTCCTCCAGCCACGGGCGCCATACATGGCGGTGCGAGCAGCGACGCTAGACACGCTGGTGTACGACCAGCAAGGCGCGCTGGACGACGTGCAGCTGTCGATCCGCGTGGAGGCTCGCAACGACAACGCCCACTCTCCGGCGACCTTCTCCCGCCTCGAGTGCCGGCTCGACTTCGCCGGCGCCACGCTCGCGGTGCTCCGCGCCGACACGTTCCGAGTGCCGGCTAGAGGAGGTCTGTCGCTGGCGTACGTGGCGCGCGCGCAGGGCGCACCGCTTGGATCCACTGGCAGTGCTGCTGTGGAGGCCGCGCTCCGTGACGGCGTTGTGCCGTTTGGGATGGATGGGGAGGCTAGGACGCGGTGGAAGATCGCTGGACTTGTCGTCATTAACCAGTGGACGAGGCTTGCTTGCCATATCCGCTTCTTCTGGCCTAATGGCACCGCTCTCCACTTCAGATGTAGCTCCAAGTCCAAGTTCTTGTTCTTCTGACCGGGCGTGGTGGATTAAGATTCAAGAACAGCGAATGGCTTCATCGGTTTCTTTCTTGGATTGGGTTCGTTCGATCTCACTTGTTAATTCAGTCTAATGTCTCATGTATAGTTTATATAGGTCGGCAGAAAAAAAAAAGAGATGATGAATTCTTTACTAGTACTAGCTCTTCTTTCTATCCTTGCCATTTGTAAATTAATTCTAGATAGGAAGAACCAGCAGAGCATACCTCCGGATCTGAGGTAGGGGAGAAATGGAGTGGAAACAATCAAACAGAGTTGGTGTGAGTTCGTTACAGCTTTTTTTTTTCATCCAAAACTTTGTTGATTGGTTGGAAAATTTGCTGGAATCGCAGTCGTTTTGATAATCAAAGGACAGAAAGGCAGGGGAGGAGATAAAAGGAGAGACCAGCGTCAGCACCACCATGGAAAAGAGGACCAGAACCAAAGCAAAGCATGTGAGGGAGTCAGACGTGGAAGAAGAAGAAATGTGTTGCGCTGGCAACAACAACGCGCTCAGTATCAGTAGTCTGCATGTGCCCCCTTTCTTGTTCCTTTTCTTGCTCCAGTCCATCCTATTTCTAACTCCTATCTGGTTGCTTTGCATGTTTATATAGAAGAAAATGAAGCAAGCCCAGATACCAAGAATCTCCTAACTCGTTCACTCAACCACTCCCAAGTTATTACAAAGAAAAAAACATATAGAGATCAAAAGTGTATGCATAACACAAGAAATTGATACTACAGCAGTATAGTACTATTAGTAAGTAGATATATACATACTCCCTTCGTCCCATTAAAAATATCATTTAAAAAATATATTTATGAGGAAAACACGATTTTCTAATAATACTCTCAATGAAACGGGGAGAGTATATACATATTGCATCAAATAGATGGTTACCACATATTAGGATTGGTCTAGTTTAGTTATAACTTTATTTTATTGTCTTTAGTTAATTATTAGTGATTGTGTTTTACAACTTATTTGCATGCGTAAATTTTAAGAATCAAACTTTGTAATGGTTGACCAAATTCTATTTCGATAGTTGAAGCCGGGTATGAAATATCTATTATCTAAAAAATTACTTTTGTATCTAATGTCTGAAAGTAGTAGGCATGTATTGCTGTTTAGAACTATATATACATAGAAGATGCCAAATTAAAGAGCTCTGTTCAGTCAGGTATTCAGGAGGCACAGAGAAGAACTTAAACAGAACAGAACTGAATCAGACTGAATTTACCTTTGTTATTATTGTGTTCTCCTTAAAAACTGCCTCATCGGTTTCTCTGACCCTCCTCGCGAGCAAGAAGACGACGCGGAACTGCACAAGGGAGAGGGGAGGCCGAGGTGGACTCCGATGAATCGATGGATGCACTCACTCAGCTACTATAGCTGCTGCCTAGCGAGCAAGCTAGCTACACGCGGTAGCGGCTGCAGAGCCCCAGTCTCCAGAGGCCCTGGAAGCAAGAATTCATGGGTGTGCAGGCCAGAGGCCGAACCAACGGAGGAATTGGACCGGTCGGGAGGTGGAAGAAGAGGCTGGCCGGGCAGCCGAGGAGGAGGAGGAATCGGCGGCCGATGCTGAGAGGTGAGAACGTGACAAGGGAAAGGGAAGCGAGGGAGGAAGATGACGACGAGACGACGGCGGCGGCAGCGGCGACCACGGCAACTACTTATACTTATACCCCCGCGGGGTACGGCAGCGGCAGGGCTGGCGCGAAAGTTTAGTCGCCGGTTTTTTGAGCTAAAGAAAGAGGATTAGGCAGAGCACGCAACTGCAGCTGTTGATGGAGAGTGTCGTGTCGTGTCGCGTGGGATGGGATGGATGACGACAGCGGAATGAGATGAGCCAGCTGGAGCGCACCGCGCGCCCCCATCCACTTGCCGGCCGGCCTCGCTTTCCGACAGCCTGGCTCGACGGCGACCTACTACTCCGGCGAGGCGAGAGCAGTCAACCAGAACTGCGCGGCGCGCAAGCGTGACTGTGTACGTACTCTACAGGTACAGCGTATTTCCGATGCGGCGCGTCACTGCTGTACTGTACGTCCTTGTACACGCACGCACCCGGACTTCTCGATGCAGGAATTTCCAGACGAGTCGCGTGCGTTCACCGGCGTGTCTTGTGCCCTGTTTGTCTTTTTTCTTTCTTTTCCCTTCATTTGCCTGCGTACATCAGTACATGTGCGCGTACTCAAGTAACACAAAAATCATAACATTTATTTATGATACGAAATTAATATTATTAAATTAATTATGAAATGTTTTTCTATAATAGATCAAATTGAAGATATAAATATTAATCTATTAGAATTTGAGCTAGATAGAATGATAAAAATCCTTTCTTTTTTTTGGGTGGGGGAGGGGGGTCGAATAGAGTAGAGGAAAGGAAGGAAATACAGTTATTCGACATGTTTAATTGATCGTTTTGGTGGTTGTTAAGTTGGCTGGTGTTATTTTTGATTATTTTGTTATGTGAGAGAAACATTGTTTCACTGCCTATAAACCAAGCGAGCATGGCATTGTGCATCCTAGTAGATTAGATTAGATTAGAGTAGTACTTATAGCTGTAGTATAACTGTATAAAGTCAACACGGTCCCCAAGGTCCTTTAATCCGGCAAGGAGTCTGCATGCCACCGCAAATCAGGGTGCTTGTCAGGCCTAACATCTTCGTCTTTCCCACCGTTGGGCACTATGGCGTGTGGCCTAACAAAACGTACGTCTTCTGAGACTTTTGACCTTGGCAGACACGCCCTATGATCATGCATGGTGGTACTGGTACAGAGAATGTGAGAGAGATCACACGACAAATCCAACTGCAGGAATTTCCCACGATACAAATTCCCAAGTATTCGGCGCCCACACGGCCACACCCACGCACAGCATGGGTTGGGAGCTGCGCGCCACGTATCAGTGATGAAAGCACACGTGTACCCGTTTCAACAAATGCACTGGACTTTTATTGTTTAGCATAATTAATTTAGACTCTGCCTCCTCTGGAAATTAGGATGCAATTTGTCTTAAGCATTGTACGGTGTACAACCATTATCATCTGATCTTGAATCGATTTAACAGATACCAACATATAAACATGGTGTCCTTTACATTTATAATCCTTAATTTATACTAGGTTGTTCACTTAAACTTATTAGATCAGCTTATCATTTATGTTATAATATTTTTCTCTTATAATAAAACAATAAAAAACAATGTCAACTAGTCTATCAGTCGCAGAAACCATCTGCCGTAATTAGAAACAACTTCTTATATAAAATGGTTAGAATTATCTTATAGTTCTAAATTTTAGCTTATGATCTCGTTGTTTCACACAACAATGACTTTTTCTTTACGTGTCTTTCTCTTCTCCACTTTAATACGAAAACATAAAAAATAATACTCCATTTGTCCACAAAAGAATGAATTTCTGTATTTGTTCTAAGTCAAACTTTTTAAACTTTGACCAAATTTCTAGAATAAAGTATTAAAAGTTATGATATCAAACTAGTATTATATTATTAGATTTATCTAAGAACATATTTTTATATGGTACTCATTTTAAGTCATATATGTTGTTATATTTTTCTATAAAGTTAGTTAAAGTTAAAAAAAATTGACTGACACAAATTTTAAGAATTGATTCTTTCATAGACGGAGAGACTATTATGAGCTATCATATAACATAATCTATAAATCTGCGACACGTAGCAATATACCAACCCCTATATATATGTTATCCAATTGTTTTAGCCATTTCTCACCCTCAAATTTGTTTCTCACTTTCTCTGTCAATAGCCTTTTCCATCTACAATGAATTTATCTTTTATATAAATTGACCTTCCCGCACCGGAGGGACACTTGGTTTTCCCGTTCGACATGAAAAAAAAACCACTAAAATTGGAATCCTTTGAAAAAATCTCTGATTCTTAATACTGCTAATTATAGAAACAAAGTCAGTCCAACATTTAAAAAAGTCCTAGAAATACTTAGAATAATGAGAAACACATGATCCTTAATTTTGTTGACTTTTCGATCATAACACCAATGATAAACTTTCAACATGTTCTATTTTCTAAAAAATACCCACACTTGTCATTGGGAAAAATACAAAAGAATGACAGCTAAATTTACATCTAAATTACCTACATCTACCATTATGAAAGATATTTTAAAATAACTCTAAATTTATATTTAAATTACCCACCTTTACTATCGTCGAAGATATTGCAAAATAACCTAGAGACCTATCTCAATCATTGTGAAAAATAAATGAAAACTAAATCCAAATTTTAAAAGTGCGTCCATGATTCCATGAATCACCAGTTCCAACCCATATTTGTAGGAAAGAGCACAGAATTAACAATATGCACTATTCACATGATTCCCCCTATGGCATTTTCCTGCTTCCACCCGTCAGTTCCCACATGTGTAATCCAGTCACCACTAGTCCATTTCAACTTTGTGCTATTGCCGACATGATCCCATACTTCCAATCTTTGGATGAGGCGGAGCATTAGTATAAGCAACTGTCATTTTCTAAATGAGTATGGAATAAATAAACCAAGGAGCCGTTTGGATTCTTTAATTTTAGAAAAATATAATCTACTTAATAGATTAGATTACTTGACTTAGAATTTAGGGTAATGCTAAGGTACACCCTTTATTTGCTAGGAGGTAATATCTGAAATAAATCTGAGTTATTGATTTTTAAGAATTTCTAACTAATTAATTAATCTAGGAAAAGAAAAAATAACCTCAAATTCCTCTCGTCACAGGAGATTACGGGTGGGCATGCAACCCTTTCCTTGTTCAAATGCATGGTCATATCCTTCCTTCTGTGATGGTTACCGCATACTTTCTTTTGCATGATATTTTTCCTTAAAAGTGGTATACTTTTTTTATTTTACAAAAAAATATACGTCACATATATACAAAGTATCAAAGTCTAGCACATTAATCGAGCTGAACTTTAACGATTTATAATATATTACACGTCAACACATTACATAATCAAGTGTGTACATTATACTAATTTAATTAAAACTAATTACATAATTGAGAGGACCAATAAAACATGTAACTATTATTATAAAGTTTTGTAGACGCTGCGTGCCTGAGTTACAAAGTGTATCAATAAATAGTTAGTTTACTCTAATTAAGTTGTATTATATCTAAAGTTGCAAAAATAAAAAGATTCATTATATCTAAAAGATCATGTATGCATCAATTAGATTTAAAAGAAAATCTTTATATATAAAACTTTCCTCATTTTACTTATTACCTCTTACGAAGTAATAGATGATTTCAACCATCCGATCTACTTAAATGAACGGCTCATAGTTATTTGGGAGTACCACAACAATGCCCTAGAATTTATTTGGCATTTCACATCTTTCCAAAGTTCATATATAAGTCTATCTTAAATTCAAAAGCGTGAGAGATGAAAAATAATTATATGGATCACCATGCTATGCTATGTTTCTACCTTGTAACTTATAATGTGTTCTTTAACTTGCTCTCCGATGGTACAAATGCAACACATAAATAGGTCTCTCGTATATAGTCTATAATAACATACAAATATATTTCATATACAACTATATTAAAATAAATTCAATTCCAAAAATCCAACCAAAGGAATTTCGCAACATTTCTATGTTTCTATTTAAAACACCATTCAAATAATATGCATTTATCAGGACGGGCTTAAAGTCTTCAGGTTAAGGACTATCGTCCGATCCTAAATCCTGAATTCTTGATTTCAGTTCTTCCCGAGAAAAAAAATGTGGACCATTGTACCAAACTTACCTGTGCAAGCACGACTAGGGTAGTCCTCTGACATTGAAAGCGATAGAGTGTTTTTGAAAGCGATAAGTCAGAGGTGCAATTGGCAATGGGAACAGAGGCACAATTTGCATGAAGGGCAGGTGTAACAGAAACATCCTGTTGCCGGCCGGCCGGCCTTCTCCATGATTGGGCATCTTCAGTTTCCAATCAAGCATGGCTATAAATTTGCCAGCCGCACTCCTGCTGAAAGCAACAGCTTCATTTGCACTCCTCTGTTGGTTTTCATGAGGCTCTCAACACTCATCGTCACTGAAGTGAACCGGCTTGTTTTCTCCAATGTCTCATCCTTCAGGCACAGTGCTTGATGTCTATGCGCACTACAAGCTGTAGTCTAACTACAACATATGAGCGGATTGGCTATAGGAGCGAGCATCTGTGTTTGCATGGCATGTGCCATTTGAGTTGTAGATTATTAGAGGTAACTGAAACCACATCCATAGGAGTATGAATAGTCCTCTAATATCTGCTCCATTCTAGAATCGATTTTAGCACTGATACTTAGAGAATTACACATACAAGTAGCGTCAAACATAGAAGCTTGTCTATGGTTTGGTTTCAGTTTGTCAAATTCCTTGTCATACCTTAATTAAATTCGCCGGGATTGCTTGTTACATGGACGTCAACATTCAATAAGCGTCAAACTTAGAAGCTGATTTGGTTTCAGTTTGTCAATTTCCATGTCATACCTCAATTAAATTTGTCAGAATTGCTTGATACATAGACATCAACAACAGTAAAAAAAAGAATGCAAAATTAAGGTTCGTTTTTTTTTACAATTGTAGTATGTAGTGAAAGTGAAATCAAGCCTTAAGTGAGTTTTGGTGACATGACAACGCAATTAGAGAACTAATAAGACTTTACAAGTATGACAAGCAGGTTAAACTTAAGAAGGTTGATGAACAGGTTGGTGGACCCCTCCAATTACAAAAGTGCATGACAACAAGCTCAAAGGAGTTTAAATTATTTTATACTTTGAAATTGAGTTAGATATGTCGTACTATTAAGAGTGATTCAACACGCATACCAACAAGTAAACCAAATGCAACATCTATCTATATACTTCACACGTCCACATAGAAAGTGGGCAAATCAGCCAGCTTTTTGAAGATCACACCTTTACTGTTCTGCCTAGGCCGACAGTGCCGGGCTCTTTGGCCGACAGTGCCAGGCAGGCCGGCACTGCCGCGACTTGTTCTGCCCGTTGGCAGTAAGGGGTACTTAAACACTTCTTCATTCCCCCCAACAGCTAGTTCTGGCACTCATTCATTCACACTTCGCAGAGACAGAAAGAGAAGCTTCTTTCTTGCTCTCCCTTCTCCCTTGGTGCTCTCTCCCTCTCTCTCACTTTGATTCCAATCATTCTTGAGAGATTGAGCTTCCAAGCTTTGAGAAGAAGTTTCTCCCTCGGATCTTCAACTCCTACAAGCATTTGGTTCGCGTGGTGGCCGGCGGTTTGAGTTTGTTACTCTTGGAGCTTTGCTCCTAGCCGGCTAGGCGTCGCCCTTGAGCTTGGCAACTTGTGTGGTAGCCAAGGGAGGTTTATAAAACCATCATATTGCTAATATATTGCCCCTCATCTCAAGAGTTCATTCTCTTGACTTGAGACCGAGGAAAGAGCTAGCCTTGTGTGGCGCACCTCAATAACGTGGACGTAGGCAAGCCTTGGTGGCGAGCTGAACCACGGGATAAATCCTTGTGTCACCGTGTGCTTGTTACTTTACTTTGTTATATATTGTGTGCAAGGTGATTTCTAGGGTTTGGATCCGATCTACTCCAAGGGTGTGTTGCTACCACTTTCAAGTGGTGCTAGAGGTTTTCTACACCTCTAGGAAGGTTTTGATTCAGCCACAATTCACATTCAATCTTTACTTTTTGAATTGTGTTGAAAACTGTTCAGGTGACCAGCACTGCTGCTCTTAGCCCAGCAGTGCCGGCCACCCCAGCAGTGTCGGCCCTGAGCCCGGCAGTGCCGGCCTGTGACTGACAGCAAGTGTCGAGTTGATTTTTAAATAGGCCTATTTACCCCCCCCCCCTCTAGGCCAATCAGGTCCTTACAAGTGGTATCAGAGTTAGGTTCCCTCAAGAAGCACTTAACCGTGTGAGGTAATGGCCGAAGAGGGTAAGGTTGTGATGGTTGATCCTAAGGAGGTGGATTTGCATGATACCTCAAGTAGCAATGAAAGTGCCGACACGAACAAGTACCAGACCACTGTTGGTATATCCGCTGGAGAAATAGCAAGAAGAAAAGAAGCTAGAAGATTAAGAAGAGAAGGCAAGAAATTGCAAAAAGAAGAAAAAACAATCAATGAAGCCAAAAGCTTGAAGCTTGCCGAGAAGCTTCATAGAAGAGAAGTAAGAGCTCTCAAGAAAGAGCTCAAGGTCAAGGAGGAGGAGCTCAAGAAAAGCAAAGAGCAAGCCTCTCATGTGGAGGTTGATTCAAGTAGCTCCGACGGTGATGATGATGCATCATATCAAGCCTCCAAGGCCATGAAGAAGGATGAGAAGAAGAAGAACAAGGATGATGGCAGCAAGAAATACTCCTCCATATCCTTTGATTATTCATTCATTTCTAAGCATGAGCATAAACCATTATTCCATGTTCCCGCGGGTAAATTGCCTCATTTTGATGGGACTAACTTTACCAAGTGGAAACACTTGATGAAAGCATATCTTGTAGGTCTTCACCCCGGTGCTTGGGAGATTGTGCACAAAGGATGTGATCCTCCGGTTGATCCCACAAGTCTCACCACCACCGAGCTCCGTTGCATACAACTCAATGCACAAGCAACTAGCGTGTTGCTAAGTGCATTGAACGGCGATGAGTACAACAAGGTCATGGGCTTGGAGGTTGCAAAGGAAATTTGGGATACTTTGCATCTTGCACGTGAGGGTGTGAGCAAAGTAAGGCAATCCAAGATCGACCTATTGATAGCCAAGCTTAACCGGTTCGTGATCAATGAAGGTGAAGGGCCACAAGAGATGTTCGATAGATTGATGACCATGGTTGGAAAGATTAGAGGCCTTGGTGGTGAAGAGGTCAATGATCACAAGATTGTCAAGATTATGCTTGAAGCCTACTCCCCAAGGAATGAGACTGTTGTGACATTAATAAGAGACAAGAAGAGATTTGAGTACTTCACACCAAGTGATGTGCTTGGAAGGATCATCACTTTTGATCTACAAAGAGAAGAAGCACAAGAGAGGAAGAAGCTTGGAGAGATGCAAGCAAGGTTGGAGGGCATGAAGTTCAAGGATGTGGCTCTCAAGGCAAACAAGAGCACAAGGGAATCAGCCCCTAGCTATTCCAAAAACAGCAAGCATTCCTCCTCAAGCAAAGCTCAAGAAACCAAGGCCATCAAGCATCAACCCGAAGCTCCAACATCAAGTGATGGTGAAAGTGAAGGTGAACAAGAGAAGAACATAGATGACATGGCTCTATTCATAAGAAGATTCAACAAGGGCCTAAAGAAGAATGGGTACAAGCTCATGAAGAGGAAGTTCCCAATCAAAAAATCAAGAACTTGCTTTAGGTGTGGTAGCACCGAACACTTCATTGCCGGTTGCCCAAATAAAAAGAAAGACAACAAATTTGGCAAACACAAGAGAGAAGACAAGGGTGACTACAAGAAAGGGAAGAAATATATGGCTGAAGCTCACATTGAACATGGTTGGGATGAATCAACCGATAGTGAAGATGAAGAGATGGCCACCATTGCTATTCACAAGCCATCCACTTCAACAAGGCTCTTCAACAACATGTCCGATGATGATGAAAGCTTCCATCACACTTGTCTTATGGCAAAGGGTGAGAAGGTAAAATCAAAACCCAAAGCCATAACTCCTCTCCCCCAAAGACATCTCTAGTAGTGATTCTAGTGATTACTCTAGTGATGATGAATCTAGTGATGAAGAGATAAATGAAATAACTAAGAAAATGGATCCTAAGACAAAGATATTCATTGCCAACATATTGGATGAATTAGAGGCAACAAAGGCCGAGCTAGCATCTAGAGAGAAAACTCTTATTAAACAAGAGAATCTTTACATTGCTAGTGAGGAAGCCCTTGAATTAGAAAGGAGTGAGGTGAGCTCTTTGACCAAAGCTTTGGCCAAGGAAAGAGAAGCTCATGCCCTCACTAAGGAGTGTGGTGACCTCAAGCAAAAGTATTGTGGCTTAGTTGAAAAGCATCAAGAGCTTGAGGCACAATACTCTCTTTTTTGGGAGGACAACTCACATCTTCCTAAATCAAATGATGCCTCTTCTCCATCCACTAGTCAAAGTTGTGGAAAATGCTATAATATTGATATGAATGCTTATTCCACTAACCTTGCCAACATGGAGGCTATGAATAAAGAAATAGCAAGGCTCAACAATGTCATCTCAGTTTCAAAGAAGAATGACAAAGACAAAGTTGAGCCAAAGAAGATCCAATACAAGAATGGAAGGCATCCATCAATCAAAGATGGGCTTGGTCACACTCAAGGAGGCAAAACCAATGGTAGAAAAATGGTCAAAGGCATTGAGTGTGTCAAGTTTGAGAAGAAGGTAAGCATTGGTGCAGATAAGCCTGCACAGACAACAGCTCTGCTGGACCACATGCCGGCAGTGCCGGACCTGAGGCCGGTAGTGTCGCGCCCCAAGAAAGGGAAGGCTACTAATGCTTCACCTGATCAAATTCAGACCAAAGTCCATGCCAAGAGGATGCCCCAGCAGAAGCAGGTTTCTCAGAAACCCAAGGACTCAATCTGGGTGGCCAAAAACAAGTTTACATATCAACCCAAGACAAGGTTACCTCAAGGAAGTTTGTCCTCTTGCTACATGTTGAAATGCAATGACCGTGGTAAAGTCATTGCAGAGTTTGTGGGTGATGAGAAATATGATAAGAGAAGCATGAATATTTGGGTTCCAAAGATTGTTGTGACTAACATGCAAGGCCCCAAGATTGATTGGGGACCTAAATCTAGGAACTAATTTGTTTTGTAGGCTTACTCCTCCGGTGGATCAAGTTAGATGCTTGATAGCGGATGTACAAATCATATGACCGGAGAAAGGAGTATGTTCTCATCATATTCCCCAACTTCAAATGCAAGTGAAAATATCATCTTTGGTGACAACTCCAAAGGGGAGGTGATTGGACTTGGTAAAGTTGCTATTACTCTTGATCATTCCATCTCAAATGTATTACATGTGAATTCATTGAGTTATAATTTGTTGTTCGTTTCTCAATTATGTGAGATGGGCTTCAATTGTCTCTTTACGGATAAGGGTGTGGACGTCTTTAAGAGGGAGGATTCCTCTATTGTCTTTACGGGTCGTTTGAAGGGCAAGTTTTACCTAGTTGATTTCAACAAAAGTAAGGCTAAGTTTGAGACTTGTTTAGTGGCAAAATCTAGCATGGGTTGGCTATGGCATCGTCGACTAGCTCATGTTGGGATGAGGAACTTGGCCAAACTCCTAAAAGATGAACACATTCTTGGACTAACCAATGTTCATTTTGAGAAGGATAGAATTTGTAGCGCTTGTCAAGCCGGAAAGCAAGTAGGTGTACCTCACCCACCAAAGAGCATTGTCTCCACCAAGCAACCATTGGAGCTAATTCACATGGATCTCTTTGGACCGGTGGCCTACATAAGCATTGGCGGTAAACAAACATGGTTTAGTTATTGTTGATGACTTTACTTGTTTCACTTGGGTGTTTTTCATGTATGATAAGGCACAAGTGCAAGATAAGGTGAAAACCTTCATTAGAAGAGCACACAGAAAATTCGGTTTCCAAATCAAGAAAGTTCGTAGTGACAATGGAACCGAATTTAAGAACACTCAAGTGGAGGAGTTTCTTGATGATGAGGGCATCAAGCATGAATTTTTAGTTCCATACACTCCTCAACAAAATGGTGTAGTAGAGAGGAAGAACCGGACACTCATTGACATGGCAAGGACAATGCTAGATGAGTACAAGACTTCGGATATCTTTTGGGCCAAAGCCGTCAACACTGCTTGCCATGCCATCAACCGGCTCTATCTACACAAAATCTTGAAGAAGACTTCGTATGAACTCCTAATCGGTAACAAACCAAAAGTGTCTTACTTTAGAGTTTTTGGGTGCAAGTGTTTCATACTTAATAAGAAACCCAAAACCTCTAAGTTTGCACCTAAAGTTGATGAAGGTTTTCTTATTGGCTATGGATCAAATGAGCATGCCTATCGTGTATTCAACAAGACCTTAGGGAAAATTGAAATCGTGATAGACGTGACATTTGACGAATCTAATGGCTCTCAAGTAGAGCAAATTGATCAAGTTATTATAGGAAATGAGGAACCACCATGTGAAACAATCAAGAATATGGCTATTGGTGGCATTAGGCCACAAGAAGTTCAGGCCATAGATGTGGAATCTCAAGGAGAAGAAGCTACTGCCCCAAGACGTGATGAAGAAGGGCCTGCAGTGCTCCCTGGTCAGGACTCTGACCCTGTGGCCGGCACTGCCGGGCCAGAGGCCGGCACTACCGGACCAGGCAGACATGCAGCAGCTAACCCCTCTCCTGCTACTCCAAAGAACCTATAACCAATATTTGAAGAGCATGAGTATGATGACCAAGCTAGCCAACAAGAAGTCACAAAACACCCAAGATTAAGGCAAACAATTCAAAAGGATCATCCCGTTGACAATATACTTGGGAGTCTTCGAAGGGGGGTAACTACTCGTTCACATTTGGCAAATTTTTGTCAATTTTACTCTTTTGTCTCCTCTTTGGAACCCCTCAAGGTTGAGCAAGCTCTAGATGATCCGGATTGGGTTATGGCTATGCAAGAAGAGCTAAATAGCTTTGAAAGGAACAAGGTTTGGTCACTTGTGGAAAGACCAAATACCAATGTGATTGGAACCAAATGGGTCTTCCGCAACAAGCAAGATGAGCAAGGCGTGGTGACAAAGAACAAGGCAAGATTGGTGGCTCAAGGTTTCACTCAAGTGGAGGGCCTAGACTTTGAAGAGACATATGCACCGGTAGCTAGGCTTGAAGCAATTCGAATGCTTTTGGCCTATGTTGCCCATCATGACTTCAAGCTTCAATAAATGGATGTCAAGAGTGCATTTCTCAACGGCCCTATCCAAGAGTTGGTGTATGTTGAGCAGCCACCGGGCTTTGAAGATCCAAAATTCCCTCATCATGTCTTCAAGCTCCATAAGGTGCTCTATGGGCTTAAGCAAGCACCAAGAGCATGGTATGAATGCCTTAAGGAATTCTTGATCAAACAAGGCTTTGAAATAGGCAAAGCGGATCCTACTCTCTTCACTCATAAAGCCAATAATAATATCTTTGTGTGCCAAATATATGTCGATGACATAATATTTGGTAGTACTAACTAATCCTATTGTGATGAGTTTAGTAGGATCATGACTAAAAGATTTGAGATGTCTATGATGGGTGAGCTAAAGTTCTTCCTCGGTTTTCAAATCAAGCAACTCAAGGAAGGGACTTTCTTATGCCAAACCAAGTACACCCATGATATGTTGAGAAAGTTTGACATGGCAAATGCTAAACCAATCAAGACTCCCATGCCAACTAATGGACATCTTGATCTTGATGAAGGAGGGAAATTTGTGGACATTAAGGTATATCGTTCCATGATCGGCTCTCTCCTTTACTTATGTGCATCTAGGCCAGACATAATGCTTAGTGTGTGCATGTGTGCTAGATTTCAAGCTAACCCGAAAGAGTGTCACTTAGTGGCCGTTAAGAGAATCTTGAGATATCTAGTTTTCACTCCTAAACTTGGCTTATGGTATCCTAAGGGCTCTAAGTTCGATCTACTTGGGTATTCGGATTCCGATTACGCCGGTTGCAAGGTAGACCGAAAAAGCACTTCGGGGACGTGTCAATTCCTTGGACGGTCCCTAGTGTCTTGGAGTTCTAAAAAGCAAAATTGTGTAGCCCTTTCCACCGCTGAGGCCGAGTATGTTGCAGCCGGCGCTTGTTGTGCTCAACTACTTTGGATAAGGCAAACCTTAAAAGATTTCGGATGTCAATTCACCGAGGTGTCTCTCTTATGTGATAACGAGAGTGTCATCAAACTTGCAAACAACCCGGTTAGTCACTCTAGAACCAAACACATAGACATTTGTCATCACTTCTTGAGAGACCACGAATTAAAAGGAGATATCACAATTCTCCATGTGAGCACCGAAAAGCAACTAGCTGATATCTTCACTAAGCCTCTAGATGAGACAAGGTTTTGTGCTTTGCGTAGTGAGCTGAATATACTTGATTCTCGTAACGTGGTTTGAATTATAGCACACATTTGTTTGTCCATCTAGCGACTTAGGCAAAACTTTGAAAGTTTCAATTATGTGTTTCAAAATCAATTTCGAAAGAAACTTGAATGTGTTGATCATTGTATGATTGATGTTTTGCTTACTGACCAGCACATGGCAAGGGGTATGTGTCCACAATTGCATAAATATAGAGTATAACAGTGGCATAGTGCCTCACTGCCTGGCCAGGCCGGTAGTGCCGGCCCCAGCCGGGGTGTCCGGCAGTGCCGGGCTAAGGCCGGCAGTGCCGGGACTTAAAGGACCCGAGCCTATCGGGCCCAAGTCCTAGCCCTCGGGTTTTGCTTTATCTTCTCACCCCAACCCGAGGGAACTCCATCCCAGGGCATACCCTTCTAACAGAACACCTTTTCCTCTCCTCTCTCAACCCTAAGGAGACCTAGGGAGCCCGGAGGTCCCTCTCTTCCCCCTGGCAGTGCTGCCCCTTTGGAGGTGCTGCCATTGGAGGAGGTGTGGAGGATCTTCCTCCCTGCGTCAAGCTTCATTCAAGCCCGACCTTCTTCATCTCCTTCCCTCTATTTTAAAGGTAATAATATGAAACCCTAGGTTGGTTCGATCTATGCAATGCATGGTTTTTGAGATGAGATTTAGGTTGTTAGTAGTTGCATTATATATGGTGATGTACCTCCAGTAGTTAGATTTGATCAAAACCTAGTTTCAATGGAGGATTGATGGAGCATGCCATGGTGTTGTCTGCACCAGGCCGGCAGTGCCGGGCCCCTGGTGACAGCACCTGTGCAGTTGCTCCTACAATCGTCTATTGATCCTAGATTTTGGTTCAATCTCTCCACTAGAGTTTCTTGTCACTGCCTAAGTGCAACAACTTAACATTTTCTCCTTTTAAATGCATAGATGGACGCCGATGGATCGAGTCGTGGAGGAGGAAAGAGGCCAAGGTCCAAGGCTCGTACTCCTTTGGCTGATGATGGGTTAAATCCCAGGCAGAGGATAGCTCAAGAGGAGGCTTTGCAAAGGGCAGGGAGAACAATCAGAGATGATGTGTGCCCTATGACACCTCCAGACTTGGGTCTTTTCAATGCTTTTCACCTTGTGGAGCATCCTGAGGAGGTGCTAGTCAGAGACCTCAGGACACTCCTGGCAGAGTCAGAGCAATCTATAAAAATCAGTGGAGGACAGTCCAGGAGCAGAGGGCCTTCAATCCCTATGATGAGCCAAAGGACATGAGTGTGGATTACAGGTTTTGGAATGTTTTCCATTCTGACTATTACACCATAGTCCTTCTTCAAGCTGATAAACCCAAGATCATAAAGATGAAATATGTTGATTGGGAACACTTGGAGCTCAAAAGGGATCTTGTGTTTGACAGAGTCATTGACCAGTGCAGGCAGCTTGGCATGTATCACTGGATGGGTTTCCAGAATGGCTGGAATACTGAGATCATCTACCAATTCTACTCCACTTACTATCTTGACAGGGAGAACTTTGTGATGCACTGGATGACAGAGGGCAGGCACTATAAGTTGGACTATGTGACTTTTGCCCGTCTCCTAGGCTTTGGAAAGGATGACAGAGAGTGCATGAACATTCATGATGAGAGAGGCTTGACCAATGAGGAGATCTCACAGCTTTACATTGAGCCTCATAAGGCAGATGGTCTGGTGAAGGGTTTGAGGAGTAAGTATTATATCTTGAACAACCTCTTCAGGACCACTCTCTATCCCAAGATGGGATCTGCTTCAAATCTCTATGCTACATCCAAGAATGTGCTTAGGAGAATGAGAGGTGGAGCACCACCATTCTCAGTGGCTCAGTTTTTGTGGGATGAGATATGCATTGCAGCAGAGGATGCCAGAAAGGGGCTTTCTTATGCCTCCTATCTGATGTTCATCATTGAGATGGTGACTGACCGGATCTACAACAAGGATACAGCTCATGAGCCTTTCAGGGCAGAGAAGGCCATTCACTCCTCTGTAGTTCAGGAGGTGAACACTCCTCCCAGAGAGAGCACCAGGGCAGACCTAGACTACCCTGAGTCTTCCAGCAGAGCAGCTAGCAGAGGCAGGAAGAAGGGTAAGCTTGGCAGGTTATTAAAGAAGATTCTTGCTGGCATCTGCTATGCCAATGACCATGCTTACCAGACTAGGTTGGAGATCAGGCAGCTCAGACAGGAGCAGGGCCTCAGTCAGATTCCTCCACCTACACCACCACCACAGCTCAGTGAGGAGTCTACTTATGATGGTGATGACTCTGAGGATGAGGATGATGATATGGAGGAGGAAATTCAGCAGCCCCAGATTAGGAGGTTGAGTAAGAAGGCCTCAGCTCCTGGTATTCACTTCTCTTCAGCTCCAGATGATGATGATGAGGAAGATGAAGATGTAGATGATGATGATGATGAGGATGACATGGATGAGGATGACTAGCTTGTATTCTCTTTTTCTTTGTTCTTTTGTCTTTTTGGTGACTTGTTGCCAAAGGGGGAGAATTACTAAGTGAAAGGGGTACAAAAAATCTTCGATGGTCATGGAGGAGCAGAGGAGCAGCAACTGCTAGTTATCTTAGTTTTTCAGTTTTTAGTTTGAGAGATGAGAGAGCAACATGCAAAACTATTTTATTTTGTAATATTGTCACTTAAGTACTTTATTTGTGTCATTTGTGGACATGTACTCTCTCATATATATCATGCTTGTCTTAGTATGCATTTAGGTTTTATTTATATCTCGTTGTGTGGCCGTGCTTAAGCTTCTGCAGGGTTGCTGGTTGCAGCTAGGCCGACAGTGCCGGGCTCCAGGCCGGCAGTGCCGGCCTGCTCAACAGCAGCCCCTCTGATTCTTTTTGAGACAGATTCATATGCATCACGCATATTCTTGTGACACCTTTTTCAGCACCCCACAGCAGTCATGGATTTAGGGGGAGCCCTATTTCACTCCAATGTGTGAATTTTGGTCTTTTATGCCAAATTTGGAAATTCAAATTCTCACTCACATATTTAGGGGGAGCTCCTACACCCATGACTTGCATTGTCTCAGATTATACTTCACTTTTGTAAGCTCTAAGTGTGTTGTCATCAATCACCAAAAAGGGGGAGATTGAAAGTGCAATCAAGCCTTAAGTGAGTTTTGGTGACATGACAACGCAATTAGAGAACTAATGAGACTTTACAAGTATGACAAGCAGGTTAAACTTAAGGAGGTTGATGAACAGGTTGGTGGACCCCTCCAATTACAAAAGTGCATGGCAACAAACTCAAAGGAGTTTAAATTATTTTATACTTTGAAATTGAGTTAGGTATGTCGTACTATTAAGAGAGATTCAACACGCATGCCAACAAGTGAACCAAATGCAACATCTATCTATATACTTCACACGTCCATATAGAAAGTGGGCAAATCAGCCAGCTTTTTGAAGATCACACCTTTGTTGTTCTGCCTAGGCCGACAGTGCCGGGCTACAGGCCGGCACTGCCGCGACTTGTTCTGCCCGTTGGTAGTAAGGGGTACTTAAACACCTCCTCATTCCCCCCAACGTCTAGTTCTGGCACTCACTCATTCACACTTCGCAGAAACAGAAAGAGAAGCTTCTTTCTTGCTCTCCCTTCTCCCTTGGTGCTCTCTCCCTCTCTCTCTCACTTTGATTCCAATCATTCTTGAAAGATTGAGCTTCCAAGATTTGAGAAGAAGCTTCTCCCTCGGATCTTCAACTCCTACAAGCATTTGGTTCGCGTGGTGGCCGGCGGTTTGAGTTTGTTACTCTTGGAGCTTTGCTCCTAGCCGGCTGGGCGTCGCCCTTGAGCTTGCCAACTTGTGTGGCAGCCAAGGGAGGTTTGTAAAACCATCATATTGCTAATACATTGCCCCTCATCTCAAGAGTTCATTCTATTGACTTGAGACCGAGAAAAGAGCTAGCCTTGTGTGGCGCACCTCAACAATGTGGACGTAGGCAAGCCTTGGTGGCGAGCTGAACCACGGGATAAATCCTTGTGTCATCGTGTGCTTGTTACTTTACTTTGTTATATATTGTGTGCAAGGTGATTTCTAGGGTTTGGACCCGATCTACTCCAAGGTTGTGTTGCTACCACTTTCAAGTGGTGCTAGAGGTTTTCTACACCTCTAGGAAGGTTTTGATTTAGCCACAATTCACATTCAATCTTTACTTTTTGAATTGTGTTGAAAACTGTTCAGGTGACCAGCACTGCTGCTCTTAGCCCAACAGTGCCAGCCACCCCGGCAATGCCGGCCCTAAGCCCGGCAGTGCCGGCCTGTGACTGACAGCAAGTGTCGAGTTGATTTTTAAACAGGCCTATTCACTCCCCGCCTCTAGGCCAATCAGGTCCTTACATGTAGGTTCATACATACACGGGGGTTGACACTACTATAGGATTTCTTTTCCGCAATGGCATTTGGGATTCGAGATGGATGGCCTGATTGTCTGCCTTGGTTATTCGAGGCTAGGCAGCCAGGACAGCAACCGCTTCGGTTAATCTTTAATCGAGGTAGGTGCTTTAAAGAACCACCTCGGTTAATTCATTAATCGAGGCAATTTTTATAAGGAACCGTTGTTGGTATATTTTATACACACACAGATTAATCCGCAAACGCATAAATACCGATATAGAACTTCACCAGAAGTATTTCAAATTATCAAACTCAGGGAAATGTGTGATATTAACTATGTCTAATTTAACCCAATGCAACAACAAGGCTTAAGATAAACAAGAGCATAAAAAGGATTTCTAATTTTCTCTCCTTATCTGGGTAAGTTATCTCTTATATTGTTTAATTGGAGACATTACATTAGGAAGAACACAACAAAGCGTGTTCTTTCGAGCAAACGGGTTGTATACTTTACTTATAGACGGGAGGTAAACTATAGAGGACTCAACGAGACTGTTACCCTCATGATCTACTACCAATCCGGAATACAGGGTGTATCAATAAGCAACCTAGTCTAAGCACCACGCTTACACTATGATTACTAATTTAACCTAATAGCTACAAGCATTAAAGTACTCAAAAGAGTCGCAAACCTAAAGAACAATAAAAACATAAAACTTACTTGAATAAGCTTTATTTATCAGAGTCATCTTAGAAGCAAGCTTAAGAAGAACTTATCCACCAAGGTACAAGTCGTAGAGAGAGAGAGAGAGCGCCCCGATAGGCCGGCACTTCTTCCAAACTCTTCCCTCACTCTCTATCCCACATAGCAACAGTTAGCTCATGCATCCACATGCTACTTGCAGCAGGGAGAATAAAAGCCTAACTATACAATGTACTCCACAAGACTTACCCGACTAGGTGGGAGTAGTCTTTTGACTCTCAAGGATATGATGGTGATATATGCTAGTTGTTTAGTTTATTTTCACACAGAAGCTTACTAGTAGTGCAGCCTTATGTTCAAAGTTTGAGGTGTTAGGTTAGGTTCATTAGCTAACCATTCTAGGTAATCATGTACACTACTTTCAAGCATGTGGTAAACAATTAGAATATGTTTCGTGACCCATTAGTAGCCTCATGATCATCGTCATCTCCATGTTCAAGTTGCATTAACTATGATAGTAGTATTGCAAAAAGTGGCATCTATATCCGAGGATAACGATGATTGCAGTCGATGTACATCCAATTGGGCAATCCCAAACACATGCCTTTACTTCTCTAAGGAGCAAGTACAAGACTATTGTTCCTTTTGTAGAACCCAGGTCTAAAAGCGATCTGTCCATCCTGGAAAACCCAAACTATGAGGCCCGCCCTATGAACTTGAGACAGGTTCCACCTCATATGTTTGATCCATTGACATTCCTCGCCTCAGAACACCTCCTTGAATGGCCAAAGAAACACCCCCAATAAACTATTTAGAATCCTAAGTAATACGAAAGTACTTAGCTTCACGATCAACAATAACTCAAGACCCTAATATGTGTTTAGCACTTTCAAACTGCCACATCACTAGTAACGGTACGGTCCTTACTAGCGATTACTAACGATGTCGCCCAACCTAATCCATAACTAGGTCCTTCACGTACTTGAGCTAGACGGTGAATCGGTGATCGAGAATAATGTGGAGTCACCTCTGTTAGAACTGAGGTTAAATGGATGTGTTCCAAAGCTTGGTATCCTTGAAAAGTTTGTACTACATTACTAATTGTCATAATCTAGTGATGCCCGCACATGTAGAATGTGAGCCAACAGTCCTGCCACTAGGCATGCAAGTGGGGCTAGCTTGCGAACCCATATATAGACTTAAATTTTACGGGTTTAACCGGCAACCCACAAAATTAAGCTTATATGCAGGTTCGCAGACTGTCGCTTGCATCCCTACCTGCCACACCTAAATAGACACTTAATCGAAGAGTGTACATGTGGAGCACCTTGGCACGAGTACCTATATGTCGATGAAAAATTATGCATCCACCGGTGTGCCAAAGCAACTGGCGGCACGAACAAAACATTATCTACCTTGCATGGAATTTGTTGGAAATTATTCAAATATTGCACGAACAAAATATTTTATGTTTGAAGTGTAGTTTAAATTTCATACTCATATTGGATCATATATAAATTAGTTATAGATTTATTTAGAGAATTAAGGTTTATGTTTGTTAATATATATGATCTAATGACTAATGAGTATGAAATTTTTAATATAGCTCAAGCATTCAATATTAAGGCCACTAGAAAATTTTCACCATAATTGGACCATAAAAATTGCATTTATAAATTATTTCAATTAATTATATAAAAATAGATCTAAACCTACAACAAAAATTTTATACTAAAGCATACTATATACTATATTATATATTCACTATGTATATCTACTTACGTGGAGTTCAACAAAATTAAAAAATTTATTTTATGATTTTTCTATAATTTACTATGAATTTTAAAGATTCGATTGAAATATAAATAAATAAATAAAAGACAAAACTGTTTATAATCGGGTCAGGGAGGTAAAACGCACTATTTCAATACTTAAGGGATGTGATTTACTCAGTTTTAAAGTTTGAGAGTAAAAAGAGAACTTTTACAAAAGTTGAGGGAGTAAAAATTAACCTTTTCCCCTTATATATGGGCCTATATTTTGCTGGGTGCATAACGCCTAGCCATGCGCCCAGCGTAGATGGATGCAACTTCAGAATGGGCCTAATGGGCCGGCGGCCTCCGCTTGTAATTTCCTTTGTCTTCCCCACGGCCTCACCCAGCCCAGGCTGCCCAGCCCAAGTCGGACAGACTCGTCGCCGGTGCTCCCGAGAGGTCTCCGCCGACCGCCGTTGCCGTGTTCCACGGCGGCGACCAACTCGGACGACCGGTAACCAGCGGGTTTCCGCTCCAGCGAACTCGGCACTGTGGCCTGGCTCGCCTTGGGTAAATTTCTCCTCTTCTATTCTGTTTTATGATCTGGTTTGGCCTGATGCAGCCCGTGCGTGTCTGTTTGTCTGAATCTGAATCCTCGATGCAACTGCGCTCGAAATAATAATAGTTTCTGGAGTCGGATTTAAATCTCGATGGCTTTAGAACAGAGTTGTACAGTGATGGGATGTTAACTTGCTTTTGTTACATTGAAAGAAGCTAGGAAAAATGTTTACTAGCCTCTTGGCCTCGGCCAACAAGCCCGGTCTCCTCTCTTTCTCAGGCCATGAACAGATTCGAGGTCACGATTATCTCCAATGTTTGCATCAGGCTGGGAGTAGCAGGTAGCTTCACCTCACCTGTGTTTTTTTTTTTTAATGACTACACCGAGTCACATTTTAGTTTTCATATTTCATTGCCGGCCATCCTCACCTATCCCATGTGGCAAAGAAAGGAACGATATTAATAAGATTTCTTTTATGAGATTGATGACTGATTCGTAAAGCCAAAGGACACTGCTCATTTGTTTAGTGCTGACAACCTTTGTCTTTTATGAGACCGATGACTCCCCTCTTTGGCCAAACCAAACAACTTGCTCCCACTTCTCATTCTCCATTATCTGTTCAACCAGATTTCGTTTGCCTACTTCCCCTGAAACAGTGTGCTTTGTTCTCTGTGTTCTTGGGAGCTGTAAGCACAGCAATGGCTGAATTGGTAGCCAGTATGGTGATCGGTCCGCTGGTCTCCATGGTGAAGGACAAGATGTCCAGCTACCTTCTTGACGAGTACAAGGTGATGGAAGGTATGGAGGAGCAGCGCGAGATCCTGGAGCGCAAGCTACCGGCCATCCTAGACATCATCGAAGACGCAGAGGAGAAGGGTGGATACCGGGCAGGAGTAAGAGCCTGGCTCAGAGCGCTCAAGAAGGTGTCCTACCAAGCAAATGATGTCTTTGATGAGTTCAAGTATGAGGCACTCGCGCGAGAAGCCAAGAAGAGGGGGCACCATGGTATGCTTGGCATGGATGTTGTAAACCTCTTCCCTGCTTATAACCATATTGTGTTCCGTCGCAGGATGGGCAAGAAGCTGCAGAAGATTGTGCAAGATATAGAGATCCTGGTTGCAGAGATGAATACCTTTGGTTTCACGCACAGGCGCCAGGCACCATCACTGAAGCCATGGCGGCAAACGGATTCCGTCATGATTGACTCCGAGAAGGATATTGTTAGCAGGTCCAGAAATGAAGAGAAGAAGAAGATTGTCAAGATGATACTTGACCATGCTAACAATGCTGATCTTTTGGTTCTCCCAATTGTTGGATTGGGTGGGTTGGGCAAGACCACCTTTGTGCAACTAGTTTACAGTGACCCCGAAATTGAGAACCATTTTCAGTCCCAGAGGTGGTGTTGTGTCTCAGATGATTTTGATGTGGGTAATATTGCAAGAAGCATTTGCAATAGCACGAACAAAGGTAGTGAAAAGGCACTGCAAGACCTCCAGAAAGAACTAAGTGGAAAGAGGTGTCTCCTTGTGTTGGATGATGTATGGAATCAGGAGGTTAATAAGTGGGAAAAGCTGAAGACATGTCTTCAACATGCTGGCACAGGTAGTACAATACTGTCCACAACTCGTGATGCGAAAGTAGCTCAAATTATGTCTGGAAAATCAGGAAGATTCCATAATCTGGAAAACCTAGATGATGTATTTCTTAAGGAAATACTCGAGAGAAGAGCATTTGTTTTGCAGAAGCCAAAATATGCTGAGTTGGAGGACATTGTTAATGAGATTGTGAAGAGATGTGATGGTTGTCCCTTAGCTGCCAAAGCCATAGGATCAATGTTGAGTACCAAGACTAGCAAAGACGAATGGATGGCTGTATTAAAGAAAAGCAGCATTTGCAATGAAGAGACTGGAATTTTACCAATACTCAAGCTCAGCTATGACAACTTACCATTACACATGAAGCAGTGCTTCTCATTTTGTTCTGTGTTTCCAAAAGATTATGCGATTAATGTGGAGGAACTGATCCAACTATGGATGGCTAATGACTATGTACCACTTGAGGAGGGTGTCCCTCTTGAAAGAACTGGAAGACAGACTTTCGACGAGTTAGCTTGGAGGTCGTTCTTTCAAGATGTGAAGCAAACAACCTTCGATGATCAAAACTGGAGTCAGTTTCGTGGCATTAAGACATGCAAGATACATGATCTTATGCATGACATTGCCTTGTCTGTTTTAGGTGAAGAATGTGCAACTCTCACAAATAAGCCCGATCAGAAGAAGTTGTGGCCAAAACACAGTCGACACTTGTTGGCATCCTATGATGCCCCTGGAACCCTTCTGATTGATTTTCTGAAGAAACAAGCCCCAACTCTTCAGACGTTTCTGTGTTCATATGGGGCCACAACAAAATGGACATCACATGCACCATATTCTCCGCAAGCACTACTATTTCCCTGGTATAATTCTCTGCGAGCAATAAAACATCCTCATTATTTGAAGGTTAAAATCAGACCAAAGCACTTACAGCACCTAAGGTATCTTGATATCTCAGGCAACTGGTGGATCAAACTACTTCCTGAAGAAATAAGTATTCTGTATAATCTACAGACCCTGAATGTTTCCGGCTGTAAGCAGCTTTGTCAACTTCCAAGGGATATGAAGTATATGGCAAGTCTTCGACACCTCTATACCGAGGGATGCATATCATTGAAGTGTATGCCTCCTGATCTTGGAGAACTCAGTTCTCTGCTGATTCTGACATATTTTGTGGCTGGTGCTGGCTCTGGCTGCAGTACTATTGGAGAATTGCAAAACCTGGACCTCGGTGGAAAACTGATGTTAAACTGTTTGGAAAATGCAACAGAAGCACAAGCAAAAGCTTCTACTCTTGGAAATAAAGAGAAACTCAGGCATTTATCTCTTGAATGGAGTAGTGAATGCCATGAAGAACCAGTGCCAGATTGTCATAAGAAGGTATTAGATGCCCTTGAACCACATGATGGGCTGGATATGCTAAGGATATTTGGTTACAAAAGCACTTGTTTACCAACATGGATGAAAGATCTTAGTTTGGTGCAGAAGCACTTGACTAAGCTCCATCTAGTTGGCTTTGCAATGTGTGATGAATTTCCTCAATTTAGCCATTTGGAAGCTCTTGAGGTTCTTCATTTAGAAAAACTACATAAATTGCAAAGTCTATGCAGAGATGAGGTATCATTGAGATTTCTGAAATTAAAAGAACTCAAGTTACACAGTCTGAAGATCATGGAAAGATGGGTGGCAACAGACTGGAGTGAGGGAGAAAAGGTGACATTTCCTCAGCTTGAGAATCTTGTTATTGGGGACTGTCCAAAGCTGGCTACTCTACCTGAAACACCAAATCTCAAGGTTATAGATCTTGATGAAGGCAAAGCACAGCTATTGTTACCAATAGTTAGATGTAAATATATGTCTTTATTGTCAAAGCTACACCTGTCTGTCTGTGATAAAGAAGCAGCACTTGAGCTAGACGATGAGAACGTGGAAGTGGAATCACCTCTGTTAGAACTAAGATTATCTGGTTGTGACTTTTTCTTCCTCTCAAGTCCATCTCATCCAATAATTGGGATCTGGAGATGGTTTCGGAAACTTGTTTCTTTGTATATTCTTAATTGTGATAGACTCATCTACTGGCCTGATTATGTGTTCCAAAGCTTGGTATCCTTGAGGCATTTGGATGTTTCTTTGTGCCATAATCTAGTGGGGCCTGAACATGTAAACGGTGAGCCAGCACCAACAACGAGTCACATCCTGCCATGCCTAGACAGTGTGATTGTATCATCTTGTGATAGGTTGACAGAGTTCTTTGTTCTTCCCCCATCTATCACTTCTATCAAGATCGAGGAATGTAAATGTCTTGAGTTCACATGGGAAGAGGATGCAGAATCGAATAGTGTGCATGTGGAGCAGCTAGACACAACTACATCGCTGGAAACTAGTGTGCCAAAGCAATTGGCAGCACGAACAAATCATCCTTTACCTTGCCTTGAGTATCTACACATAACTAGCTGTGATAGCTTGGTAACAATCCCAAACCTACCACCGGCCCTCAAGCTGTTATATATCAGAGAGTGTCAGAAGCTTTATTCTGTGTCAGGACAACTAGATGCACTTAAGGATTTGTACATTCGTGGTTGCAATAGGTTGAAGTCGCTGGATTCCCTGGGACACCTGCCATCATTAGAAAGCCTCAGACTTGTTCGGTGTAAACGTTTGACATCCCTACCAGGTGCTATTGGGAGTTATTCAGCTCTTCAGAGAATTACTATCCAATATTGTCCATCCATAGATTTGAAGCCTCTTTACAAACGACGCCAACAGCGGCTTGACAGCCTTGAAGTAAGAGACCTGGCACTTGCTCATTCAAGCGATCCCCGTGAAGGTACGTTACAGTCCATTGTACCTCTAGATGCAGCCTAATAAGTTTTCACCAGCCCTTTGTTTTGTGATTTCAAGTTTTAATTTCTGGGCTTGAATGTTGTCTTGTATGTGTTTGTTGGGTGCATTTGATTGTTTAAAATTCAGTCAGTCGATTTGAAGTTCTTGTCCGTTCTTATTTTCTCACATGTATGGCAGTTTTCTTTTTCTTTTTGGCTGAGGAGGCTAAAAGAACGAGTGGTTGGATGCAGATATTGTAATGTCTCTTTAGAATAAGTTTCAGTTCATAGCTAGGGAGTTATTCTAATTCGCTATTACCAAGCAAACTAGTCTGTCTAGTTTTCTTCCCTCAGCCCCCCTCCAAACGGGCCTTAGGGTGCATCAGTCCATGGATACAGAGGTTAGCTGATCAGACACCACAAGGGTACAGTTTACCACACTATTTCAAGATAAAATGTGATAATGTACTGCAACTTTATTTCTCCATTTCAGATGCCTCTCTTGCTTGTATTTTTTTAAAGATCCGATTATACCGGCTTTGTATTAATAAGAACGGGAGCAGTACAATTAGCTTACATGCGCGAGTAGCAGCCTAGGCTGCAGCGGTATTAGAAAACAGTAAGGTCCTATTACACGATATTAGATTGAACAACTGGGGCTGAAGTGCTTTCCCCTGTCCCTGATGAAGGCTGTGTCTTTAATCGCCATGAAGACATCGTGCACCGTCTTTCTTTCTTCTCTGAAGATGATTGCATTCTTTTTGCTTCCAAATACTCCAAGTAGCCACGATTGCCAGGGAATGCGATAATTTATCACCTCTGCCTATCACCTCTGCCACGATTGCCTCAATGTCCAATTCCTTGCTCCATCTCGAGGGGTGCAGGTTCTGGCAAGCGCTCCAGTTTGCCACCAGAGTCCAGACAATCATGGAGAAATGACATTCAGTAAAAAGATGCATAGCAGTTTCCAGGTTTCTTTTGCAGAGGGCGCAGAAATAGTTATTTTTCCATACCCGTTGTAATCAAGCTGCCGTCCATAGCCTATCTTGCAAGAGGAGCCAGAGAAACAACTTACACCTTGGTGGTGCCCACACTTTCGAAATGACCTTTGGAAAAACTGTAGGGATTTGGCCTTCGAATTGAATATTGTAGGCTGATTTTGTTGAGTATTCACCCGAGCTCTCAAGTATCCATATGATTTGAAACTCATCTTCCAGATTTAAGTGTGCTGACTGGATTGCATTCCATAGCTGTAACTGTTCTTATTTAATACAAAGCCGGACTACAAGATCTTAAAAAAAAAGATGCTTTGCAGTATGACAGGGTCAGTGGGCCCTGTTTTATTTTAATGCTCACGCTTCTATCCAACTTTTAAGATGCAATTTGGTTACAAGTTCAAAGTTTCATATATCTGCTTGGATGCAGCAACTAGTTTACAGTGATAAATTCTGACATCATTTACCCCCATCATTAGGGCCTAAACTCAAGGGCCCAAAATCCTGGAAATATGCTATTCCTGGATGCCGGGGCTTCTGAAGTCTCAAATAGAGGTGCACACATTGCAAAAAGGTTTGTTACATTAATTTAAGTTGCTGCTAAACCATCTGTTTTGGGTTTTGCTTGTGTCCCTTGCTGATAGTGTATGTCTGCCTTTCAGAATGGATGCATTAGGCTTTCTGGCATGGAGACAACGATGGGCTGTCTGTGTGGAGCAGGGCAGGGCAGGCAGCACTGGTGGGCATCGGTGGTGAGGCAGAGGATTTGTTGGCTGGACTTGGGAAGGCATGACCTTTGTGATGTGCTTCAGTTTCTTCATGGACGGTCTCTTCAAACTGCGGAAAATTGTCAATGCATCCAAATGATAGTAAGAATTGTTGTTTTCTGATGGAGTTTATGATGATGAGATAAAGAGAAAACTACACACTTCAATCCGGTCCACCTTTCTGCTCGGAACGATGGAACTTTTGGAAGAATTCTACGCTCCTCAAAATAACTGGTTTTCTCATTATTAGTCAAGGAGGGCTTAAGCATTATGGTAATATGGTTAAGGTTGTTGTGCCTGAGAAAAAAGATGTAGACAAGTACACCAATTTTACCAGTCATCTGAAAATGGAAGCAAAAGGCGGCATGAGTTTAGGATGCAGAGACGCAAATGGCATGAAGGGCAGGTGTACAGGCCACATGCATATGCTGCTGCCTGCCGGCCTGCTGCTGCTCAACGATTGGGAATCTTCATCTCAAAACCAGCAATGGCCTGCTGCTGCTCAACGATTGGGAATCTTCATCTCAAAACCAGCAACAAGGTTATAAATTCGCCTCCAGTTGAAATCAACAACTTCATAACTAGACAGTTGCCAGGTTCACATGCTTTCCCGTGCTCATCATCTTCCTAGTCTTCATGTGATTTTCAGTTCAGGTCCTGAAAGTGAGAGTTGAAGGTTGAAGGAACACAAAGTGATGTATTCATGGCCTTCACTGATATCTCACCTTTAGCCGAGTGCTTGATGTCTAGGTTGTTTCGAGACTACAAGATTTAGTACGAATTGGCAGATTAGGTATAGGAGCATGTATGTATGCATGTGACATTTCAATATCTTCCCATATCTCACAGCACCTTCTGTGGTCTGATCGAAGTACAATTATAAAAATGTTTCCAAAAGATTTTAGAAACAAATGCTTTTGGTACCTTATAAAAAAATATTTTAGGTTTCTAACCCCATTCTGCTGCAAGCATTTGTTTGGGTCCAGCTAGAAAAGAAATATTCAAGCATATATGCTGCATCACACATATATTGTTGCAGATTACCGTGATCATTGCTAAGCACATCAAAAGAAGTTTTCCAGAATATATGGCGGCATTTGAGCAAAGTCTTTTAAAAATTTACTATCTAAATCATCATTTGAATAGTTATTTAAGTAAAATTAATTTTATATATCTTTGTACCCTCTGATAGCTCGTTTTCCATCTTTCGTTGCTGAGAAATCCGGGGTAAAGATATATATTTGGATATCCAATTAAGGGTTTGTTTGGCAGAGCTCCCAGAGTTGTTCTTTGTTGAATTTGCACTCTTTGTTGAATTTGGTGCAAAACATTGCACTCTTTGTTGAATTTGGTGCAAAACAATTTTCTAGAGAGAAGTGATTCTCTACTGATTCTGTTAAGTCTCTGCAACGAAGAGACTACTAACTGAAAGAAAAAAAAAGGTAGTTTCTCAGCTTTCACAGAGAATCTAAATCAAATGGGGCACTACCAAACAGGCCTTAAAGAGATTGTTTGGGGTATTTTTCATAAAAATATCTGCAACTTTAAATCTACATAGAAAAGATATAAATATTCTTTTTTTAGCAAAAGATATAAATATTCTAGTAGTTGCTCTTATGGTCAATCAAGGCAATCAGCCACGGCGGCCCAGACTCGGGCGTTAGCGGTTACGAAGGCCCAACCTTGCTTCAGAGCAACCTACAGAGCCTAGGCTTAATTCCTCAAAAACAGAAAAAGACTAGGCCCAACCTTACTATCGAGTTGTGCTTCTGGTCGCTGACCTCATCATCTTCAAGCGTTTGGATGTAGATATTAAAGATGTTGGCATTGAATTAGATACAATACCAAATCAGCATGGTATTGGAAATAGCTTACAATGCCAAAGCTGTTGTTTGGATGTACAAAGAATTGACCCATCTCTCTCCTTAGATCCACCGCAGCTAGAACAAGAGGAGGGGAGCCACGCGAGCTTGAGCCATGGATGTGGAGGGAGGAGGAGGGGAGGAGGAGGGGAGCCTGCTCCGACAGCCATGGTGAGAGGAGAGGAGTTCGCGCCGCTGCTGGCCATGGGGGAGAGGGAGGATCTCGCGCCGCTGGCCGGCCATGGGGGAGAGGGAGGAGCCCGCGCCGCTAGCTGGCCATGGGGGAGAGGGAGGATCTCGCGCCGTTGGCCGGCCTTGGGGGAGAGGGAGGAGCTCACGCCGCTGCCGGCCATGGGGGAGAGGGAGGAGCTCGCGCCGCCGCCGGCCACGGGGAAGAGACGCTCGCCTGCTGCCGCTCGCCCACGGTCCACGGAGGGGTCCGATTCCACTCGATACAGAGGGGTCGGGCTCCGTATTGGGATAGGCCTATTCCAGTTACATGTCAATACCAAGGAATTGGATCTTCAATGCCAAATATCAATTCCGCGTACATCCAAACAACGACATTGAGGAAAGCTGATTCCAATTCCAATATGTAGGCTCCAATATCTACATCCAAACGGCCGAGCTTTTTACCTATATGGCTCTGAAAAAAACTGCATCTTTCTTGTATGATCCTATTTTTTTTAACTTACCTATATGGCCTCAAAACAAAATTTTCTTCCTTCTATGACCTTCCGTCCGTTTCAGCTCGCTGACGGTGTTAACTCTTGGGTAAAATTACCATTTTGCCCATAGCGGGACAAAATAAGATTTTAATAGAAAAATTGTATCTATTTCATATCATCTCGCATGTGGACGATTTTTATATGAAAACTATAGCACTCGACTAGATCTACAACTTTCTAGTTTTAAGGTTTTTAATTTGAAATCGTTAAGTTGTTAAAAAATTAAACAAAGTTTCAACAGTATATCAGTTGTATACAAGCACTTGTCACCTTAAAAAATCATATATTTATTATATAGTGTTAAACAAAAATATTTTATTTATGAAACTTGTAGTTCTCGATTAGATCTACAACTTTATAGTTGCATGTTTTCTCATTTGAGATCATTACGATGCTAAAAAAATAATATAAAATTTTAAATATTGCTAAAACTTTGTTTAGTTTTTTTTAATAACTTAACGATTTCAAATTAAAAAACTCAAAACTAGAAAGTTGTAGATATTATCAATTGCTACAATTTTCATATAAAACTCGTCCTCATCCGATGTCGTATGAAATAGATACAGTTTTTTTTATTGGAATCTTATTTTGTCTCGCTATGGGTAAAATGGTAATTTTATCTAACAGTTAACACCATTAGCGACCAGAATCGGACGGAAGGCCATAGAAGGAAGAAAATTTTATTTTGAGGACATAGAAGTAAGTTAAAAAATTATAGAGTCATACAAGAAAGATGTAATTTTTTCAAGGTCATACAAGTAAATATCTCTTTTCTTAATGGCTTAATTGCTGCACCACACATACATTCTTGTAGAGTTGCCTTGATAAGAACTCATGCTACTAGTCGACCAGAAGTTTTCCAGAATGTTCAGAGATTTTTCTTGCTCTATGATTTCAAGTTTCTCAAAGTATTTGCAAATACCCCTTACTGTTGCTATTTCAGACATGCAAAATCTTCTGGCTGGTTTGATGCAACTTGAAGATTTTGATGCAACTAGGATTATTGATGGAATATCCTGGCTTAAATGGGGCATCACGTACACATTCTTGCAGAATTGCCTTGACCAAACTCTGGACATAGATTTATTTGATTGCACATTTCAGGCACGTGAAAGATAAATTTTGTAGGCATCATATTCTTGTAAGTATTTTCCTTTAATGTAAATGTAACTGGATAAGAATACAGATCCAGGATATAAATGTTGCTCTACTGATTAAGGTGTTAAATGATACATTGCATATATAATTTGGGTTGGGGTTGTTGTCATGTGCTGGGCTATCTGGCGATGCCGGAATGATGTTATTTTTAATAAAATGAAAATTAACTCTATTTCGCAGGTTATTTTCAGGGGAGCGTATTGGATACGCTCCTGGGCCCGGCTGCAGCGTGACGAGCAAGCCAAGGACACCCTCGTGTGGATAAGCAAGAAGATAGAAGTGATTGCTTTGGAGATTTCAAATCGAGGGTGGAAGCATGTTTATCATTTGCTCTAGAGACATGTGTTTTTTATTTCAAACTCAGGCTTGCTCTTTATCTTGCGTGTGTCGAATGATTTTGTAATAATTGGTTGTGTACATCCCTGGATGTAGAGGCCGGATATTTTTATCCATTATCTAAAAAAAATATTACAAAAAATTTATGAAGCTTCCCAATAAAAAACAGCCTCATTTTGTTGGATCGCATTGATGATTGTGCAGCCATAGATATCTGAATCATGCATGCCTATTAATTGTAACAAATGTACATGTATAGTTATCTGCAGAGTGAGTGGCAGTAAAGCCTTTTCAAGGATGATGTACCCTATGTTTCCGAGTATATACAAACCACTGCATTTGTGGAACCGACTCAAATGGAAAACATCTCACTCAATATTCCTCAAGCAATGCATCCAAATGTTTCCTCCTTGCAGCATGCTTCAGCTTCTCCATCGCAATGAGTCCTACTTGCCTCACACGCTCCCTTGACAACCCAAATCTGGAGAATATAATTTCCATACCAGAATTAGGACATCAAAATCGAAAACAAAATAACCTCTGCAAATTTTCATGGTTGTGCATATACAGATTGTTCTTTGTCAGTCCAGACAAGAAGACTGAATTCTTACTGTCTGCTAATATCCTCCCATGTATGGCACTGTTTTCCTATGCCATGATATAATCGAATAATGTCCCTCTCACGCTCGTTGAGAGTTGAATTTATAAGCTTATTAACTTCCTCCTGGCATCAACAGAGTATTTATGTTAAAACAGACGTGGAAGTGTCATAGAAGGAGAATCTTTAATTCGTTAGGTACAGCAGAAATATAACGACAGACTTGCAAAAACAAAAACAAATGAATTATTCCTTAGTGATTACTATGATAGGGCTATGTATCTTAACAAACAACAAAACTGGAAGCTATAAAACTGTTTGATACTAATGGACATATCGCTGTCGCAGAAATTAGTATGCATTAGTATTCTCTTCGGAAGAACATTAGTGTGCATACCTTGAGATACATTTCCTCAAATCCATGCCATGGATCATTTGCGACGTTTTGATCCTCTATATACTGAAAACATGAGGAAAAGAGGAATCAAGTTAGTTTCTAGCATACCCCAAGTCAAAAAGATGGAATGCTTCATAAAACTCTACTTACACTATGGAGTGTGTCCCCAGGTAGACCGTTTAAGGAGGGGAACGCCTGTTGATCCAGTGAAAGAACCTTGTTCACAGCCTGCATATGTGAATGCTTTTGAGAATGGCAGAAATGTCAAAAGGCATTAACCAGAAGAAATTCCACCAGATAAGATTAAGTTATTTTACCTCTGTAGCATTGTGCACTTTCTTTTCTGATATATTGAGCGACTCTGCTATGTTCTGAGGATTGCAGAAAGGTCATAAAAGAACATCAGAATGTTTCAAAATTCCTTATTATTTAGGTTGGAAATTAATAGGAAAATAACTAAAAAATGAGTCATATATCATTGAGATAATAAATCAGGAAATTGCATCTTGAAATACTATGTGGTTTGCTGGAACAGAAGTGGCCAAAACTTCATCAATATAGCCTCCTTACCTCTATTGTCGGAGCAATTCCTTGATCTTCCAATGTATACTTTGCACCACGAATTGCTATCAGCCTCTCATGCAAATAAGTAGGGAGCCTGAACGTTTTCGAGTTATCAGCCAATGCTCTTGAAACCCCCTGGTCACAAGAAAATGAATGGAAGGCTCAATTCAGCTATATGATCTGATTAGGTCCAAATTGTTGCAGGACAAGAAAATCTGCTCTAACCTGACGAATCCACCAATACACATAGGTGGAAATCCTAAATCCCCTTGTGGCATCAAACTTTTCGATCCCACGGAGTAGCCCTATCAGACCACCCTGCAACATCAATGAGCAACATTTGAGGTACAGTTGTTTGCAGTATAACAAACATCTGGAACGTCCAGATACATTTCAATTGATCGACACATCTTATGCCATCACCTGAATAAGGTCTGCCAACTCGACACCAAGGTTATCATACTTCTGGGCAATGGATATGACCAAACGGATGTTGCTCATTGTCAGCATCTCCCGCGCAAGAAACGACTCCCGCATTCTTGCACGCAGTTCAGGGGGTGATATTCGCAGTGACTGTGCCAGCTGCTTGTATGACGGCTCATTACCAAGTTTCTCCTTCAGCCTGAACTCAAAATTGGGGACATTGGGGAATCAGATAAGGAGCTGGAATTCATTAGATACACACAATCTTCAATATGGAACTTTTATCATAAATTCACAATTATGTTACATGAAAATTAAAAAAACTATGAGAACTTGTAATGTTCGCTTACATTTCAACCTATTGAGCATTTTAATAAGTGGTTCACGATGTGACAAATATGCATATCAATTTCCGACTCATTCGATGTTATATGCAGCTATATTAACAATGCGAACACTCTGGTTTAGGGAGATACGATATCAACATTCAAATGCTAATGACGTTGCAATTGATGGGATTGCATTTCGAATTTGAAATGAAACATTACTTTGATCTTTGGTGCTGAAGCCAGATGCCATCCTTGATCTTCCTGGAGAGCTGGATGACCTGCTTGTGCGTGAGGAGGTCCTTACTTACGGTGCCCCGGAGGTAGATGCGGTTCCTGCTCTGCATCAGCTCCGGGCTGATGGTGACGTTCTTCCGGCCAGCAGCTCCCCGCCGCCGGCCACTCATCCGCCGGTGCCGCGCCGAGACGCCCGACCGCGCCACCACCACCGTGCAGGCCTTGCTAAGCCTCTCGTCCTCCTCCTCCTCATCGTCCTCGAAGGGGAGCTCCCACTGCTTCTCGAGCATGGAGCGCTGCAGCAGCACGATGGCCTCGAGCGAGGACTCGAACTCGAACTCCGAGTCTAGCTCAGGAGCCGGGTCCGTGGGTGGAAGAGACGGCGGCGGCGGCGGCGGGGCGAGCGCCGGCGCGGAGTGGTTCCTGAGCGCCCGGATGGCGTGCGCGCGCGCGTGGCCGGCGGGGGAGGAGGATGAGGAGGAGGCGGAGGCGCGGTTCGCGACGACGGTGAGCTTGGGCGCGGCGGACGCGAACTGCAGCGACGGGTGCGCGTCCGGGGACGCGAGGTCGGTGGAACCGAATGAGGTGGCGAGGAGGCGGTTGCCGGCGCTGAGCCCGATCACCGCCGGAGCTGCGGTCATGGCGTCCCGTTCACCTGCGCACGCCGCGGCCGTGCGTGAGTACGTACGGAGTAGTATATATGCACACCTTATCGAAAGAGATAGAAACAACCCGCGCGTGCAGGCGAGCAAACGCCGGAGTTGTTGTGCTGTACCTGTGCGACCGAGGCGGCGGCGGCGGCGGTAGTGCGAGTGCGAGTGCTGCACAGAACAGCAGGCAGCACGAGTGCGCGCAGTAGCAAGCGGGCGGAGACAAGTGGAGGCAGGGAAGCTATGGCCACCACACGCCCGCCGGGAGAGAGAGAGAGAGAGAGAGAGAGAGAGGGACTGACGAGTAGAGAGAGGGAGGCGCTAGCTTCAGCGCTCGCTGGTCCGCTAGTGTTTTACTACGAGCAAGCGGGGACTGACGGAGGTGTTACCGCGCCCCAGCGCGCGCGCGGCATGGAGATGGAGGTGGTGGGGGCGGGTGGGGAGATTGCTCGGAGCCGAGGAGGGAGGGAGAGGAGAAGATAGGGTGCGGGCGGGGAGCGAGGGGGCGCGAGGCCATTGGTGGGCGGCAGATATTGTGGCTGCCCCTCGTCCCTCGCTTTCCACTCGGCTCGTCGTCATCGCTGCCTGCTGCTGCGGTCGTGCCTCCGCCACGAGATCGGCCAGGGCGGCAACAAAAAGATCGCGCCTGCCCCTCCACGCGGCACCCCGGACCACACGACGCCCATCGGCCTCCTTGTCCTGAGCTTGTTGGGCCTCGTGGGCTTCTCCTCTCGTGTGCCTTTCCTCTTTTTTTTTCCTTCTATTCCTTCTAGTTTCGTGGGCTCGTGGGGCGCCCGATGGCCCACTAGAAGGGCCGGCCTATGAAGCTCTTGACGTTTTTTCTCTCTTTCCAAGAAACAGAAATTATCGGGGACAACGAGTACAGCGCCGGTCACCGAAAAAAAAGGGAGTGACTACCTATCATTCGGCTGATTTTAATTTGAGTCTCAATCGATTTTTTTAGACCAATCAATACAGGACACGTGCGCTGATTCCCGTTTCCGTTTATGTTTTTAGTTGTTCCGCGGACGAGCTCGAGCGAGCAATCATTGATATCCGGGTGAAATCCAAACCCGGTTATCAGTGGGTCTATCCAAAACCCGTTATCATAGTGGGTCTACAACTAAAAACCAATCTTGAAGAGCAAGAAAGAAAAAGGGAAAGCCTGGATACGGAAGACAGGCAGGGGGACAAAAACCAACAGATCCAAAAATATCTACACAGCTAAACAAAAAACACAAAGGAAAAACCATGCGGACGAAAGGGAAAGCAAAACCAAAACCAGATGAGAATGCGGGTCAAGGTGATAAACCATCTGAAAAAAGGTACTACTCAACCAATTCATCACTGTCTGCTAACCCCCGATCTTTTTGACTTGAAAAATTACATACCATCTTCCGAATCGTGCTTACAAACTTAAAAAATAAACAAATCTGATTCAATATTTATCAACTACAGAAATCTCATGTACAAGCCAAACCTAATATTAGGGATCAAGTACAATCTTCTAGTAAAACTACAAACTGCCCATGATGCAGGCAGTATTTTGGCTAGACCTCCTCTAGAATGGCATCCCCACCTGCAGTATCTCTAGAACATGTGATTGGTATCCTTCTGCAACTAGATATCCACTTAAACCCTTCTTTGACCTCTTTGATCATATCTGCCAGTTGATGTGTAGCTAGCAGGTTGTTTTTTTGTCCCTCGCCTAGTAGATGTAGGCTTAGGCTAATCTTTGAAACACAGACTGACACCATCTGTGAAGGAGTAGCCAAATATCTGCCTACAGACAATAAATTGATCTTAGAACATAGGAGCGACACAGGTATTATGGGGGAACCAAGTCTGAACCTCACAGACCCTAAAAAAATGAAGTTTTAAAACTGAAAACACTAAAGACAAATTAAAACTGAAAACTGAAATTGAATGTGCAAAACTGAAGGTGTGATCAAAACTGAACTTGAACTAAAACTTACAAACTTGACTCTGAACTAAAACTTCTGAAGTTTTAAAACTGAAAGCACTAAACAAACAAATTAAAACTAAAACTGAAACTGAAACTGAAGGTGTGATCAAAACTGAACTAGAACTAAAACTTATAAACTTGACTCTGAACTAAAAATTATTAAGTTTTAAAACTGAAAGCACTAAACAGACAGGAAGATAGGAAAACAAAGCTGCCAAGAAAAAGGGAAAACATCATAAAAAGAATAACCAAAGAATACAAAAACACAGACAAAAAGGCTCAACAAAAAATTATATTTGCGAAAAAAATAATATCTTACTTTATCGGCTAAATGAAGCTTTAACGTTGAATTAGCACCAAGAAAAGAATTCTTTACAGTATTTGCATCTTGGGCATATTTGTATGATAATAAACACCCCTAGAAAAATAGATAGTTAGAATACATACAAAAAAACAAAGGGGATACATAAAAAACACGGTTACAATACATACACCAATCCTAGGGTAGAAAAAGTGCTTCCTTGATTCCCTAGGGTGACTATCATCAAAGAGCTTACGGCAATATCCAGCAATGAAAAAATTATCAACATGGCCCAGAGGCTCTATTGATTCACCCAAAGAGTTGTAAGTAACACTGGTCTTGAATAGCTTAACACCTTCTAGGCTACATAAAACAGAAGATGCATATTAAAGCCCACATAACAAATAAACATAACAAGTTACGAAATAAAAAATGAGAAAATATGTACCAACTCCATTGACTGTGAGCAAGACCACAAAGGACTTTATAGTAGCGCATATCAGTTTCAGACACATTAAAACGATGAGCAGATTGAAATTGGTGACTATGACCTGCATAAAACACAAAACATAAGGGAAAATGAAAAAGACACAGTTTGACAAGATAGACAAAAAATGCATGTCAAATATTCATAAAATCAACTGCTAGACTTCTTACATAGATATCAATATCAATGACATTCTAAATCACTAAAAAGCAAACATCAACGGACAGATTTGTAAATATAAAATACTAATTAGGAGTTCAGAATTGGGGACACCATCAGTTTTGCAGAGATAGTTCAAACTTCATACATGTACAGTAGACTTCAACTAACACAAAAATACAATTTGAAAACACAACTATACACCTACCATTTGGAATAACAGGATAGTAAGCAACCACTTGCCCCCTAAAAAAGAAGCAGGCAGCAGCACAACACCACCAAAAATACATAAGCAGTTCAAAGTTCAGACACCCACACCGACCTTAACTAAATACAAGTACGTCTACAACCACCACTATATGCCAACCCTTTGAAGAATAGAACAGTGAGCAGCCATCTGCCCCTCGACAGAAGGCAAGAAAATAATAAACATCCATGGATAGATAACAAAAACTGATGTACGCAAAAGCAAAAGCACAAAACATGAATAAAATAAAAAGAGTGTGTATATACTCTAATGGAATAGAAATAATAGAAATAATTCACCTTCAACCGCATGAGTAATATTATTAGTCATCATGATGTTCACATTCTTTTTGTTATACACTTGGTCAGCTAATTTCCCCAAGTCCAAGGAACTAACTTTGGATTTCCTTTCCTTTAAAATATGGACCTCAGGTGATACCTGCCCCAAACAATTAATAAATATCAAAAAGAAAAAGAAAATTATTTATGACCATGAGCAAAAACTTAAATTAACATTTCACTAAAAACTATACCCCCAATTATACATTACTTACATCTTTCATAGGGTTTGTAACTGGAGCTTGAAACGGTGGAACTGCAGGAAGAGGAAGTTCGCTAATGAAACGATTAGGCTTTGATTTGGGTTTGATGAGCATTACTGGGGCTAAAAACACACAAAGTACAACTGAAATATTAGAAACTCATATATGATAATACAAATTTGATATGATGAAAAGAATACACTACCTTGCTGTGATGATAAAGATGTATTTCTAATAAACTCCCTCCCAAACAAGAATGTCGGCGTGTCCAGAATAGGAACATGATTTGCCTTGATTTGGTTCAAAAAGCTTTGTGTAGATTCATTTCCATTGTATAATTCCTACAAAAAATTAAGCAAAATAGATACATGATGAATTACAGATTGAAATAGAAATCAATATAACTTAATAGAAAAAACTAGATATACGCACATCTTCAAAAGTATGGCGACCTTTATCTGATGCAGCATGCTTTCCATTTTCGCCATTGGTGCTTGGGACATTCTCATGAACCATGTCTTAAAAATAAAAAAAATTATTAATGACAGCATCCCAAAAACTAAAAAGTATAATTGCACAACATATGAAAACATAGCATATTTGTACATGCCTGAAGCTGGTGGGGCTTTTTTTATGGATGGAGTTAATATCATGGGTGTTGCAAGCAGGTCTCTTATGGCATGTGTGTGATTCATTGATACAATTTTGAGGTAAAGCTTGAGAACCGTTGGTTTTCTTCCCAACATTTTCACATGCATGAAGGAGTATTTGCAGAACACTGAGCACTAAGCTTTCTGTTGGCATACTACAGTAATGGCATTTCCCATACGAATTCTCTTCGACAACGAGAGAAACTCATCAACAACCTAGAGAAAGTATAAATAAACTAAACAACGCACGCACAAAAAAAATATACAAAAAGATGACAATATCTAAATTGAAACTAACAAAAAAAGGAATACATAGGTGAAAACCTACATGAGAAGGTAAATGCTCTCCAAAATATGATGTAAGTTTCTCCTTGAATGTTTTTCTTTTTAAGGACTGCTACAAAATTTAAACAAAATAATATAAAAACAAATTTAAAAAAGAAGCACATAAAAAAGTTCCAAAAACAACACAAACACAAACCTCGTTCTCTTCATGTAGGTTGAATTTGGTTTTATCAGATAGCTCCTGGGCATATTTTACTTTCTAAAAAGATAGTCAGCTCCAAATCTTAGTAGACAATTAGACATGATGTGAAAAACAAAACTAACATACCTTCTCTCTACAGAAGTTCATAAACTTTTGCATCATTTCTAAATGAGCAGACATCAAAACAACCTGAAAAAATAAAGTCAAACAAAATATAATAAAGAATAAACATAAAAGTATAAAAACAGACTAACTAAAGGAAGAATGGTAGACTTACACTCTTCATCTTCGAACCTAAAAAAGTTGTTATGCCGGCCTACTCGAACAGGAAATGATTTGTCACCATGGTCCGCAGGGTTCTTCCTTTTTGTAGACATCTGATTCAGAAAAAAAAACATAAGAAAAATGTTAAAAAGGTATCTCTAAAATAATGATAATAAAGGCAGTAGCTCACATAAGTGGCTGCTAGCATTAACCATAAAACTACTACTACAAAAAGAAAAGAAATATATAAAAAAAATATACCATATTGGTGGACATAATTATACTTGGTCTTAGGTTTTTTAGGCTGAATACACCCTAATGTACTTATGTACACAACCTAAAAAAAATTCTACTTGTGGTAGCACAACATGGCAAATTTCTGGCAATGAAATAGACAGAGATTCAGTACTAATTAATAGGAACCCACAAAATGACATACATACAGCAAAAAAGCCAATCATATAAAGGATCACCAAAAAAGAACTAGCAATACAGTCATAGATCGAGACAGTTAAAAGCCAAGACCGAACCATAAGAGTAGCAACATGACACAAGGTGAGTAGAGGTGATAACAGAAAAAGACTTATGAGAACCAAATTCTGAGTTGTAAATATTTTTCCATCAACAGGGGCAACATGGGTTGGAACTGACAACTAATGATGATTAATATATATTTAAGATGAATTAAAGATAAAAAAAGATGAACTAAACCTGAACTAATAACTAACATCAACCTAAAACTAAAGTGCTGGAAGTAAAACCACATAGGCATTAATTAGATTCAGAAACACATAGCAGAAGCATTATTTTAGGTTATTAAATTGGTACTCACAAACAAGATTGGACTCTGAAACCTCCAAATGTAGCAAATGAACTTCTCGTTAACATGCTGTCAGGTCACTCTGCATTGGGACTACAAGACTGGGCTCTGAAAACCTCTCTTGATAGATTTCAGAGAGGTGCATGTTTCTCTTAATAGAAGAAGTATAAAAAAATTGTGATGGATTTTCATTGGTTTTTGTTAATAGAGAAATGGTAGGCAGCAGCACAGGTTGAACAGAGGAAAACTGAAGGAAAAATAGCACATCAGAATTATTGAAATCCCTAGTTTGCATCATCGCAGAACAAATCAATATGAATTCATTGTTGAGCCACAATGCACAAACTAGCAATACAGGTTCAACACAGAATTGGATTTCATTTTACAGCAACAAAAAACCAATTGCTGAAATATAATGCTAAACCTAAAACACAAAACTGAAGCTGAGAGTCTGAGAACCTAGATTTTAATTTAAGAAATCAAACCTATATATTAACCTTGAAACTGAACTATAACTCAAAACTAAATTTAACCTAAAATGAAACTGAACTAATAAGTTTCCCTCATCAGGGACAACAGAAGTTGGAACCCACAGCAAGGGAAAATGGATAAGGACAAGGACAACCCTATATCAAACAAAAATCAGCGGACGAGTGCCCTACCATAAAACACTGTAATTCAATAACCTGAAAAACTGAATCAGGAGGAGTTCAATAACTAAACCTGAAACTAGAATACCAAAACAAATAGACTATGGAACAAAAAACACTACAGATCCAAGCTAACTTACACCACGACACAGATTAGGAGAAAAATACCTTTGCAGTGCTGAATCAAGAGCAATTGTCTGTAGAATCAACCGTCCGAATCATAGAAGACTGAAAAACATGAGGGGAAATTTGCCTGCAATTGGAAAAACAGATCACGAACGGAAGCAAACTACAAAGCAGATAGGATTCGGGTAGGGGAAGGGTACCTGCGCTGAGAAAATAGAAACACTAACGAGCTCTACCCCACCAACCCGGGTTGGACGAGGCAACCGAGATCTTCCACCAGATGATTTGGGGGAGGAGATGAATCGACAAAAACCCAAACACAAAACTGAAAAAACCAAAAAAACAATACTCGGTTAAGAGGATAGGGGAGGGGCGCTACAGCATAGCCACTGCAGCGGCTGCCGCCGGGATTAAGAGGATAGGGGAGGGGCGCTACAGCATACGAACTCAAGCGGCTGCTGCCTGGCACCCGAAGCAGCACATCCCGGCCGTCTCCTTTCTGGAAGATGAACTGGAAGCGCAAGGAAAAGAAGGGCGACGGATATTTCAGAGGGAGAGAGAGGAAAGGTTAGGCGCGGAGTTCGAAAAGACTGTGGCTTGTCAGATCACTCGAGGCCGAGGGTGCTAAACGAGACAGCTTCACTTTGCCAAAAACACGAAACGGGCTGAACAAAGAAGCAGCCCACTGAACAAAAGAGCCCAAAAGAAATTCGACCGACGACTGAAACAAAAAACAGTCGAGAGAGGATTAGAAATTCCCAAAAAAAATATATATGATCATGCCCTCTCTGTAGAATTGGGCCGTTTTCAGTTTGGCAGCCCACGAATCTCTCCCCACGCTTCCTTTCTGGGCAGCCCAAGAACACTTTCACGTCACACTTCTTTTCAGCCCCTTCCTTTATTAGGGTAAAAGAAAGAAAAATAGTTCAATTTTTTTCCTTAAGCTTTTGCGAAAGTCCGCTTTTCCTGTAACTCCAAAACCGGGTAAAACATCCCTTACCTTTTGAAATGGGTCACAGATATAAAACATACTGTTACATTAGTTGAGGTAGGTGGTTTGTCCAATTTTGAAGTTCATGAATAAAAGCGGACTTTCGCAAAAGTTAAAGAAGAAAAATAGACTTTGTACAAAAATAAAATATAACTTGGTCAAAGTTAAAATTGACTCGGGGCAAAGCTAAAGTGGTCTGTAATTTTGAACAGAGGGAGTCTTTCATCGGTTATGATGATCCGTATCAGATGTGACTGATGTGAACTAATCTGTATGGTGTGGTTAGAAGTGGTAGTTCTTTAATCAGTCAAGGGGACCTCGCCTTATTCGCTTGATCGTTTCGGTGACTGATAAGTCGGCTGATGCTGTTTTTGGTTGTTTTTCTGTGAGAGAAAAACATTATTTCGATACCTGATAAGTCAGGCAAACATGGTGAGGAAAGACAACTTAACCATTGTTGTCATTGCCTGTAACACTCTAAAATTTGAATTAGCAAATTAGGTTTGAATTTGAGTTTAATTTGAATCAATTTGATTTTATTCTAGCAATTTTGTGCTCATAGAATTAATTAAATAAAACCTAAACAAATATTGAATGCTAGGGTTGATAAACATACTTTTGCATTCATGCTATTGCATATTTATCTTGTGTTGCTTGATTTGCAAAGCTCAAAGTATTTCAAAAGTATTTGAAAATAGTTTGTAAAATCAAAACAAAAGGAAAAAAATGAAAAGGCTACAACCTTCCCTTTTCCCTCCTGTTTCTCCTTTTGGCCCAGTCAGCATGCTGGCCCGGTCCAGCCGGCTCTCTCCTTTCCCTTCTCTTCCTCCCGCGTGGGCCTCCTCACCCCAGCCCAGCACGTAGGGAGCCTCTCCCTTCCTGCTATCTCTCTCGCTGGCAGCACGGGCCCGCACGTCAGCCATCTCCTATCTCCAGTCATTCCCGGTTGGGACTCTGCTCGCACGCAGAGCCTGACTCCGCCCCGTCCTTGGCACGTGGCGTGAGAAGCACGTCCCGACCCCTTTATAATGGCATCATACGGACCTCACGCCGCACCCGAACCCTAGGACGACGAAGCAGCCTCCGCTTCGCGTCCCGAACGCCTTTGCACTCTGCCGTGAGGAAGCCGCACCACCTTCAATCGCCGCCAAGTTCGCCCATCTTCTCGCCACCACCGTAAGCACTTCTCCGAACTTAGGAAGCTCCTTGCGAACTCGCCAAGCCCCCTAACTCCCTCTTTTCTGCTTCGCTTTGCTCATACCGCTTTGTCGTCTCGCACAGGGAGCTCACCGTCCGCCCTTCTTCCGTCGCCAGTCGCACTCGTCCTCAAAAACTTACAGTGTTAGTTGATCTTGTTGTTTAATTGATGATGATTATTATTATTCTTATCATGTGGTTATCAACTGGGTTATGCATAACTAAAGCTAATTGTTGGTAAAACTTGATGAACTTAAAAGCAACCGCAGTAAAGACAGTGTCAGCCTTTGAGCTTCATAACCCTGTGTTATTCTTGTTGAGTACTTTAAGTACTCACCCTTGCTTTATCAACCTCATCAGATGGCTATGAAGACTACCGCGAAGAGTACTAGGCTAGTGGTCAACCAGTCGACGTTCCCTGTGAAGTGGAGCTTCGTCGCGAGAGTTATCTTTATATTTCCGCTGTTTTGATTAAGACTATTATTTATTATGTAATAAGCACTCTATAATGATATTATTTATAGATTTATCGACTTATGTGTGTAATTGATCCCTGGACGCACATAACTATTCACATTCAATTTTATCCTTAAAATTGGGTGTGACATTGCCTCGCTGATATTAGTTTACAAATATTTGTACTATGAATCGAGCCAATTATATCGAGAAAGAAGAGGTGAGCGTCCATTCATTAAATGTTATAACTCAAAAACAAAAAAACCAAATTAAATTATGTTTACACCGTTAAATTTGTTTCAATAAATTCTTCAAAACAATATCTCACATGAATATATTTAAATAAAGTGGTAAGTGGACTCCACAGTTGGTAGTTGTTATAGAGTACGGACATAGAGGATGATGGGTGTGGAAGAAAGATGTATAGAGGAAAGATCTTGATGATTAAGACACATAGAAGATGCATTTAGAGAACGATGAGTGCGGACAGTCTCATGCACGCTATGCAAAGGTCAGCGTCCGCTATTCCTGGCAGGCTCCCAATGTCTTGCAGATGGACGGGGTGGCATGCATGCGTGCGCCTCGCGGGGCTTGCGTTCTCGGGCTACACTTTCAACTAACTAAAAAATTTATAACTCACAAACTAAAAAACCAAATTAAATTTCGTTTACACCATTAAATTTGTTTAAATAAATCATTAAAAACAAGATCTCACATGGATATATTTAGATAAAGTGATAAATGAGTTCTGATGTTCGTTGTTGGTATAGAGTACGAGATATAGAGGAATCGGGTGCGAAAGAAATACGTAGAGGAAAGAATCTTGATGACTAGGATAGATAGAAGATGAATTTAGATGACAATGAGTGTGGTCTAAGATTCAAAAGTTTAGAAACATAATCCAATTATCACAAAATTTAATCTGTTGCTCAGGTACATCACTTAATTCTGTCTATATATATGCATGTGATTTAAAAAAAAAATTACATTTACCAACATCACTAATTTTACATGATTATATGAATTTCTTTCCAGTTGTAAGCATAAGTGTCGAACACAGAGGCGAGCAGGGGCCTAGGCCCCCCTATGCAAACGAAATTTACATTGAAAGTTTCAAAATTTAAATAAAAAAAAGTTAACACTGGCAATCCCCTTACATTCAAAAGATCAATATTGCTTTGATCAAACATGATAGTCATTGAATTAAATAGTCAGCCCCTTCTTTGGTCCATTTTGGAGGTTCACCACTGGTGCTAGATATAGCCTATGTTACACGGATACGTCCAGGAAGACGCGTATCGTATATCTAATACTGTGTCCAATACACATACTCCCTCCGTCCACTGAAATTGTTATTTTATAATGTGAGACTTTTTGTTTGACTATTTATCTTATTCAATTTGTTCTGTAATTCTTATTTATTTTGTTATAATTTATTTTATTATAATTTATTTTATTATTAGATATACTTTCATAATATTTTATTTATTTATTATTTATATATATATATTTAAAATAAGACGAACGATCAAACATATAAAAAACGATACTTTAAATTGGGACAAGGGAATAGTTATATCCTTGAAGTATCCGATTTTTAATTATTTATTACACGAATTTCTGATACGTGGGCTGATACGTATCAGCTTGTGGATACGGTCCAGCCCAATAACAGAGTAACGTATCCCTCTGTCCCCAGCCCGACGCCCTAGTCCGCACGCCGCACTCCCGCACGGCCACGCCTCGCGTTCCCTCCCCGCGCGTTGACGCCGCATCCTCCGCCTCCGCTC
>CM039135.1:7003642-7078885 GCA_022036555.1 Microstegium vimineum | reverse complement strand
GTTAGTCGTTCACGTCTAACGTTTCTACTAGTCGACTAAACGTGAATGTCACGAACAGGGGCAAAGCTGTATACAGTCTAGGGGTGCATATGCCCCCCAATTTTAAAAAAAAACAGCTATATTGATCAAATTTTCACAATATTGACATACCTATAGTATATGTCTATGCACCTACAAGGCAAGTGCACCCCCCTTAAATTTTCTCTAGTTTCCTTAAATTTTCTATAGTTTCGCCACTGGTCACGAAGGTTACATGAGCTAACTACTAGATCTCAAGCATGGTGTGCACACACTGAGCACTATGAATGCAGATGGTGTCATCTATAAATTTTAGATGTTGACGAACACCATAACTGATGTCTCAGAATAAATCAATTCTTAAAATTCCTATTAGTCAAACCTTTTTAACTATAGGAAAAAAATAACATCTACGATATATAAAAAAATATACGTAAAAACATATTTTATGATAAATATAACCATACTAATTTTATACCATAAATCTTAATATTTTTTTAAAATAATTCAATAAAAATACAAAAACTTGATTTATGATAACTCTATTAATCTATTCTATTTATTAAGATTTATTAAAGGACATATGTGAGTAATGCATACCGTGATATGTGCCCCGAGAAGTAGGAGAATGGGGCCACTGAAGGACGACCACCACCATGGTGAGGACCCCGAGAAGTAGGAGAATGGCGAGCGCAATGAAGACAAAAACATTCTTCCTTTATTCAAACACAAAATACTTCCAATTACATGACTACATCGGTCACCAGAACAAATACAGACATTTAGACTTAGAGGAGAAGAGTTCAGTGAGGTTACTGTGCACATAAAACGTCATGCTGCAAGACATACGAGTAAGCTAGTTCACAGAAAGGATGCCTACAACCTTTATATGTGTCTGTGTCTCTCCCTCTAACCCGAACTTAACGTAATCGTCGAAATACATTGCACGATACAGCAGAGAACCCCTATAATTGTCCAGCGCGAAGTCGCTAACACTCGTCGTGTACCTCATTGTTGAAATGCTATTTGCAGCGACGTTGATTCCGTGGTCACGAACGACAACGAGCTTGAGGTTCACGAACATGAGGTGGAACTTGGAGTCGGAGAACGTGACTTTTGAGTGCACCTTGTAGTTGTGGCACTCCACCTGGAGCTTCACCACCACTATCACGTTACTTGGATCATATTCTCCGTCACGTTACGTACAATGCAGACTAAAAGCTATCACAGGCTCCGCATATGCAAAGGCTGAGGCGCGGCTAGGGCCTCCTCGCTGGCGGGTGGAGGATGCGGGTGTCGACATCACAGTATCACATGCACCTTTTTTTTGGAATCACGTGGTCAGGCAGGTGTGCGAGTTATTGTTGATATGCGTACTCCGCAACGTCAACAATACTATTTATATAGCCACCCATCAGTCGTTCATGCCTGACGTTTTTGCTGGTCGACCAAACGTGAATGTCACCAACAGGGGCGAAGCTGTGTATAGTCTAGGGTGTGCATATGCCCCCCCCCCATTTTAAAAAACAGCTATATTGATCAAATTTTCACTATATTGGCACCCACATAGCATAGGTCTATGCACCCGCAAGGCAAATGCACCCCCTTAAATTTTCTCTAGCTTCGCCACTGTTAACAGGTGTACTTGAGGTAATGTAAAGTAGAACCGAGTTCTATGAAATTTGGTGTGAGCGCCTAAGGTTGCGGTGTTTGCATCGACTCAGAATAAAGCAGTCAACCTCATAAACAAATTCATTAAGTCGACTCTTAGGTTGTTGGATCCCGCACACCATAAAAACCATGATTTTTATCTTATTTAATTAGCTATGGGTTCCATGTGGAGCAAAAAAAACATTCTCAACCAATCAATGTCCTCGTCCTAGTGCTAGCTTGGACTATGTTGTTTTGATCCATTTTTCTAGTTGAGTCGACCCCATAAATGAGTCGACTCCCTTCTCTTTACTGGATGGCTCATCTTTTCTTTGGTCATGACATCGATTTATTCAGCTACCATGTTGGATAAAAGAGTTGTCGATGTTTAGAAACTACCAACGGGTAAATTTGTACGCGTGTCGGGTTCCGAATGGTGAGATAGAGAGACAAGAGATTTATACTGGTTCGGGCAAGAAATCCCTACGTCCAGTGTGGAGCTGCTCGTGTTCCTTATCTCTGCTTACAGGGGGCTACAAGCTAGTTCGAGAGAGGGGGTATGAGCCCCATGTCTCTGGATGGTGTAGTGAATGTGTATGCTATCAACTAGCCGTGTTCTTCGGGTGTGTGTGAGATCTCTTTCTCTAGAAGTTTGAGAGTAGAGAGCTCTGGTCCCTTGAGTCGTCCCCCCTGTCCCCCTTTTATAGTCGCAAGGAGGATAGGGGAGTTACAAACATGCGTCGAGAGATATCTACCTAGGATACCGAGCCCTTTCCTTCTTCGTGAAGGATGTGGGCACTTATAATACTATATTCCTATTGTCTTCGTTCTTGGTCGGAGCAGAGGAGTTGTGTCGGCTCCTTGTTGCATCGCCGGAGGATAGGGGGGGGGTCTGGTTGAACCCGTAGCGTAGTAGAGGCATGGAGTTCGTTGTACTGTTGGAAGGTACACGGTTGTACCTTCTTATAATTCTTTTGGTATACGGCGGATTCCTCCACTCTGGGCCAATGGGTTTCGTTACCTGGCGGGCCCATTTACCTGATGTACTTCTACTTGGAGGGTTCCTGTAGGGGCCCGGTGGCCGGAGGAGTTGTCGTTGCTCCTTGGAGGCGTGGGTCCCACCAGTTCAGAAGTCTGATTCCGTCCCGTCCCTGGCTGGAGGACCCGTCGTGTCTCCGTTTTAGTAGGGAACTAGAGTGTTATCCTGCGCTCCGGTTTATACGGGGTGTACAATCTTCAGGATAACGTACATCCGTTCTTATCGGCGTTCGCACTGTCAGGATAGTCGTCACCTTCTAGAAGGGGCAAATGGGTCTTTTCCCTACCAGCGGCGCCCTTCACGTCTTCCGCTGGCCGTGGATCCGTCTCGATCCCTGCGTCGGGCGGGACGGAAAACACGTCTGCCCGGGGGCGCGTCTGCCTACTCGGGCCGGCGGGATTTTGTGAGTCATACGCCTATTCTTCGTGGGCCTGCGACGATTTCTCCTAGATGAGCCTCTTATTTGTTGATTTGTTTTTGAGAGTTTGTCATTAAATTAGATCTCCGACAAGAGTCCACTACTAGAGAAGCCCCAAGGGCTTCACCAATGTGGATAGTAGTTAGTGTTAGTCTTGCAGAACAACAAATATCCGTGTAGGTAGAAGATCATTAAGGCTACTGTTCTTTCAACGCAAGCACACAACAATCCTATTTCTGTTTTTTCAAAGCAAGCGCGCAACAATGCTATTCTTTCAAATGTTGTTGACTTCTTGTTTTTCCTGAGGATGGGTAGGTCGTTAGAGAGGTGAGGTCATTGTGGAACACTTTATTCGCTCCAATACTCTCCTCAAGGCTGCCTCAATCTTTTGTTGGGCGAGGGCTTCACTGTCCTGCGAGACCAGCAGCAGAGCCTGGGGATAATATAAAGAGGGGCCATATTGTTTAATAAAAGTTAATGTATGAGTCTAATTTTGTCACTATCTTTCCTTACTTAAAAATAGAAGTTACGCAAAACCAAAAAGATATTAGCATTCTATCAAGTATAAATCTTATTTTTCTTCTTTAATTAGCATATAGAATGAGTCATAGTATACAGTATAGCCAGGAAGAGAGAGAGGGGGGGGGGTGGGGGTGGCTAGTTTGGCTCTGAGAGGTTGCTATAACATGGCTGCCGAACGTAGACACGGAAGTTGAGTGGTGCGCACGGTGAAGCATAAAGCATGTTCAATAATTTGCTTTAAGCCAGCCATCTCGAGACAAGGTGAAAGATAAGTTGTACAATAGTTAAGTTTTTCATATAACTTTAAATATTATTTTTATTAAACGGGCCCATATGGTGTGGGAAATGAGCCAATAACATGCAATCTAGGAAAATGTGAGAGGTTTTTCCCTGTGTGCCATTAAAAAAGATGGTGCCAGCCCCATGCCACTAAAAAGATGGCTCGGACCTATGTGCCATGACGTATAATTTTTTGCCCTCTCACACTATTCGCCCGCTTTTTCCTCTAACGGTGTTAAACTACGATGAAAAGGTCTAAAATACCTAAATCTAAGGCCCAATCGAAAGGTTCGTCGTTCCTCTCGTGCCACTTACTTTTGCAATACATGGAACCATGAAACTAAATAAATGATGTTATAACTACGTGCGATGGTTCTCATATAAATTCTCAAGTTTATAATAAACATAAATTATAGCGGTGAATGAGTTGTCCTTAATATAAGCTTGCCTATTTCCTCTCTATGCATTAGGCACGCAGTCAACATCATAGCTGTGAATGATTTCTGCAACTTGGACCAGAATAATGAGCACACCAGTTATACCTAGCGATATCAAGATTAAAGGAAACAACCAACATAATAAGCCATGAATAACTTGGCTGAGTGTAGGATTATGCAATTGGCCTAACATTGGAACTAGTGACTATATCTTTTTTTATATATAAAACAAGACATATTCCATCATATATTAACGGTGAAAAATGCCCATGTTAACGAATCAAAGACGAAGAAGAGGAAAGGCTGAGAAACGCATAGCGCAGGTGAGCCCGACCTTTGGTCCATGCCTTGCCGAGCCCCTTGCTCACCACAAAACCCTTCAACCTGACAATGGTCTCCATGTACACCATTGAGAACTCTGTGCCCCGGCCAACCTGGAATATGCCGACTGCTGGATCATATGCCCAGGCTAACCTGTGGAGTGTCCATATTGAGCTTGCCATTCCAACAAACAGCTCATAGAGTGGGCCGACCACACTCATCACCGCAATGTCCCGCAGTCTGAATTCCCAAACAGTGATGACTCTGGCCTAGTTTGGCCTCTGAGAGGTTCGCTATAACATGGCTGCCGAACGTAGACACGGAAGTTGAGGTGGTGCGCCACGGTGAAGCATAAGAGCATGTTCAATAAATTTGGCTTTAAGCCAAGCCATCTCGAGACAAGGTGAAAAGATAAGTTGTACAATAGTTAAGTTTTTCATATAACTTTAAATATTATTTTTTATTAAACGGGCCCATATGGTGTAGGGAAATGAGCCAATAACATGCAATCTAGGAAAATGTGAGAGGTTTTTCCCTGTGTGCCATTAAAAAAGATGGTGCCAGCCCCCATGCCACTAAAAAGATGGCTCGGACCTATGTGCCATGACGTTTATCTCTTTTGCCCTCCACATCATTCCGTCCGCTTTTTCCTCTAACGGTGTTAAACTACGATGGAAAAGGTCTAAAATACCCTCATATCTAAGGGCCACACGAAAGTTCGTCGTTCCTCTCGTGCCACTTACTTTTGCAATACATGGAACCATGAAACTAAATAAATGATGTTATAACTACGTGCGATGGTTCTCATATAAATTCTCAAGTTTATAATAAACATAAATTATAGCGGTGAATGAGTTGTCCTTAATATAAGCTTGCCTATTTCCTCTCTATGCATTAGGCACGCAGTCAACATCATAGCTGTGAATGATTTCTGCAACTTGGACCAGAATAATGAGCACACCAGTTATACCTAGCGATATCAAGATTAAAGGAAACAACCAACATAATAAGCCATGAATAACTTGGCTGAGTGTAGGATTATGCAATTGGCCTAACATTGGAACTAGTGACTATATCTTTTTTTATATATAAAACAAGACATATCTCATCAATATATTAACGGTGAAAATATGCCCATGTTAACGAATCAAAGCACGAAGAAGAGGAAAGGCTGAGAAACGCATAGCGCAGGTGAGCCCGACCTTTGGTCGCACTGCCTTGCCGAGCCCTTGCTCACCACAAAACCCTTCAACCTGACAATGGTCTCCATGTACACCATTGAGAACTCTGTGCCCCGGCCAACCTGGAATATGCCGACTGCTGGATCATATGCCCAGGCTAACCTGTGGAGTGTCCATATTGAGCTTGCCATTCCAACAAACAGCTCATAGAGTGGGCCGACCACACTCATCACCGGCAATGTCCCGCAGTCTGAATTCCCAAACAGTGATGACTCAATGCCAGGATGGATCAGCTGTTTGTACTTGTGGTCGCAAGATTGGGCAAACTCGCAGTCAGGACTTGAATTCATCAGCTCCATGGGGTCTGCATCTGAGTGCTCGATGAATTTCTGCAATGACTCGTTCCTTCGGGTTGCCAGCTCTATTCCTTCAAGCTCTGTGGTGTCAGCTGTGTCGCCGAATTGGTAGGAGTCGAATCCGTCAAACATGGAGAGGCAGACGCAGGGGAGGAGAGCGTAGTGGCACTGGCCGGCCTTGGAGTAGGAGACAGCAGGGTAGGCGGCCTCCGCAGCCGCGGCCAGGTCCCACCTAGCGCACCGGAGGACCTCGGCAAGCGCGGGGGCGAATCGGTGGGCGACGCGGAGCGCGTCGCGGAGGACAGTGTCGAAGACGCCCGCGGACAGCGCATCGCGCCGACGGCGTCGCCGCCCGGCGGGGGCGCGAGCGCGCGGTCGAGGTGGCCCGCGAGGCGCGCGTTGGCGTCGTCGAGCGCCACGAGGTCCAACCGTAGTCCCCTCCTCCACCCCCGCCGCGGCCGTGCGCTCGACGGGGAGGCGCGAGCCTAGCCATCAGAGCGTGACTCACCTCCCGATCTCGCCGACAGGGAGGCGCGCCGCGACGCGGTGCCGGAAGCGGAGGTGCTGGCTTCATCCATCTCCTCGCGCCACGAGCTCACTCGCCGCACAAACCCTCGTCAGCTTCTCGCCGGAGCACGTGATCCGCAGCCCAACCCGCAGAAGAACAAGAGAGATCGAGAGTCAACGAGAGGATACAGACGAGAGGGGCTAGCAAGGACATTCTGACTGACCGGTCCCACTTGTCAAGACCCTTAAACGGCGTAAAACAAACGGAAAGCGGACGGAATGGTCTGAAGGGAAAAAAAGATAAACGTCATGACACACAGGTCCGAGTCATCTTTTTAGTGGCATAAGGGCTAACACCATCTTTTTTAATGGCACACAAGGAAAAGCCTCAAAATATGATGAATTTGGTGCCAAGTTTATAGCCTATTTCATTCTCCCTTCTCTCTTCTCTCTCTTCCACATAGGATTTTGCTAAATTGGCTTGGTTATAAGCCAAGCTGAAGTATATTATTGTACCTGCTCTAAGTGAAGCCCTCTTACATAGCCGTTGGTCGGATTCAAGGTTAGTACAAGGCACGATGATGATGCAATGTCTAGGGACAAACTTTGTGTAAGTGTGCAGCCGTCCTGGATTCCCTCTCTTTCTCTCACCCTAGGTCCTAGGATGTGGGAAGATGTTCAGGTGCATTTGGTTGACTGGTTGGTTACCATGTACCCAAGGATACAAACCAAATTTTGGCTACTTTAACCAAAATTGGTTTTCATTGAGTTTGGTGCCAAACTTTAGCTTGATAGTTTTTCTATTTGACCAGCTTAAATCATTTTGGCTAATTTCTTGTTTAGATCCAAAAGAATTTGGAATTTTGATAGTGTACCACTTTCGTTTGTATGTGGTAATTATTGTCCAATCATGGAGTAACTAGATTCAAAAGATTTATTTCACAAATTACAAATGAACGGTGTAATTAGTTATAATTTTTATCTATATTTAGTACTACATGCATGCATTTAAAAATTCAATAAAAATTCGATATGACAGAAAATTTAGAATTTTAAAGGGAACTAAACAGGGCCTTAAAGTTGATCAAAACCATAGTCCAGTGACCAAAATTTGGCTTGAATAGTGCATGCATTTAGGTGAAAACTAAAAACCACGGGCCCGTTCAGCTGTGCCGCTGCAATTCACAGCCGAACAGGATTGCTTGAAACGTCGGACTGTATTTGCTAAATACCCGTATTATGTTTCGAGTGTTCCTCGACAAAGTGAATGCAACTCGAGCTCCTTCGATTCACCCCGGCGATTCACCCCTACACCCGCGGAACCGCTATCCGCGTGACACCCACGACTCCACGCGCACGCACCTCCCCACGCCCACGCTCTCGAGTCTCGTCCCGCTCCCACGCGGCGCCCACCACGCCCGCTTCCTCGGCTCCCAGCCCGCCGGCCTCGGCACCTCCTCCCCGGCCCCGGCTCCTGCGGCGCCATCAAGGACTCCGCCAATGGGCACGGTGTCGGTGCATAAGCGGTGGCGGAGGGCGTGCGACGCCATCAAGGACTCTGCCACCGTGGGGGTCGCCAAGGTGAACAGCGGCGGCGGCGGCGGCGGCCGAGAGCGCAAGGACCTCGACGTCGCCGTGGTCAAGGCCACCACCCACGTCGAGCGGCCACCCAAGGAGCCCCACGTCGCCGGTTAGACTACTTGTCTCCTTCCTCTCTTGCGATCCGGCCCTCTCCAGTGAAATCTAACCAACTGGTCCGCTGTCGCCGCAGCGATCTTCGCCGCCACGTCCTCCTCCCGCCCGCTCGCCGACGTCTCCTACTGCGTCCACGCTCTCGCCAAGCGCCTCTCCAAGAAGCGTAACTGGGTGGTACGTCCGCCATTGGCAGCCAGCCATTGCTTCTTCCCTCCCCGATCGATCTGATGCACAAGGAAAATGGCAAAATGCTTGCGTTCAGGGAGGAGCTCATCGGCTACCGGCGCAATGGGATGTCCAACTTCAAGGACGACTCCAGCCCACTGGGTAGTGGGTATACATAAAACATCTCCATTCTCCAACCTGCATGCATTTCTGATTCTCGTATGTATGCTTTTGCAGCATGGGACTGCTCTGCGTGGGTGCGCACGTACGCGCTGTATCTCGAGGAGCGGCTCGAGTGCTTCAGAGTCCTCATATACGAAATTGAGTCCGAGAGACTGAGACCTGCAGAGGGAAACCCCAAGGTTTGTGACTGTGTGCAACTGCAACTGGTTTCAGAGTTTCAGTCACACAGTTTCTTCTTTCTTTTACTAATGGAGGAACTCTTCTCTGTTTTGTCTTTACACTTAACTGATAAGACAACTCAAGTTTGGTTGAGGCATTTGAATTAATAGCATGAGCTTTTTCCTCTATATATTGGCATAGCTTCCAGTCCTGTTTACCATCTTGAATAGATGGACCTTAGAAAAATTTCTCCTTAACTCTTAGTCTCTGATTCATCATTGGTCTATTGTCTTTGCCCTATTATGGGAATCCTTATGGTTCCAATATATCCAATTATGAGTTCTGCAGCTGCACTAACGATTGTTACACTTGCACTTGCAGTTTACTCATATATCTCAAGCAATATATTTGAGAATTGTAGTGCAATATTTATTTTACATACGTTAGGAAATTCTAACTTAACTTGGTATTGAAACATGTACCTTCTTTAGTAACTAGCAAGTTAAATGAACCAATTTCATATGGCAATATTTACTTGTGTTCCTGTGCAACAAAGTCATAGTTAGTACTAGATGCTTCTCAGTGGCCACAAATTTGTCATTAATAAGTGGAAGGCATGTTTTACTCATCTAAAAAGTTGGCAAATATGAAATATCATGATATAGGTTTTAGCTTTAACTAACAACACAAAATACTTATCAGTTGCAAATGTGTCCTGATCTAGAGTTCTGGGAATTTGTGTTTCCACCTACACTAAGGGTTTTTAAAGCTGGAGAGAGATGGTCCTAGCAAACCTGAATAAATAAAGTTCAGAGGGACTGCTATTGAGAATGCGAGGATAATGGAGGAAACACACTGAGGTGTGGTCCGAGTTCGAGTTGCAGGTCTCAACATAAGTTGTATGCTTCAGCAGGTCATGAGTTTTTGGCTAAAGATCAGAAAATATATGATTTATTTACATATAGTAATATGTATTGTACCATGCATGCACTCTCCACAAGAACTGAAGCTCTTTTTGCTAATCTGGGATACTTCAACATTATATCCATTCAGGTATGTGCGAAAATGCTTTGATGCAGATATATTAGGTTCATATGGGTTAATAAAGTGATATAGAAAAATAGATACCTGAAGCTTCATTCAAAATGAAGATTATTCCAAAGAAGTAGGTGAATTGTCGTCATACTAAACAACTTTTCTTTTGGAACTTTTCAGTTAAGCTTTAGCCTTGGATTACTGCCAACATCGGGCAGGCAGCATACCTAAGGAAGCACCCCGAACATTTTGCTGACACTTTCTTTAGATCAACTCCAAGTAAGCATAGCGACAGACGGGGGGCTCCGCGGCGTGCGTGACACCGGCAGTCTACTCCATGGCTGTGGACCAAGGTACCTCTGCTCCCCCATTCTAGATCTCTAGATCCCCTGTAGCTCCGATTCGGCATGACGAAATCCTGCCCCTAGACTCAAGCCCTCTTCTCATGAGCACGGGCATAATTAACATTCACTTGCATCCCCTGGCAGTTTGATTCGTGTTAGGTTGATGGCACTAATTAGTTGTCGCTTTGGAGTGTGCTCTCTGGTTGCACAAATCAGGACCTAACCCACCAAACAAATCAATAAAGCGTGTACAATTGAATGCATGAAATAGGAATGTGTGATCTGTCAATTGAAAAATAGAGTAACATGCAAATCAAATATTGAGATGCACATTACGAAACCATTGTTGTTTTAAGGTGAGTGATTTATAATTGAGATATGTGATTCTTCTGCAACCTGAAATAAATCTATTGGACTTTTGGAGTTGGGAAATGAATAACACGAATGATTTATGAGACAATAAATATTCTATTTGATGCCCTGGTCAAGTCCATTTGGGAACATTTATGCGAATTCTGAATGACCTTATTTTATTCAGGAATAAATAAAACAAGGAAGTCCATGATCAAGATTCCCTTGGTTTAGGGCCCTATCCTGTTTTTTAGTGCAGGATGCAGCATATGTAGGGGTTTGTGGGTACACCAAAACTTTAGCCTTGTTTGTTAAACTAACAGGCTGATAGTGTCAAAGATGAGTAGAGCTCGTGAGATCATTCAAGCGGATTTTAATTAAACAATAAACAAATTACATGAATGACGACCTGTATACAACTACTTTGACTTAGTGTACATCAGAAATCATTAATGTTTTTTTACACATTGTTGCCAGCAACACTGCAACCTCTACTGCTGCAGTGTTGAGTTAAGCATTGCCATGTCGATTTTGTGTTATCGCTGCCTGAGTTGTTGGGTTTATTTTGGAAGTTAAGGTGTCTTCATATGTGTGTGTTTGCATTCATGGTTCCAAATTGATTTAGGTTTGGTGTTTTTTTTTTATCTTTGCATGTATTTGTATTGCAGTGATGCACCAAGCCAGCAATGGACAGAGAGAGGACAAGCGGGATGGCAATGTTACAAAACGACAAACTGTCATGTTCTTCACATTCAGTTTATCAAAAAATTACTTGACTGGTTTTTTAGCTTGACATCTGAATGAGGGAGTCATACATGTGATTTTGGGGCAAACAAACTTATGGTAAGTAAATACTTGTTGCACTTCTTTTAGCTATAGCTGATCATAGTTTTCATGTTTTTAAAAAACTATATTTAATAGTAGTTAAATATTTGGTGTGTACGATTTTTTGTTATCTACATAATGCATACCTTATGTAGCCTGAATTTGGTACTGCTCATGGTGCTGGAAGTGGCGGCCGAAGGGATGCTGGCGCAGGCGACTTAATGTCACAGTTGGATGGCACGGCGCTGGCGGCAATGCTTTTTTGGACGCGTTGTCTGACATGATATGCTTGTTCCCAGTGCTCCGCGTTCTGGATATTTGGCGCAACCACACTGGTGCTGTGGATCACAAAAGATGTGAGATTTAATTTCTCTTCTGTTCTAAGGCATGTTAGTTGTTATTTTCTCATCTATTCTAAGGCATGTTAGTTGTGATCCATAGTGATTTTGTTTCCCTTTAGTTGTGTAGATCTCATACAAGCACTAAGATATGAAATGAATACATTTCAAAGTGTCCAAGCTTGTGAATTGCTTGCAGCAAAATCCAATTGAATGAAGGCAAAAAAGAGACTTGAAGAAATATGTGGGAATGTGCTGATGTTCGGACTTGTCAAATATAAAAATGCACCTTGCTGAACTAAAGGTTTTCACACACCTCCATCACTCGAATTTGGTTGGTGATCTTAGATTGATAAAGCATATTTGGAACTAATGTGTGTCTATCAATTGCTCTGTATGTTAAGGATACCACACCTTGGATATGTATGCTTCGGCCAACTGTAGCTCTGTTGTGTGCATGTCACTTGCCTCTTCCTCCAATGAATTGAATGTTGGAGTTGCTGCTTTATACAGTTAGGAACTCAAGAACTTGAAAACGCCCACCCGTTATAAAGGTTTGGTGAGGTTAAGAAATTGACATGTTCAGTAATTTGATTCATGTTTGCTTTGGATATCATCATGCATACATTAAGTAAAATAACATAGTTTGTGGCATTGACCTTTCTGTTGCAATGCATAGACAATTAACTCATAAAGTTTTTTTTGGGGATTAAATGTCACTTTTAATGTTGATATTTGATTTCACAGTATTGTTATCTTGTTATGCGATCTATGACTTTTTAGTATAAATGTTTTGTTGTCCCGTAGCAACGCACTGACACGATACTAGTAGAAATATAATATATGGAGTTATCTTTAAATGGTTTGTTCGTTTGGCAGGATTATGCATTGTTCCGGTAGGATTATTCACTGCTGGCTGATTTCTTGTGAGAGAAAAACACTGTTCCGGCTGGATATAAGCCGGCTGAAAAGCCAAGCAAACAGGCTGAAAATCCAGAAGATTCGATCAATAATAAGAGAACATATAAAGGATAAAGCACACTGAAGAATCATGTCCCTAGTTGCTAGTTGGTTTCGGTGATTAACGACAATTAGCGATTATTATGGCTAACATGTGTTTTGCAGAGGCTATGCATAGCCTAGCCATAGTGATCGACAAGAATGGACACTAATGGTCATCACTTAGCCCCCAAGATGGATATCGCTTCGGTTTTCAAGGAGACATGATGAAGACCCTAGAATGATAGACTAAGTGTCATAAAGAGATGAAGGACACTTAGAAATAGATAGGGGTTGAGATTAGTAGCTTGACTTAGGAAAGCTTCATGACTTAGGTGTGGTGCACACTTGACTTCCTTAGCTCTAAGCAAGCCTATGGTGACCGTAAGATAGCCTAGAACAACTTCCATATTCATCGCAACGAAAAAACGAAGTTGTTAAAACTGTTTTCTGGGCGTCGGACGCTCCTGACAGGGGCGCCGGACGCTGTCCGTCGGCGACGGACAGAGGCGTCGGACGCTGGGTGGTTAAGTCCACAGCGTCCGTCGACCTTCCAGTGGGGATGTTTTCTGGCTAAGATTTTCAGGGTCCGTCGGACGCTGTCCGTCGACCAGGCGTCGGACACTGGGAAGAGCGTCTGTCGACCTCCAGAGAGGGTGTTTTTCAACCCTAGCCAGAGCGAAGCGCCGGACGCTGGGTTGAGCGTCCGTCGCTGGGAACAGTGTGTCAGAACTAGCCGTTGGGCAGGGCGTCGGAGCGTCCGTCGCCCAAACTATGAACAGAAACTAGCCGTTAGGGCATGCGACGGACTGTCCGTCGCCTAATCGACAGAGCGTCCGTCGCCAACTTAAGTTGTCAGCCCGAGGCAGTTTTCAGAGGGTCTATTTATAGCCCCTCCCACTTCTCTCCCACCGGGCCTTTGCTCTTTTGAGTTGCTGAGTTTGTTGAGAAGGTTGGGAAGAGAGAAGAGCCCTAGAGAGAGTGAGAGAGAGTGATTCGCGAATCCATCCATCCTCTCTCTAGTTCATCCAAGAGTTCAAGTGTGCATCCTCTAGTTGTGAAGCTTGAGTGAGTCAAGCGAAGATCGAGGCTTGTTACTCTTGGTGATCGACATCACCTAGACGGTCCGGTGGTGCTCGGAGGAAGGTGATCGCCGGAGGATTGTCGGCGGCCCTTCTCCATCGACGTTTGTGATCGGTTGTGGGCGATTCACCGAGCCGGAGTGGCGAAGAATCAGCCCGTAAAGAGCACTCATCCCTTGCGCGGGATTGAGGGGGAGCTATACCTTGCGAGGTGCTCCAACGAGGACTAGGGGGGAGTATCGACTCCTCGATACCTCGGCAAAACATCGCCGTGTCAAGCATCTCTTTCCATAGCTCTTTACTACCGCATTACTTTCCGCACTTGTCATTCTTTTCATACTAGAATTGTGTAGGAAGTTTTCGCTTTCCATTGACTTGCTACCGCTTTCTAGCTAGGACACACAAGCGGTAGACACTAGGGGGGTTAATTGGCTCTTTATAAGTTTAATTCTTGTTTAGAAATTAAAAAAGCCCAATTCACCCCCCTCTTGAGCATCTTGATCCTTTCACACACACACATATACAGTAAGAGCACAAACTCGAAAAGAACTCTAGATACAAGTTATCAAAGATGATGTTTAGAGGGTTCACAGTGTATGGGTCTAAGGGTGTCTATGTATTTAATGCTACCATATAAACAGGGTCTTCACACTGTGAGCCTGAGTCTATATAGAACCTGCTCTCATGCATAGAACCGGGTTCTATCTCTCTCCTCTCTCACATTCCAGATACTGTGGGACCCATTTATAGATCCAGCCCTGGTTTTATACGCTGTGAACAAATTAACAGATGATGTCTTGTCATTGTGAGATCAATTTAAAGACACACCCCGTGTCTATACACTACTGATGCTCTTAGTAAGTTTTACAAACTAGACTCGCAAAAGGTTGATAAATTATAAATCAGTTTTACTTTCTCTAGATAAATAACCTTAACTATGTATCTAGACATAGTCTATAGATGTATAGTAAAAACAATTTATCTAGAAAAGATACAACGATTTATAATTTGGAATGGGGAGAGTACAAGCATCAGCTGAGACTAAAATGCAAACAACTGAATTTTTTTAAAAGGAAGCAAACAACTGAATCACTACAGGCTTACATACATAAGTTCCCCAAAACTATATCTTGGTATCCAAATACTGTAAAATCATAGTGTTTCCCCCTGCTCACGTGCCACGGAAGTTGAAAGGATGGAAAGACTATGATTCAAGAAGGTCAGTGCAGATTCACAGTCTGAAATAATCTTGGTCACAGATGAAGGTTCATTAGAAGCTGACAGTGAACCAGCAGCCATTGCTGTGTATGAATCTCGGAGGCTCCTCAGATTTCCCAGGAACTGCAAAGTCAGGGATAAATAATTAGGTAAAAAAGAATGTTCCGTAGGTTACAAACAGGCACCCAAAAGACAACACAGTGTGCTATCTAATTGGAGAGAGCATGGAATGAAGAATCCTGACATGGTATTTCAAGAGAGATCGTATTGTAGAGATGCTTAATGCTCACTAACTGCACAGAAGCTATAGTTATTTAAAGTAGGTCAAATTAGTTCTCAATTTCCAGCAGAAACACATTCTGCTTAATTCCTCACCATGCCACAGTATGCAGGTCAATGATAGTAAAGTACCAAGAAATGAACAACATGACCAATTAGTGAAGTGGATTCAAAAATTACCTTTAAAAGGGTATTGTATGCCTCCAAGAGGCGGTTAGCAGCTGGACCGAAGCCATGCAATTGCGGCACTTCCATCATGTGGGTCCAAGGATGGATTTCCTATATTATGACAATTCAGATAACATTATACAAATATCGAGCACTTAAAATTCGTAATCACCAACAGAAAATATGCTAAGGATACCTATCCAGTGTATATAAACAAGATATGGGGAAAACAGGAACTGCTGCATAAGATACTCACCTTAGTATATATTGTGTTGAAGGATTTAACCGTTTCCAAAAATGATTGCAAGTGTTCCCTCAACTTCAATTCTGTCTCGGCATATTCTTCATTTGGATTATAATCATACTGTCACAAGCAACTACACAGTTAACTTAAAATAGCATGATACTGACTACTAAAGGAAGAACAACAAACAACATCATATGCATAAAATTCAAAAGGAAGAAAACAGTGAAGCTAGTGCAGAAAAAGTTTGTCCAAGTTTCTTTTTAAACATAAACCAGCAATAATTGGGGGAAGTGGTGCTGAACTTAAAACATATGTCAGTTGTATATTCTATTATACCTTTGATGCTAACTCCTGAACCATTTGCTGCAGGTTAGACATCTTTTTGGTATACTCCGAGAGCTTTAACTCTAGTTCAGCGATATCAGGCCTACAGAATGAGAATTGAAGAAAATTTGAGGTGATTTGAACAATTTAATTATTTGAGGATCACAGGGCGTCCACAAAGATTCAGACCAATGGAGCAATTCTGCAGGCACATGAAGAGCTAAACAGTACAATTGGCAACAATTTAAATTGGAAGTACTTACAAGGGATAAATTGATTGTATTTGAACATCTGCAGGGAAAAGTTTGCACTCCTCCGAAAAAATTTGGGCTTGTTTCTCAGCAATTGAATCTACAAGTTGCACATCCTTCTCCAATTGCTTATCAACACTACAACAGTACAAACTGTTCTCAGTACATTATGTTAGGTAACCTCCTCATATGCAAATTAACACAGTACTTTTCTGTGTAAACAGATTTCATTTGGCATCATATATTACGATGTTGGAAGAAAGTTTTATGTATAATCAATCAACAATCAACATGGTAGGTACACTTTATTTCAGATACAAATAAATGTGTGTAAACCCGACCTCCACTCTGGATTGTCAGCATAGCAACTAGCTTCCACTAGGTCGACAATAAGATGGAGCAGTTCCACTCGCTCCTCATAGCTGCCTCGACCCTGCAACAATGACAGTTATGAACCGGTGAAAGATGCCACACCTTTACATCTCAGTTTGCAATTGTGCTGTGCTAGACATCTAGGACTCTTTGCATAGCAATAGCAGCAAAATCCAGCGAACGCAACACATAACACAAAATACCAGCCATTTCACTCACCTGAATCGCTTCGGTGTCTACTGAAGGTGTGATGCCCAGGAAGTTAGCTATCTCCGCCAGGTCTGCAGAACCACAGGCCACCGTCAGCACTACGCGCGATCCCAGTAATGGGAAGCATTTTAGCTCTATGATGAAACCAAAAACTTACGTTGGATCCTGTTGTTCTCCTCGTCGCGGTCCAGGCTATCCCCCTGCCAGTTCTGCTGCGTGAAGGGCGATCTGTCGCCTAGCAGCCTCCGGAACGCGGACACACCAAACGAGCAGACCGTCAGTTCCCAAGCCCGAATCCCGAAATCGAAGGCCAGACCCAGCAGAGAGATCACAGCTCCCGGACAGCAGGAGGAGCGGAGAGGAAAGGAAATGCAGGCGCGTACCTGAAGAACAGCCACTCGAGGAGGCGGTAGCGCTCGACACCGGCAAAGAGGAGGGATTGCGCGGGGGCGTTCGCCCGCGGGTACTCCAGCAGGGCCAGCTTCCGTTGGATCTCCTCCATCTGCTTCGACGCCATGGCTGCTCTGCTCTGCTCCGCTCCGCTCCGCCGCCGCGGCCGGCCGTTGGTGGGGATGGTGGGTATTGAGCAGACGGCGACTCGCCAACGAGGGAGATGTACCGAGAATTCGAGATGTTTGATAAAATTCCCCAAATTTTAATTTTCCTCCCGATCCCTTTCAAAATTCGACGAAAGGGTTGTCGCAATTAGTTTCATCGGACCCCACTTGTCAGAATTCATAAGGAACCCGCTAATTGGGCTAACATTCATATGATGGGCCGTACGGCTCTATGCCCGCTGTCAGACCCATCATCCGCAAATGGGCCTCAAAGCCCCACTAACCGCTCGCCTCTCCCAGCCAGAAGGCGCATTGAAACCCTACCCGGCGCCTGACCTATATAAATTGCCTCGTCCCCCTTAGCCGCCTGCTCTCGCGCCGCCACTCCCCTCCCGACCCACTCGCCCAAAACCCTAGGCTCTCGCTTGCTCGCCGCCGCCGCCGGTGCGAGCTCCTCATCTTCCTCCGTCAACCATGGCGACCCAGATCAGCAAGAAGAAGAAGGTACGCGAGCTTCTCCTAACCATAGCGCTACCGTCCCGTCTCCCTCTTGCGTCGATGGATCTGAGTATCTGACCGCCGTGCTCGTGTGCGTAGTTCGTCAGCGACGGTGTGTTCTACGCCGAGCTCAACGAGATGCTGACGCGGGAGCTGGCGGAGGACGGCTACTCCGGAGTGGAGGTTCGCGTCACGCCGATGCGCACGGAGATCATCATCCGCGCCACGCGCACGCAGAACGTGCTCGGTGAGAAGGGCCGCAGGATCAGGGAGCTGACCTCCGTCGTCCAGAAGAGGTTCAACTTCCCCGAGAACGGCGTTGAGCTCTACGCCGAGAAGGTCGTCAACCGTGGTCTCTGCGCCATCGCACAGGCCGAGTCCCTCCGCTACAAGCTCCTCGGAGGCCTCGCCGTCCGCAGGTATAGCATGATTAGATCCCGATCCTTGTTAATTTTGATGTGGTTGCTAGATGCTTTCTGTTTGTATATGCTTGTGCCTTCAATTAGGAGATGATAAGACCAGAATTCGATTATAATCTGCTTTGAAGTACGTAAATTATTTGACTTATACAGTCTTGACATTAGTGAGGGTTAGAATGCTTGCACCTGTGATTTATTTTCTGCCTTCAGTCCTTGTTGGTGGGATATTGTACTGGTGCAGAAAGGAAATGCTGCTCCTTGAGGCAGTGGCGGCCAGACAACCGTTGAGACGGATCCACAGATAAATGACTAATATAATGTTTTTTGTCTACTAAATCTGTCTCACATTTTTTCAGTCTCATTGACCTAGTAGCTTAGAACATAAAAGATTGCAACTTTCTTTGCTTTTAGTCCTTTTTATAGTAGCTGTGCCTTTAAATAATTTCAAAGTTTAATAGTTTTTGCTATTCACATTTACAAAGAATCATTAACATGGACTAGTCATCTAAACATTGAAGTATCATTTTATCATTTTTGCACCTATATTCAATTTTACCTGCTATCTTTTAATGATGGTGGGAACTTAAGCTGGTGTATAGAGGAAATGCTGCTCTTGGAGCAGCGGCGGCCAGACAACTGTTTAGAGATAGATCCACAGATGAACAATCCTTTTTGCTGTTTGTCTACTAATTCTATCTCACATTCTTTACACGAATGATAGTCTCATGATTTTTCTTCTGTGAACTGTCTTTCTATGTATGCTATCATTTTTGCCTTTAGCTAGTATTTTCCCCTTGTTTTGGATGGTAAAATGTTGTTCAACTTGTTGTGTATATCAAAATACTGCCTAAGTTTTTACCCTGTCAAGTATTGCTGTTTGTCTAGTTATCTGTACTAACATTCTTTGTTTCATTGGCAGGGCTTGCTATGGTGTTCTTCGCTTTGTTATGGAGAGTGGTGCCAAGGGTTGTGAGGTGAGTGTTCCTATGCTCTTCTGTGATAATATGTTCCACCTTTTGATGTTTGGTGAATGCATCTCTAACAGCTTTATTTATTCTAATACAGGTTATTGTGAGCGGAAAGCTCAGGGCCCAAAGAGCCAAGTCAATGAAATTCAAGGATGGCTACATGATCTCATCTGGTCAGCCAGTGAATGAGTACATTGATGCGGCTGTGAGACACGTCCTTCTCAGACAGGTTTGTTTTGCTGTATTCACTTTGTAATGCTTGTTTATATTTTTGAGCAGGAGCTTAATTCTGAGCGGTGTCCAAATGTAATATCTCAACTAACTTCAATCTGTCATGCAGGGTGTTCTTGGTATCAAGGTTAAGATCATGCTTGACTGGGACCCGAAGGGCAAGGTTGGCCCAATCACCCCTCTTCCGGATCTGGTGACCATCCATACCCCGAAGGACGAAGATGAGCTGCGCCCTCCGGTCTTGGCACCTGAGGTCTAAGGTTCCAACAGTATCTTTGGAATGGCAGTTTGATCGGGTCCTAGCTAGATTTCTATCTTATGATAAGGGTGGCAGTGCTGGTTACCTTAAGCTTTATGGACAGATGCTATGTATTCGTTCTGTGTCACTTTTGTTTAAACTAAGTTTTGCCGAGACAAGCTATATGTACCGGATGAAATTGTGGTGCCTTATTGTATGCTCTGGAATTTTAGTTTTGCTATTATTTTTGCCTTTCGTTTAACATGCTGTGACAAAATTAAATTATTTTAAAAAACGTGCTTGGACAGCCATCCCGTGCTGTACTGGTGTTGTTACAATAGCCGTTTGCATTTTTGTCGATTCATTGCTCTTGTAAATAAAGTACTTACCCGACTTAGCATTCCCGTGCTGTACTGGTGTTGTTACAATAGCCATCGATGCTGAGGTCAGCATGGGATGAGGATAGGCAACTATGCTGCTGAAGGCTTAAAGAGCCTTACTGGGATGGCGTTTTACGGCTCCTCAGCCTCCTGCTCTACTTGCTTACAGTTTTGTAGGAGAAACTGTTTTTTTTTGTTTTCTAGTAGAAGCTGCATCTTACGGTTTTGTAGGAGAAGCTGTTTTTAAGTGAGAAGAGCTCTGCTAAAACACCCTTCACGTACAGGTGGGTCTTTGTGATTATCTGTTTCCCTCACCGCTCCTAGCCATCTTCAACTACAAATGATCACATGACGGTAAAGTCTAAAGTCTAGAGCAAAGCACCAATATGATTGTCTAAGACATGTTTGGCATTGCTATTACTCCATAAACTTTGTTTCATAAACGAAGCAGTTTCATAAAAAACGTGTGGAACCCCTTAGATGCTGTCATAACTTCCTTTTTTTCATTAAACAAAGTGTCTGGAGCTAGACCTATTTTTGTTAAAAAAACATGGAGCAAAACGGTTATAAACACCCCATTCTATATGCTTCGCTAGTCACCTTCTCCGTATCTCCTAACACTTTTGGTGTCCGAATCACTTGGATGAGAGCCTCAACCCTTCTATATATCTTAAACATACTTAACATCATTCAAATGGCTGGTTCGGAAGGGGGATATTCAGTGGCGAAGCCAGGCGAGAAGACCACCGGGGTCGTGGCTGAAGCAAGCCGGGGTCATTAAGAGAAAATAACAGTCATGTACAGTAATTCCCTCTTTAATTTTCAAAATCTATCGGGGTCAGCTGACCCTATGCCAAGCCTTGGCTTCGCCCCTGGGGATATTAGTCCCAACATCCAAAACTAGACGTTGTGACTTGATGCAGCTTTTTGCAGGGCAAACGATGTCTACCCACTAGAGATTTCCAGTGGTACATGAATGTTGGAGGTCCTTTTTAGGGTGGTGGTCTTCCGGTATCTGTCAGTTTTCCAGAAGTGGTGGATTCTTTTTAATGCAATTGTTTAGAGCAAGTATAATAAGTCCTCAGCAGACTGCAAGGAATCCATATTAGCAAAATCTTACGTGGATGAGAGATAATAGATGAGAGAAGAAAGCGGGCGCTCCATCTACCGTCGACTGAAACACGGTATCCGAGACGATACAGCCCGCTTGCAGCCAGGTGTGGACGAAGAAACGGGCTGTAAAGGTCTACTCTACCAATCACAGTTCGCTTGCATGCTACAAATAATAAATGTCTCAGCCGACTCTTGCAGCTAGACCAGTATACCATGAAGGCTGGTAGTTACGTGGCATTGGCATACGCCTGCTAGCAGTCCGCTGTCGGCTTATTATCCTTGCTCTTATAGAGATAGAGATGGACGATTAGAATGACCACATCGATCTTCTAATAGGGATTTCTAGGGATGCACATCTTAAAATGTCCATCTCTTAAAATAAATTTACAGAGACAAACATGTTGATAATTTTCAAAGACATGTAAGTTATTTTTGAGGTGGACATTTGCTTGGACGCTGCCTAACCATTATGGAGACGGTCTCTAGATGTGCCTCCGTGGCCCCTCTGAATTAAAGCCCGTCTCCTAAAATCATGTTCATGGTAGTGTATGAGAGATGAGGTGCAACAAGGCCCACCGTAATTTAAGCTAACGTTTCAATCCAATGCACATTCAAGATATACGGAGGTGCTATGCAAAGGAGAAAAAACTATGGATATGGATGGGAAAATATACCGTGATGATAATTTATCATATTTGGATAAAGATTATATAATATCTGTACTTGCGTGTATTATGATAGAAAATGAACAAAGTGAAAAGGTGTGCAAATTATTATATACTCCCTCTATCCCAAATTGTAAGTCATTCCAAGAATCTTGAAGAGTCAAAGCATCTCAAGTTTGACCAAGAATTATAGACAAAACTATAAAGATTTATAACATTAAATAGGTATACTATGAAAATATAATTGATAACGAATCTAATGATACTTATTTGACATCATAAATATTATTATATTGTTATATAAGTTTGGTCAAACTTGAGAAACTTTGACTCTCTAAGATTCTTGGAATGACTTACAATTTGGGATGGTGGGAGTACAAGGTTTATAAGTTCCCTCAACGCTATTGGAAGTTTTACCATTTCTTTCACTGCCATCGAATTCCTCAAACTTCCCTCATTATCATTGGAATATTTCACACTTCTCTTATTGCTAATTTTGTCAAAATCAATTATGTTTGTTGTTAAGTTGATCTGGAAATGACCATTTTGCCCATCTGAAGAAAATTATGTGAAAATTAAGAAAATATCATATCTTTTTTCATATAATTTCGGATGAAGATGATTTTATGAAAATTGCAGCTCTCGTCGAGATCTATAACTTTCTGGTTTTGTGTTTTATTATTTGGTATCATTAAAATGCTAAAAAACAATACTGCTAAAAAGTTGTTTAATTTTTAGCATTTTAACGACATTGAATGATTTTTTTTGTGGCAAAACTATAAAGTTGTAGGTATCAATGAGAGCTACAATTTTTATAGAAAAATCATCTTCATCTGAGATCATATAAAAAATATATGGTATTTTCCAAATTTTCACATAATTTGCACGGGAGTTGCAAAATGGCCATTTCCATATTCACTTAAAAGAAAACTTAACAAATTTTGACGGAAATGACAATGTGAGAAGTGTGAATTATTTCGATGGCAGTGAGCGAAGTTCGAGAAATTTAATGACCGTGAGAGAAGAGGTAAAATTTCCAATGACACTAAGGGAATTCACTTAAACATAAACTTATAATGCTTTATTTAGTCTCTATTAAGATTCTATAGCCCATTCGGATGGAACTAGTGCTCTCCAATAGAAGGAAAACGAACACGATTTTTAAACGTGGATGTCATGGTAGCTGGTTAGAAAAAAAGAGATACATTAGTGCCATCATTTCCATAAAGCCGAAGAAGGGATTATTCTCTTGAGGCTACAATATTCAATAATATCACAAATGGCTAACACCTTCAATAATCACATGATGAATAAAGATACAAAATGGGCCCCGGATGGTGGATATACGTATGAGTGTATGACATCCTCAAATATGATCTAGCGCGGATGGTGGCTAAAACCTTCATTAATATCACATGATCAATATGAGTTGTGTTGGTATTAAACATGAACTTGTAATAATGCATGTCTCTCTTAAGATTCTATAGCCCATACGGCCATACCGCCATAGCGCGGGTTGATAGACTAGCTAGTGCTGTCCAATAGAAAGGAGATGACCACGATTTTTAAATGTGGATGCCATATATTGGTAGGTGGTTAATTAGAAAAAAGAGATACATTAAAATTAAAAGTATCATAATTGCCATAAACCTGGATAATGATTTATCTCTTGAGGGTATATCATGACATCCTCGAACATGACCGAGATGTGGGGTATCAACTGTCTGAGCTGAGCAATGAGCGAGATAATAGAAGCTCCTTGCCACGTGGAGGAACGTCTGCCTAGTCACTGTGCGTCGACACCGCTGCGGCTCTGGAGAACGCGCTGAGCGGCGGCGACGATCACATCCTCCTCCTCCTCCATACTTACCGGCCGGGGCCAACAAGCTTGCTGCATACTGAAGATGTGAGCTGCTGAAGCTGGGAATACTCGGAGAGGCTGTGTGTTTGGTCGTCTGAAAATAGAACAAGGAGCATGAACCTTCGCACGTGAGGTGTCTTGTTGTAGATAGTAGATTAATTAATCAGTCCATTATTTAAGTATTGACCAAGTGCACAAATAAATTTATACTCGGGAATATGGGGCTGTTTGGATCGGAGAGCAAGGGCGAACCCAGGATTGGCCAAAGACTAGGGCCATTACATTAGACATTTGTGCTAACTATGCTTAGCCATAAAAAATGATAATTTCTCCACTGTAACTAAGGATCAAGACTAGGGCCATAGCCCTAGTGGCCTTAGTCTCAGGACTGCCACTGGATCGGAGCCACACTCCATCACGCCACGTCTGTGGCCCGCCACAGTGTTTGATTTAGACATAACATTTGACAACCACAATATTTTGGCAAAGTTGGTACTCTCAGTTCTCGTCACACTTCGTGGCCATGGTTTTTGCCGTTGTCAGGCGCCTTGGCACTCAACGACGGCGGACCGCGGCTACATAACTCGTAGTCGCGCTCCAGTCCTCACCGCGAGGTTTTGCCCCTCTACTGGTGGCTTACGAGAATAGAGGTAGAAGATTAAATTAATAACTGATTGCTTAATCTCAATGGTATGCAGTACAAGGGAATATATGAGCCAACTGGTTAAACAAACTTAGAAAAAAACGATCCTAATTTCCCGGCCTAATCTTCTCCTAGCCACTAGGTCCGGCCTTGCCATATTCGTCCGCGGTGATCGCGGCCTGTGCCGCATCGCGCGCATCCGCCCGTTCCGCCGACCTGCGGATGTCCCGCGCCCTGCTCCGCCTTGCATAGGCCCGACCCCACATGACATCTCTCCCCTCCTCGAGAAGCAGCTCGTCCTCGAGCTGAAAACTTGGAAACTGCTCGCGGAACGCCTCGAGGTCTTCCCATGTCGCCGATTCTGGTGGTTCACCGCGCCAGTGGACGAGGAGCTGACGAACGACGCGCGCCAAGCGTGCCCGTTCCACCCGATCCGGCTCTGGGGTCACCACGCCATGGTGTATGGGTGGTAGTTCTGGGGGGTCGATGGAGGCTCGCTGCTGAACTTCTTGAAGGCGCTCACATGGAACACATCGTGGATGCGCGACTGAGGTGGAAGGGCCAAACTGTAACACCCCTGGTGTTAATCATCTTAATTAAAAATTGATCATGTCATTATATGCATTAAGCACCATTCACCTGATTGAGAATCTGGATATGCATTGAACTAAAATGAGTTTGCTTGATTGTGTTAAATCAAATTGTTTGAATGCAGGTCATCTTTTAAAATTCTCAAATTTAAATTTGAATCCAAACCCTAATTCCCAGAGGGGGTTGGATTAAACCCTAAACATGAATTTCAAAATCTAAAAAGAATTTGCATATGGTTGTTTAAGCAAAGTGGTAGAGCTCTGTTTAAATTGCATTTGTTGTGTTTACAGTTTTTTTCAAGTGTTATTCAAGTTTTTAAAGTAATTGAAAAGGGGGCAAATCCTTTTTAAAAGGGTTTTCAAATTTCAAAAATGCATTTTCATTTCTAGGCCGAATTTGAAAATGTGAGTATTGACAAAGTTGTAGATCATGAAATTTTGAGCAACTTTCGTATTCAAAGTTTTTCATTAAAACCCTTGAAAACTTGAGCTATTTGCAAATTAGTACCAAGGGCGGTTCAGTCTTTTCATCAAGCAGTTGCATGGCGGCGTTGAGCTTGACGCCAACACCTGGCCGACCACCTGCCGACGCCACCGTGCGACTCCTGGCCACGACTCACGTCCTGTCGTGTGCGTGGCGTCGTCGCACACACTCCGCACCCTTCAAAACGGGACGTCGTCCACTCCTGCCTCCCTTTCCATGCTCGCGCGCTGCTCTGCTCTGCTCCGCCGAGCGCGCCATCATTATCGACGAGCTCGTCCAAGCTCATTAGCCACTACCAACCGCTCAATCCACTGCCGTTGTCTTTGCTTTGACCTCGCGCATCCTCGGGGTGAGTTGATTAAAGCCGCCGAGCCTGCATTCACCCAACGTGGCTCCGTCTTCCTCAGCTCCGGCGAGAGCGCCGCCGCTCTGGTCAGCTATCGACCGAGCTACACAGGAGCCACATTGCTCTTTCATCTTGTGTTTCTTGCTCCTTATTCATCACTGATCCTTGTCGGCTTCTCCGTTTTGCAAATGGTGGACCGTAGCTCCGGGAACATCATTGTTGCCGCTCGGTTCATTGTCTCCGCCGGCACGGTCTTCGTCGCCAGCTCGTTCTGCTTCATCTCCGGCCACGCTAGCAAGTGCTACACCTCCGGGGTAAGCACCTCGAACTCTCCGCACACTCGGTTGTCCTTGAATCGAGCCATCGAGCTCTGTCCACGAGCGCCGCTGCGGTTCATGGCCGGCGTGGCGGTGTGTTCGTCGTCTGGTCGTTGTAGTTGATCATTTTCTGATCCGAGTCTTGCGCTAGCTTCGTCTAGCCGTCCTGAGTCTGGTATGGGTGATGGTTGTTTGAGCGCGTGCGTATTTTTCTCCAGCGCACGTCACGCAGATCCCCGCCGTCCGCCATGGTCGTCGACGAGGATGTTGCGTTTAGCTCTGGGTTCGTTTTGCGTGCGCTTCGCATTGTTTGGGGCCGCTGAGCATGCTGGGGTTGTTGGTTGAGCCGATCGAGGCCTGTGTCCGCTAGCGCGTGTGCGGCCGCACGCGGGTTGCCGCCATGGCCGTCGACAAGGTCACCAGGGTAGGTTTTAGTCTCGTTTCTGTTGGGCGTTTTGCTCGTGGTTGATCCCTGAGTCGTTTTCGAGGCCTGGTTTCTCCGGCGCATGGCTGTACTCGCTGGCGTACGTGCGGCCGAGCTCGAGTCGCCGCCATCGTCGCCGGCGAGGGCGTTCTGAGGGATGGAAATGGTCGTGTGGCACCTCGTTGGGTTCGGGGTGGAGTGTAGAAGCTGATTCGAGGGTTGGTGGTTCGGTTTGGTCACCGACGGCGACGCGCCGCCCTGTTTTGTGGTCGCCGACGCCGCTGCTCTGGCGCTGGGACGCTGACGTGCGGGCCCCAGGCGTCAGTGTCTGTTTCAAAGGGTTTTTTCCCTTTTCAGTTTTGAACAGTAATAACTATTATTATTTTTGTATGTTTAAACTTGTGCATATTTAAATTCTGCAAAAATTTGTGTACGCTCTCTGTGATGTGTAGTATTTAAGAAAAATATAACATGACCATGTTTAATACATTTTTTAATCCTGTAAAAATGCTCAAAGTAATTAAAAAACTAGTTTTCCATGAATTTTCATGCTCTGTTTTTTGTTCCAAAAATTCTGGGAATTTTTGTGTGAACTATACACACTGTTACCTTGCTGTATAAAAATTTTGTAGATTTTTGGATGAACTTTGGTACATGGCTATTTGAATAATTAAGTATAAAATGTTTAGAAACCCTAATGACTTTAGGTTTTGAGTGATTTTGGATTATTTGATGCAAATGGTCATTTGTCCAGTGACAACCATAAGTTGGACATGTTTGATGTGATGTTGTTTATTCAGTTCTTTTGGATGTAATTATTAACTTAGATAATCAAGATAAATAGGGTTTAATTAATTTTGCTTTATAACCTAGTGTTGCTTTCCTTCATGAAGGAAAGTTGTACTCAAGGTATAATCTGTTTTAATCATCTCTTAAGAACATGTTTATTTATGTTGAGCATCATGTTTACTACTCAAGCATGATCTAAAGTATGTCATTATAACGTGTAGATTGTTCGTTGGTTGGGTTGGATACCTCTAGTGAAGAGGTTTTTTTTCTTGAATCTGAACCTGAGTTCGCTTATCCCTCCAACCAAGGCAAGCCCCGGTGCATTCAAACCCTTCCTTGTATTTAAAATGATTGCTTTAAATACACTTATGGTTATTCTATTGCATTGTGGTACTTTATTAAATTCCTACTTGATGCATAGCCTTATCCTTGTATTAATTGTACCCTACACCTTGACACTTGTTTAAAGATGCAAATTTTTGGCTAAAAGGCTTAGTTTGCTTAGAACTTTTATACTGGGTGATTTCCGGTCACCTACGCATAGCGTATTGCTTCGGCAAAAGGTTATTTTCTTTTGAGAAAGGGATGTTGTTGGAAGTAATAATCGGGACCGGACGGACACGGTGTTTGGGAGCCATCAGCGGTGTCTGGTGAGCGGGTTCTCTCCGCCTGTGTCATTAGGGACCGTCCGTTGATGTATGACTAGGGTTGTGACTTTGGAGTACTTATCATATACCTTTGGGGAAGCTGGACTCTGGCTAATCCAGTCTAAAGGACGGTTAACCCGCACTGGGAGTGGAGAGATGGCGAGAGTAGTGTGTACCCTCCAAGTTCGAGGAACTGGATGGAGGCGTACTGTGCTCTCGGGTGGCGGGCCCCCGCTCTCGGATGGAGGATCAAGGGAAAAGTAGTCATATGCGTGCTTTAGTGTTGTATATGTCGTGTGATAGGGAAGTCCCAGCTGGGTTTAACCAGTTCGAATCGTCGTGTTCCTCGGATATGGAAACATAACCCTGTTTTCTTCTTCGTAGTTAATGAAACTTAAACTAGATACTTGTTGGATCCCTTCATGGATGTTTATTACCTTGTTATCAATCATACATCTAGATCTGCACTTGAGTAATCTTATGGATAACATAAATGAACTTCAATTCTTTTATAAATGCTCCTTTATGCAAAACATTTGATCCTTGCAAACCACACCTTGGATCCTATGACGTGCATACTGCTTTGTCCACCAGATTTTTTTTTATTTATCGAATAAGTCTTGTTGAGTACTCCCGTACTCAGGGTTTGTTAACCCCTGTTGCAGATGAGAGCCACAACCCGATTTATGTGGCTTCGTGCTGCATGACCGTGGTCAATGTGGATGAAGATGAAGAATAAAAAGTCTTTGTTTGACTCTTGGGCAAGAGTACCTCGGTTGTTTATTCATACTCTATCAGTAGCTTGATGTATTATTAACGTATGACACTTAAGTTATGTTTCAAAACTTATGGTTTGTAATATGACTTCAAATTTCCGCTACTTTGATGTAATATAAAATTTTCGTATTATTTCTGCAATGTTTGTAATGAGGAGATCATGTTCGGAAAGAGGTGGATGACCCGCTGTAAAGTGGCGACACCTGACGGATCAATTAAGTTTTGGATCATTTGTTGGGATTAAGTGATTAATCCTGGCAAGTGGGCCCTATCTTAAGAGGTTCTGTCACACAAACACACCACCACGTCGTTGATCAGCTCGGTGATGCGGTATGACCCGATGTAGCGCGGCTTCAGATTGCCCGTAGTAGCCTCGGGGAGAGAGGACATGGTGCGCTGTCGGAGGCGCAGCAACGCCCAGTCGCCCACCTGGTAGGACACATGTCGATGGTGCCGGTCGTAGTGACACTTCTGCACCAGCTGCGCCTGCTCAAGGCGATAACGGACGTCGGCGAGGAAGGCATCACGGTCCTCCATGTCACGAGCCACAACAGCCACCCGGGTCTCGCCCGGCTCGTAAGATCGAATCGTGGGCGGGTCACGACCGTACACAACCCGGAATGGTGTATCACGGAGCGAGGGCTATGCTTTTCATGGCCACGATCCGTGTCTTCTCCAGCGAGGTTTTCTCCTCCGCCGCAGCTTGGTTGTTTAGAAGAGATAGAGAAATTAGATTGATAATACTTTGCTTACCCTTGAAAGGACACATCTCCCTTTATATATATAGGGATGACTCGACTTGACTTGACCTACAAGTAAACCTAGCTCCTAGACTCTTCCTAAAGCTAATGCTAAGTACTCGCGGTACTGTTCGCGCCCCGCTACAGTACCCGCAATACTGTTCACGTTGGGCCCATTTGGCCCGACTTGAGCCCGACACCTCTTTAGCCTGTCATGGCTATATTGGCCCATGCCATCTCCCCCACCCTCGAAGACCGAGGTCGTCCTCGAGCTGGATAGCTTGATGGCACTGTCTTCTATGTCGTAATGGAGCATCACACCGGCCACGAGCTGACATAGACCTACATGTTGCGACCTAAGGTTAAGCTTTTTACATCTCGGCTTACCTTTTTTATTGAAGACTAAAATTGAAAATAAATTTGAAACTAAAATATAAATTTGGACGGCAGCTATGACCTCCTGTCCTCCTAGATCCCAAGGAAAGAACTGAACTGTGGACTTCCTGTTGGATGAAAGTTGAAGGATGTACCAGCCCGTTCCTATGGTGGGTCTGTCCAGCAACAAGGCAGTAGCCTGCATGAGGGAGAGGACCACCTGTGGTCGTGCGGGGGTGTTACATACCCATATCTCGACTTCTGCGGGAGGTGCAAAAAATACAGACGAGACTTGGTAGTTGAACGCATAGGCTGTAAGTCAGTGCAGCAACGAGCTGATCAGCATGCAGATCTTCCGCACCATCTGGCGGGCAAGGAAACCTCGCCCTGTGGCTTGCAGGCGCACTGCTGCTTGCTCCTCAGATGCTTTTGTTGCACGAAGAACCTACGCTTGGCGGCGTGCCAGGAGTCCCCGTGCCGCTGCCTGTAGGCGTACTGCCGCCAGACGTTCACGGTCCTCCTTGTCCTTCGCCTGGAGTTGCGCCCGGAGGCGATCCAACAATGTGGACATATGGCGGAGCTGCTCCAACATGAGATGATGCCCCTCAACAAGGGCGTGTAAGGCGTCGTCGGTAGCAGAAGGGGTGGTCGGCGACGGCGGAAGATGGAGACGGTGAGTGGGAGCGAGTAGGCGAGGATCGACAGGCTCATGATACCAGGTTGTCAAGCGCCTTGGGCCATTGGCACTCAACGACGGCGGACCGCGGCTACATAGCTCGTAGTCACGCTCCAGTCCTCACCGCGAAGTTTTGCCCCTCTGCTGGTGGCTTACGAGAATAGAGGTAGAAGATTAGATTAATAACTGATTAGTTTATCTCAATGGTTTGCAGTACAAGGGAATATATGAGCCAACCGGCTAAACAAACTTAGAAAAAGACGATCATAATTTCCCGGCCTAATCTTCTCCTAGCCACTAGGTCCGGCCTTGCCATCTTCGTCCGCGGTGATCGCGGCCTATGCCGCGTCACGCGCAGCCGCCCGTTCCACCAACCTGCGGATATCACGCGCCCTGCGCCGCCTTGCATAGGCCCGGCCCCACATGATAGCCGCCACCGTTTGTGGCACCGCCACAGCATGCCGTAGTTGAGGACTTGAGGATGGCAAAAGGTGGTGTACAACCAAACAACCACTGTATATTCTTGATTGTGTCATAGATTCAAGTCATGTGTACCTAAGTAGTTGTTTATTGAAAATCTATATCTATTAATAAAGAGCTAAAATTTCAGGCTTTTTTTTTCGTCCATCCATTTGTTTTTTTATCCATCTCCCTTAACTACCGTATTATGTACGGACAATAAAAAGGAAAAGAAATAAAGGACACGCTATGAACCGGACTCCATATAAAAAAGAAAAAAAAGTAAATAGCGGACTCCATATAAAAAAGGAAGAAAAAGGAAAAGAAGAAATCTATAGAAAAAAGGAAAAAAGAATAGGACGGACACATTATGAACCGGACTCCGTATAAAAAAAGGGAAAAAGTAAATACCGGGCCCCATATAAAAAAATAAAGAAAAAGGAAAAGAAAAATATCTATGGAAAAAAAGAATAGGACACATATGCTATGCTAAGGTTGTGCATATAAAAGTAAATACCGGACTCCATATAGAAAACAGAAAAGAAAAAATAATAATAAATATACTAGCAAATACGCCGGCGGGCGTGACGACGGCGGAGTGTGCCGCGGTGTGCTGCTGCTTCCCTGCGCGGTGGAGGAGCTCGTCGTGCTCGCGGACGTGCGCGTGCCCACCGCGCGCTCTGCGCCCGGGCGCGGCGCAGGTGCCCCTTCTGCGCCGCCTCGGCGAAGAAGAAGGAGATGGCGAGGCTCCTCGCGTCGTACGTCAGCCGCTGCGTCGTCCTCCCCGACCGCCGCGGCGGCCAAGGACTGGAACGGGGACGCGCTCGACTTCTGCTATTGGCCAGCGGGGGCCGTGGCGGTCAAGCGCGACGAGCTCGCCGAGGCGGAGGCGGCCGTGTGGGCCAGCAGTCCCGACCATTAAGCGGCCCCTTCGTGCCGACTGTTGAGGGCGTGACTGCGAGCCCCAACGCAGTCGTTGGACTCGGACGTCCGTGCAAGCCAAGAAGGGGCGAGTGGCCGAGCCGCGCAAGCACCGTCAACCGTGCGGTCCGTCGAGGGAGTGACCGGTCACGGCACCGCGGGTAGCAGGCGCAAGCGACGTCCACCGCGAGCCATCACGCCGTATACCCCGCGCTGGCTGCCTCCATGTCAACCTGTGATGCGAGATGTAAAAAAAGGAGTCGGGTCTGCATTGGGTGAACGAATAAGGATGGAGAACCTTTGAGCTTGTGGAGGGGGATATCTAATTTGGCCGGTGTGGGGATGAACCGGCAGTTGGGAACTTGAATTGAATGCGTTGAACTGCTATTCTGCTGGTGGGCTTGGAAGTCGAGAGCATCACCTTGGCGCGCGCACACACATATATATACTACATATAATTACATATAATTACATTTGCCAACGATATGATATATCAGATAATAAATTGTACGACCCGGTGCAACGCACAGGTATATTTTGCTAGTAAGGAATAATAAACGAATGTACTATCCGTCGAGCACCGAGAGGCTTTCTTGCCCATCATAGAAATCTTTGTCGGCACTTGGTTTTACCGACAAAACCGAGTAGTAATTATACGTTTTTAAAATACCAGTTTTTCTTATGTCGAAGATTTCATTATTGGTATGTAGAAACTGGTATGTTTTAAAGAATAAATGAAATGACCAGATCACTAGAGTGTAAAAATGATAATTGCAACAAAATAAATTGCTAGGCACATTTCAGGATAAAAATGAACAAATATGGGATGAAACCTATGGAGACCAAGCCCTACAGATAGCCCAGCCACCACTGCGGTGTAAGTACTTAAATGTCCCAACTGGAGATTTGGAGAATGGGTGAATTCAAGGCTTCTCCCATAATTAAAAATAATATTATTTTTGTGGTCAAATGTAAAAAAGTAACATTTTTGTGTTTGATTTATATTTTAGGAAAATAGTTGGTAGGAACAGGCCTGCTAAAGCTTCCGCCTCTAAAAAATGATTTTGTAGGTGTCATTGGAAATGCCCGCCTGTAGAAAACATTTTCTAAGGTCGGTTGCACACTCTCCCTTAGAAATTGATGATTTCTAGAGACCCTTGGGTACATACGCTGTGAAGAACCGTCTTTATAATCTGATCCTAACATCCTCTAAATAGTAGTTACATGGTAGTGAATTACTATCCAAAATTTTGTAAAGTCAATTGCTTCTACCACTGCAATAACTTAATTATCATAGTGATGTAGTGTATCTTTGGTAGTTAAATATCACATTCATTCTCGATTTATAATAAGTTCAGTGTGATATTTAGACTATTTCAATTCAGAGAGTGCATATTCTGTTGGAATATGATCCGAATTATAACGTGAGTCTTGTGGGGACGCCTGGAGGGCCCATGGTTCGGATTATGTTTATTAGCGGATTTGTTTCCGTATTGGACTGCAGTCAGTCCGTCCTATAAATATATCTTGTAAGCCGCACGGAAGAGCTGACGACTCATTGTATTCCCTGCGTTCTGTAAACACTCTCCTCATATAGTGAAGATCGCCGGTTGGCGCCCGTGGTTTTTCCCGCAAGGGTTTTCCACGTAAAATCTGTGTCTCGTGTGCGATCTTGTTTGATTATTCCCTAACATATTCGACACCCCCTCGAACATCATTTACTATGGGTTGTTAACTTTGTCTTACATTACATGACATGCAAGTACTAGTAATTTGACTATTGCAGCCCCACTTGCTTCTAGTTATTTCTGCCACACATATGAGAAGATCGACTCTTTAGCATAAACAAGCTAATGATGAAAATAGAATACGGTGCATGCATCTTCACAGGTGAGGTTGTCTTGTGGAAGATAGTATGTTGATTAAATAGTGTGTTATTTAATAGCTGACTAGAGCACCAATAATTTTATATTTGAGAATAGTTATTCTAGATCGTGCCATAGCTTGTCTCATATTTATTTAATTACATGTTTGCTGAAACTAACGAATTCGTTAATCTCTACTAGCCATCGGTCACCAGCGAGGCTTCCTTTATACTCATCTTAGCCATCCTTATCGCACTTGGTTTTATATCTGGGTCTGTTTGGGACTGCTCCGCTTCATGTTTTTCAGCTTTGCTTCACGTTTTTTAGTCAAATGGTTTCAGCTCCACGCACACAGCTCCAGAAAAAAAGATAGAGTTATGAGAGAGGTACTCTACAAACTCCAGTTTTTTGTGGAGCTGCTCCACAGTGGAGTTTGCAGAGCAGAGTTTGTGGAGCAGTCTCAAATAGACCCTAATCGAGTGGAAATTATATATTTTTAAATTATCAGTTTTTCAGGTATGAAGACTTAACTATTGATAAGTAGAAATTAGTTGGTGCAGCAGCAACTCTCAACCATTTCACTGCACCCACAAGATGCCCTGAGCTATCATCATTGTCTTCTTTGGTATCGGTAAACAGGTTAGTAAAGCACGAGGGTATGTTTGTGCATGCCTACTGTGGTGTATCCAGTTTCTCTATCGCCCAACTTTCTCATGCAAGAAGTATGTTTTCTATCCAAAGTATAATGACCTTTAATTTATTTATCGTGCCTTTCTTTGTCTATGCATGTAAAAATCATTAAATCAACAAGCGATTTTTAAGAAATTTTCACAGCAATACGCGGGGAACCACATTATTGTAAATTTATATTTTTGAATATCTATTGGTGATCGTGTTAAAGAACCTCACACATGTGCACTTAATTAGATTTTTTTTAGATAATGGATATAAAATATCCGGCCTCTACATCCAAGGATGTACACAACCACTTATTACAAAACAACTCATCCCTTAAAAACACAGCCAAGGTCTAAAACAAAAGACTAAAAAACTAGAGCAAGCGGTATAACTGTTTCCACCCTTTATTAGAAAAATCTAAAGCAATTATTTCTAATCTCTTGCTTATTGATGAAAAGATGTCTTTGGTTTGCTCATCACGCTGCAGCTGGCCCAGAAGCGGAGCCAATATGCTCCCCTGAAGATAACCTGCATGAAAGAGTTAGTCTTGAGATTGTTAAAAATAACATCATTCCGGCAGCGCTAGATGACCCAGCAGATCGCAGCCACCCCAACCCAGATCAAGCCTCTAAGCCCCTTATTTTGATTCCGAAGCCAAGAACCGAACATGTGCCTGATAGATCTTGGCGGGGTTAAATTAGTAGCAAAAAGAATTATCCTCCAAATTAATTTGGCGAGAGGGCAGTCGATGAATAAATGTTGAATAGTCTCATTCATATTGCAACAGATACACTTTTGACTCCCTTTCCAATTCTTCCTAGAGAGGTTGTCTTTGGTTAGGACCACTCCATTTTGAAGGAACCACAAAAAGATTTTAATCTTGAGAGGAATTCTAATTTTTCAGAGCTTTCTTTGTGGAAAAGGTATTTGTGAATCAATGAGATGAAGATATAGCGAACGAACTGAAAATAACCCCGACTTGGTTAAGTTCCATCTAAAATAATCCGAACCCCCTACCAAAACCACATTCGAAATCTTTGCTACTAAATTTAGCCATTCTAAAAGATTATTGCCAACCAGCGCCCTATGAAAGGAGATGTTTAGGGGGCTGGATGTCAATACCTTCAAAACAGTTGTGTGCCAATCACGCACTATATTATAAAGAGAAGGATATTTAATTTTTAGAGGCTTTTCTCCTACCCACATGTCATCACAGAATCTCGTTTTGGTCTCATCTTTAATATTGAAGGATCCTTTAGATAAGACCTCATCTTTGATGTGTATGAGACCTCTCCAAAAATGTGAATCATGAGGTTTAGTTGTCAATTGGGTAAGTGTCTTGGACCCAAGGTATTTGTTTGTAAGTATGGACTGCCACATTCCGTCGGTGTTAATTAGATTTACCAACCACTTAGCCAATAAGCATTTATTTTGTAGCTGTAAGTCCAAAATTCCTAGACCCCCTTGGTCCTTGGGATGACAAAGGATGTCCCACTTAATTAGATGTTTGTTGAAACTAAGTAATAAGTTAATCTACTAGCTGCCGGTAGCCGCCAAGGCTTCCTTTATGCTCATCTTAGCAATCCTTGTCGCACTTAGTTTTACAGACATAATTGAGTGGTAACTACATATTTTTAAATTATCAGTTTTTCATAGGTATGAAAAATCCATTATTGATGTACAGAAAATGATATTAAAGCCTAAACGAAATGACCCGAGAGTCAAAATAATAATTGCAACAAAATGCATAGGCAGAGAAATTTCAAAATAAAATGAAACTATATGGGATAAAAACCAAGGGCGACAAATCCGTATGGCGGGCTGACCCCCCACGGTGGTGGAAGTATCAAATGTTCCTAGTGGAGGGTGGGTGAATTCAATGCTTGTCCAAGGAGACTAGGACTAAAAAATTGTTTTTTGTCAATTTAAAAATATTATTTTTGTGATTGATTTACAATTTCATGAAAATAGTTGGCAGGAACAGGCCGGCTAAAGTATCCACCTACAAAAATCGATTTTTTGTAGGTGTGGAGAAAATGTGTCGTGTCTCTAGAAAACATACGGTAGTCATGGGTAAAGAAGTGGAGGGAGTGATGAGAAGAGAGAAATTTGATTTGATTTTAGGAGTTTTAACAGCCAGATCATACGGCGAACTGGCGGTGAAAACCATTTTCACTGCTGGATCTTAGCAGGTGTGGCATGTGGCCAAACAAAATGGTGCTGAAAATTATTTTGACCATCGGTTCAGCATATGATCCAGACCGTGATAGTGATTTTCATTACCGGCTCAAATGATCACCTCAGGTTTGTAAGTGCAAGGCGTAGTGGGCGAAAAGTCGACAGTGTTAGATCGGTAGTGAAATTCACCATAATTTTCACCGCTGGGTCATATGCCGAATTGACGGTGATAATATTTTTTGCCACCAGTTTATTTTATATGCCTCACTAAGCCCCGCTTGCCTTTGAATTAGCGGTGGTGAAAACTATTTCTGTACAACAGTTGTGTATTCGGTCTTCAAAAGCACGATTGCGATGCTTAGACTGTCTGCAGTGGTATACTGAACCTTGCAGGGATGTTTTCAGGAAAAAAAAGTGTGCACCGTTTACTCTATGACTGTACTCTACGCAGCAGAAGAGTGGCGGGCGCGCTATCTGTCACGCGGCCGCGGACGCGCGCTACACTCCGGCGGCCAAGCAGCCATGCGGAACGATGAGAGGTGGAGTCGGTTGTCTGTATGTCTCGAAATACGTGCATTACTTTTTTAACAAATTATAAAATGCTATAATTCACAAACCAAAAGGTCAAATTAAATTTCGTTTGCACCATTAAATTCGTATCAATAAATCCTTCAAAATAAAATCTCACATGAATATATTTAGATAAATTTATAAATAATATTTAATGTTAGTAGTTGATATAGAGTACGAGATATAGAGAATAATAAGTGCGGGAGAAAGATATATAAAGGAGAGAATCTTGATGATTAGGACAGATAGAAAATGAATTTAGAGGAATAACAGTGCAGACAATCTTAGCAGTAATATATTGCGCATCTTATCTTATTGTAGCTAGTACAGACAAGCAGGCATGCTCCTTAAGACCATGCCTCCGTCCTGCAAATTGAGGAATCCATCCGGTGATCGACACCCTTCTCCACTTGCCAATTATGTCTACACTGTTGTTGCTGTTCTGTGCTCCCGGCGGCGGCGACCTCGGTGCCAGAGTATCCCTCGCGCAGTCATCGAAGTAACCATCTTGGCTTCAGCTTCTCCTACTACTCGGCAAAATCACGCTGCCACAGATTCTCTTCTAGTAGAAGTGACAATCGTCATCCTCCTCACTTCTACTACTGGTCTTGCATCAAGTCTCGGTGGATATCTTGTCCACCGAGACTTGATGCAAGACCAGTAGTAGAAGTGAGGAGGACGACGATTGTCAGTGACTCTCATGTTGTTGATAGATATATTTATGTTTGGGATTACAGCTCCATCATTAATTTAGTGTTTATATACAAGTCATATCTGTATATATCGCTTGCATCATTTTATTTCATTTCTTCAAACAGCACAATCTAGGAGGTTCGTCGGAAGAAATACAAGCCTAGATATCGAGGTACCATTAACAACATCATTCCTGATCCTTAACTTAAGTAGTTCCAGCATTTGACTATTCAGGAAATTAAAAATAAATCATTCAGCCTTTTCATTTGACATGGTATTCTTTACAAACTTCTTTGTCTTGATTATTTATAATAAAATTAGGAACGGCATGCCAGAATAAGGAAGCAGCTGCAGAAACCCGAACTCTCACCATCTTCATATGACACAGCATGGGTAGCTATGGTGCCATCTCCAGGCTCTCCTCAGGCTCCATGCTTCCCACAATGTATTCAGTGGATACTGAAAAACCAACAGGATAATGGAACGTGGGGTCACAATGAAATTGACTCATCAGCTAACAAGGAAACTATTTTAGCCACATTGGCATGTGTTATTGCACTTAAGAAATGGAATGTTGGCTCTGAGCACATAATTAGAGGTATAAATACATTCACCTATCACTGCTATTCTCATGTTTTTATTTTCATGATTTGATGAGATACAATTTATTGCAAGGAACTTCCTCACTGTTACAGACGAACAGATCGTAGCTCCAATTGGCTTCGATTTCATATTCAGTGGAATGTTTAGCCTTGCTATTCAGATGGGTTTGCAATTTCCTGTTAGACAAACTGATATTGATGGGATACTTTGCCTCCGAGAGAAGGAACTGAAACGGTCCGTTAATGGAATATCTCACAGGACAAATTATTGCATTCCATTTCATTTTTCCCATCATGATCATCTAGTTTTGTAAGTTATAATGTGCACGGGATCATTATGTGAATGGAAGTTTGACTAACAAGATTTTCTTTCCCAGAAAATAAAATTCTGATCATTCTGAAAAAAGTTCTCTTTTCTGAAGAATTTTGTAATAATTGAATTTTGAAGGGAAAAAAGGGTAAAAAAATATATCTGTATTTTAGTTTTCTTACCAATGAAATATGAAATTAGATATTGAGGTATGTGCGTTATCTTTGACTGAAATTTTTACTACCATAATCCAGACACGCTGGCCGGGAGAAATCTACGGCAATAGAAGCATATTGTGCCTATGTTGCTGAAGGGTTCGTAAATCTGCTGGACTGGAATGATGTTATGAAGTTCCAAGCGAAGAATGGATCCTTGTTTAACTCTCCTTCTGCAACTGCTGCCACTTTAGTTGCCAACTATGACGACAAAGCGCTACAGTACCTAAATTTGCTTGTCAGTAAATTTGGTAGTGCAGGTGTACTGATGTAAATTTCTTTGTTAATAGTATTCAATGGTGCAGACTTTACCTAAATATACTTAATATCAACATATACTTGCAGTACCAACAATGTTCCCACAAAGTATTCATTATCAGCTTTCAATGGTGGATACACTCGAAAGTGTTGGAATATCACGGCATTTTTCTGTTGAGATAAAGGCGGTCCTGGACATGATATACAGGTACTAGCCATGAGTAAAAACATTATTGATGAAAAATTCAAGTAGCTTGTGAAATTGACTGTCAAGTTTGTAGTTTCTGGTTACAGAAAGATGAACAAATAATGCTGGATGCAGAAACATGTGCGATGGCATTTCGTCTTTTACAAATGAATGGCTATGATATTTCCTCAGGTTGCCCTATTATATAGATTTCTCTATAAATTTATGTTTGGTCATGATTAACCTATTAACTTTAATATACTGTAGACTGGTTGTCACATGTTGCTGAAGCCTCTAGTTTCCATAACTCACTACAAGGATATTTATGTGATACAAAAACTCTATTGGAACTGTACAAAGCCTCAAAAGTTATATTATCAGAAAGAGACTTAGCCTTAGAGAACATAGGATGTTGGACAGGTAACTTATTGAGGGAAAAGCTATGCTCTGATGGAGTGCAAAGAGTACCAATACTTGAAGAGGTGCGCCATCATGAAATTTAATATTCATAATTCAATTGGAAATTTACACTATGTTTAATTTGTTGCATCTTTTTTTATTCCATGTAGAGTATGCTCTTACGTTTCCCCATTATGCCATAGTAGATCCTCTCAACCACAGAAGAAATATTGAGCATTTGGATGCTAGGGGTTATCAGACGCTGAAGACAAAATATCTGTATGATTTCCCTTTCAGAAATGTATCTCCCGTCTGGTCGTATTAATATATATATGTTACACAAAAATATTCAATTTCTTTTCTGAATCAGGCCATGTCATGTAAGTCAAGACATTCTTGCTTTGGCAGTTGAAGATTTCTGTTTTTCTCAATCTATTTACCAGGATGAAGTACGGCACATCATTAGGTAATTTCAGCCTTATGATCAATTGTCGTATAACATCCTTTCTTACGCTGTCCAGAATTTTTTCTGTAATGTATAGTTGGGAGAAAGAGAACAGGATGGACCAGCTACAATTTGTGCGGCAAAGGCTGACATATTGCTATCTCGCTGCTGCTACTACCATATCCCCTCATGAATTCTCTGATGCTCGCGTTGCATGTGCCAAAAATATTATGCTCACAGTTGTAGTTGATGACTTCTTCGATGTTGGTGGATCAAAAGAAGAACAAGAAAATCTCATCGAATTAGTTGAGAAGTGGGCAATGCTACGGTACTCACTTTACCTCTTAGGAGGTAATACCTCAAATTAATCTAAGCCATTGATTTTTTTTTAGATTTTACAATTAATTAAGTAATTAACCTAAAAAAGAAAAAAGAATATTTGTGAAATCCCCTAAATCATGGGAGATACAAAGCGAGCGCATGTGGCCCTTCCATTTTGCTGAATCTTCTTTTCTTGTAACCTTCCTTTTTCTATTACGTACGTAACTATGCATAACTATTTTATCCTACTAAAGTGGCCATACATCAAAATATAAATTCAAACAATTTATTTTTAGTTCACATACTCAACTAAAAAATATGTTATATATATTAAGAATATCAACATCTAACACGCTACGAACATTCGTATCGATTTCATGTACATATTTAAGTGTGTAAATTATTCTAACTCGATTAAAACTATATTAAATAAAAAGGTTAAGCACAAAAAATATTAAGCATACATATATGTGAAAAAAAAATGTTACAAAAATGTTTAAAAACCATCTTAACATGAGATATGTCACGTTGTCACAAATATAGGAACATTAGCTTGTTGATTACAATGTACATCATGCATGCAAGTGAGATCTAATATGATATGGAATCAGATCTAATTGAAAAATATTTTCCTTTTGCTTCTATTACCTCCTAGAAGGTAATATATGATAAAAATCAACTAGATCGATGGCTCACAGTCATTTGGGAGTACCGTAGCAAAGCCCATGAGAAGTATAGTTCTTAAACTTCGTGTCTTTATTATGAAGTATAGTAGAGATGTTTTTATAAGCAGCTAGCACTAATGAGTCATCCTTTTGCTAATGCTTGTCGTAGGTGGGATGAGCACCACAAAGTTGAGTTCTATTCGGAGAAAGTAAAAATAGTTTTCTATGCTCTCTATAATACAGTGAGCCAGCTTGGATCTATGGCTTCTGCCGTACAAAAGCGTGATGTGACAAAACACCTCGCTGAAACAGTGAGTTTCATGAGGTTCTCCCCTCATTCTGAATTCCATTGTGTTCAGAACTAACAAGTTGATATTCATCTGCGGCAGTGGCTAAAAGTAATGCTGTGTATGCTGACCGAGGCAGACTGGCAAAGGAGACAATTTGTGCCAACAGTTGAGGAATACATGACAAATGCAGTTTTCTCCTTGGCACTGGCAGTCATTATACTTCCAGCACAGTATTTTCTTGGAGAAACGCTCTCAGATTGCATGGTCAAAGATCAGGAATACAACAAGTTGTCTGAGCTGTTGTTCACTTGTTGTCGTCTCTTCAATGATATGCGAAGCTTTGAGGTATGTGGTTCTCCACTCAAACAAAATGTCTCTGTCCATGGCCATGAAGTTTTAACTTCTGAGAATTCTGACAAAGGACTACTTGTTGCAGAGGGAGTCCGAAGATGGTAAACTGAATGGTGTTTCACTGCTTGCTCTACACAGTGGTGGTTCTATGTCCATAGAAGTAGCTAAAAAGGAAACACATAAATCTTTAGAGTCATATAGGAGAGGTTTACTAGAGTTGGTTCGTAGACAAGACAGTGTTGTTCCTAGGTCATGCAAGGAGCTGTTCTGGAAGCTTTGCAAGACAATTCACTTGTTCTACTTTCAGATTGATGGATTTACGTCGCCAAAGGAAATGGATGGGGCAGTCAATGAAGTAATTAACGAGCAACTAAAACTCCAATCAAGGAGCACATGTTTAGTTTAGCTGTTCGATCTATTTGAAGATTAAAGCCCTGTTTGGAAGATTTGTATATTTTCTCACATGTAAGGAGCTTGCACATGTATTTCTCTGTGCACAAGAAAACCATTTGAAAATTTTACCCTTGTAAAACCTTATTTAGATAAACGTATAAACTAGCTGATGCCCGTGCGTTGCACTTTTCCATCCTAGAGGGTATTGGAAACCGTCCTGGCCATTTATATGCCCGTGCAGTTTTCCGAAGCCATATTTTTCTTATCTGAACTTCAAATCTGGCTTCCTATGTGTGTGTTTCAATTGTCTCGACGAGAGGAACGTAATGGTAAAGTTCAATTGACAATATTTACAAAACCAGCTTGGCTAAGCTGTACTTATATACCTTCTAGTAGTAGAAACTCTTACAAAATCTATCTAAAAAATAAATTATAACTGGGTTTAGGTGGATTAAACCGTTCTAGAGGGTATTGGAAACTTTGCTGGCCCGTTTGTATTTTTTTGAAAGCAATGACATGAGCTCTGTCTTTCAATGAAAAGAGGGAAAGAGTTTTATATGTACATATAGAGGAGGCACGCTCTCCTCGAAGAGAGAAAAGGTGAAAACACTAGCCACAATATTACATATATTTTAAGTCGATTACCCCCTCCAAGTTAATGCCCTCTTCCTTTGCTCAATATCCTCTTTGACTCTTGGCCACTTGTGTTACCGATTCATGAGCACTGTTGAAAATTCTTCTATTCCTCTCCTTCCAAAGGTTCCATAATATGTCTATCACCATTCCATTGAAGTGTTTTCTTTGCCCCTTGGTTATCTTTATTTCGGCCTTCTCCCACCATGAGATTAAATGAGCCTGGCTCGTTTGTATGGGTGTGTATTTTCCTGAAGACCCAATTTTTTCCGAAAAAGATGAACAGTGAATATATCGGCCAGATGGTTTCAGGTTGTTGACAAAATATATAAAGAAAGTGCCAAATACGTATTTTGTTGGTGTGGATAGATTTCTTTTTCCCCCTTAACCGAACAAGATTGGATATTATTTGCCTCCGGTAATTAACCGTGGATGCACCACCCTATAGGCCTATACCACCGAATTCTTTCCCAGTTTCCCATAACGATCAAGATTTTCCCTTATTAATTTTTTCACAAAAATAAGAGATTAACTTCTTATTTAATCTATCCATAACGATCAAGATTTTATCTTATTAAAATTTTTCACAAAAATAAGAGACTAATTTATTATTTAATCTATCATGGCATAGGTGAGTAATTTTCTAGAAAATAAAATAGATCCAATGGCTATAGATGGCTACAAACTTTCTATTCGATGGACAGTTCTATTTAAAATTTCTAGCATTTATCTTTTTATTTAAACGTATCTGGTGAGAATTAACATGGAGCCGCCCTCCATTAGTAATAGTAAGATTCCAAAAATCTTGAAGTCAAAGTGTCAAAACATCTTATGTTAACCAAATTTATATGATAATAAAATAAGAGCAAAATGCATGGTCAGTTCTCGGGTGTCATCTAGATCCCTCTACTTTCAAAATATCAATTCTGGTCCATAAACTTGGCTTTGAGTGTCATTCAGGTCCAAATGGATCCAAACGAGCTCGAATGAAGACAAACTTTACACTAAAATTGTATTTCTCGACACGATCTACAACTTTGCAGTTGAAAAGTTTTTGAATCGAACTATTTAGGGTCCTAAAATACTGTTGTAAGTTTACAAATTTTGAAATTTAAAATTGTCAACAATTCTCGCATGTTTACATGGTCTATACGAAAGTTATATTTATCAATACAATATACAACTTTAAAGTTGATTTTTTTATTTGAACTCTTTTATTATCTCAAATATGTGTATTAAGTGTTTTATTTCAAAATCTATAAACTTAGAACATATATTGGGGATACTAAACAACTTCAAATAAAAAAATAACTACAAATTTTTAGATGTTATTGATAACTATAACTTTTATAGTTTTATATATACTATGTCAACATCCGAGAATGCAGGATAATTTTAAATTTTAAATTTTAAATTTTAAAATCTGCGCACTTAGAATAATATTTTGGTACTCTAAACAGTTTCAATTCAAAAACTTTTCAATTACAAAGTTATAGATCGTGTGGAGAACTATGATTTTGATGTAAAATTTATCTTCATCTAAGCTTGTTTGGATCTATTTAAACTTAGATGACACCATAATCCAAGTTTAATGTAGTCTGGTTCACATGCATTCTTAACATTAGTTTTACTTCTCAAACTACCAATATTGTCGACCTTTCTTATGTTAGCAGAGAATATGTTCCTCTCACAAATTCTGGGACATGAAAAACATATTTTAGGAGTTCAAGGATTTAAATGATACCCATAGCAAGTTCAATTACTGCCTGTGCATTTTACTCAATAATAGTTATCCAACATTTATCTTTTTTTCACAGATTTTATTTCTACATGAACATTTATTTGTTTAAATAATTACGATATAAATAGGTTTCATGTTAAATTGAACTCCACCAGACATGTAACGATTTAAATTCATAGACACTCTATTTGAATTTTTTTTGGAAGGAATTGATGCTAGCGAGGAGTCCACATGACATGTATAATGATTTAAATTCATAAACATTGTAATGATGAATATTCGGATTCAAGAATCCAGAAAAGTAACATATCCCTTCCGAAATAAGACTCAGCGTCTAATATAGTTTGTGAAAATCAGACTTGAAAATGCAGAAAAATAAAAACTTCAAAGAACAATTGTACCGATGCTCCATTTATAACACAAAACTGTACATAAAACATCGAACTACTGATATCAGTTTCTCCATTAAACCCAGTTGCTGTCTGCAGGTCCAGAGCCCAGTTTGTTATATCCCCTAGCAGCTGAGCTGAAGTGGATGCCAAAAACACTGTACCGGTGCAAACCCCTACCAGAATCTGAAACCCATACCTGCAGGCTGCAGCTGCCGGACGTGCGTCTGGAACACGCTTGCAGCGGACGGAAGTAAACGAGGACGGACGGGAGAAAGAAAAGAAGACTGCTTGCACGCCTGCTTGGCTTTGGAAAAGTGGTTGTCCGGCCACTGAGGATGAGAGGTGATCTACAATTCACTGCTCCCTGTGGATGTTGCTACCCGCTTCAGTGAGGAGTACGCATACAACAGTAACGCCCATACCGCAGAACGAGCTGCGAGCTGCCTGCCCCCGCATCCGCTTCAGCGTGGCTCAGCAGCGTCGAAGGGACAAGTGCTGTGATGTCGACACTCTCTAGTGCCACTTGCCAGGGAGGAGGGGCCTGCCCCGCCTCCGCCTCCGCCTCCGCGTCTCCGTAGGTGGATGTGGTAAGTCTGCACGTTTGCAGTTCAAGTTAATAAAATAAGTCTGATTGCGCTCGTGATTGTTTATTTTCTAAAGTTGTATAGAATGTTTAGAAGCTGGGTTATTCCAATAAGCTATAAATTAATCTGTTCTAATAAAGTTGTGTTTGACACTTGTGTTAAATTGTATGCCTCCATTCCAAAGTTGTAATTATTATGTGACGGAGGCAGTAGATGACATCCAAATATTTTTCTCCTTTATTGTTGTGTTTTCTCCCCTAATTGTAGGTATGCCCCGTCCGGCCCAGGGAAGAAGGCTATGGTCTATCTCTTCACGACACTCGCCACTCTCCTATTGCTAGGCGCCCTCACTGTGCTAGTTGTCGTCATTTTGTGGCCCCGTACACCATCCATGGTGGTGACGATGACGGACATCGACTCAGTGCTATTCGATACAATTTACGAGAAGGTGATCACAATGGCGGAGCCAGAAATTTTGAATAAGGGGAACCGAACAATACGACGATACCTCAAAAACATTCTAAATATAATCTACGCATATGATGTTAAAATTTCCTATAGGTATTTAGCCTATTTTATCATCAAAATAGAGTGAAATAATATTTTTTTAGCTATCCAAATAAATTTTCTATAGGTACTTAAAGGAAATCATTGTGCTTGGGGGCAATGGCCCCTGCTAGCCACTGACCGTACTTCAGGTGATGCTCCAGCTAGAGTACCACAACTACAAGGCGCACTCCAAAGTCACGTTCTGCAAAGTCTATTGTTCAATGCTCCTACCGGTAAGTATAATATAAATATTACTCTTGTTGATATCACTGTCGCTTCAGGAGGAGTATGCATACGTACAACACTAACGTGCACACAAAGTTGTCCGCCCCCGCATGGAGAGAGAGGTGTGATGCCGACACCCGCCAGCGCCAGGGAGGAGTGGTCTGCCACGCCTCCACCTCAGCGTTTGCGTATGCGGAACCTGTGGTAACATTTCGTCTGCACTGCACGTTTGCATTTTCAAATAAGTCTGATTGCACTCACGCGATTGATCATTAACTGCAGGTACGCCCCGCCGCACCCAAGGAAGAAGGCTCTGGCATGTGTCTTCATTGCGCTCGCCAGTCTCCTACTTCTTCTCACTGTGTTGTTGGTCGTCCTTCAGTGGCCCTGTACACCCTTCATGGTGGTGATGACGACAGACATCGACTCAGTGCTATTCGATAAAATTTACGAGAGCGTGATCGCAGTGTTGGAGCCAAAATTTTTGAATAAAAGGGCCGGACAATACAACGCTACCTCATAAGCATTCTAAATATATTCTACGCATATAATGTTAAAATTTCCTATAGGTATTTAGCCTACTCAAAAAAAAGTTAGTCTATTTTATCATCAAAATAGAGTAAAATAATATTTTTTAGCTATCCAAAAAAAATTATAGGTACTAAAAGTAAATCATTGTGCTGGGGGCAATGACCCCTGCTACCCCTGGCTCCACCAGTGGGTGACTTAGCTCCAGGTGACGCTCCAGGTGGAGTACCCCAACTACAAGCCGCACTTGAAAGTCATGTTCTCCGACCCAACCTCAAGCTCGTTGTCGTCCGTGACCAAAGAATCAACGTCGCTGCAAATAGCAGTTCGACAATGAGGTACACGACGAGCGTTATCGACTTCAAGCTGGACGACTTTAGGGCTCATATTCTGTATCGTGCACTCCATTTCAACGAATATGTTCAGTCCAGGTTAGAGAGAGAGGCATAGACGCATATGAAGGTTGTCGACATCTTTTCTGTGAACCAACTTACACATATGTCCTGCAACATGACGTTTTATGTGTTTACTGGAGGCGTTTCCAACCTCACTGAACTCTCCTCATTTAAGTATAAATGTCCATATTTGTTTTGGTGACCGTTGTAGTCGTATAATCAAACAGTATTTTGTGTTATGTGCTGCTGGTCGTCCTTCAGTGGCCCCGTACACCCTCCATGGTGGTGACGATGACGAACATCGACTCAGTCTTATTCGATACAATTTACGAGAGGGTGATCGCAGTGACGGAGCCAGAAATTTTGAATAAGGGGGTCCGACAATAGGACAATACCTCATATGCATTCTAAATATATTCTACATATATGATGTTGAAATTCCTATAGGTATTTAGCCTATTCAAATGAAATTTAGTCTATATTATCACCGAAATAGAGTAAAATCATATTTTTAGCTATCCATATAAATTTTCTATAAGTACTAAAAGTAAATCATTGTGCTTGGGGAGGGGGCAATGACCCCTGCTACCCCTGGCTCCACCAGTGGGTGACTGTGCTCCAGGTGACGCTCCAGTTGGAGTACCACAACTACAAACTACAAGACGCACTCGAAAGTCACGTTCTCCGACCCGAGCCCCGCCTCACGTTTGCGAACCTCAAGCTCGCTGCCGTCCGGGACCGAAGAATCAATGCCACTGCAAATAGAAGTTCGACAATGAGGTACACGGCGAGCGTTAGCGACTTCAAGCTGGACGATTTTAGGGCTCATCTTCTGTATTGTGCACTCCATTTCAACGAATATGTCCAGTTCGGGTTAGAGGGAGAGACACAGACGCATAGGAAGGTGGTCCACATCCTTTCTGTGAACCAGCTTACAAGTATGTCCTACAACATGACGTTTTATGTGTTTACTGGAGTTGTTTTCAACCGCACCGAACTCTCCTCATGTAAGTCTAAATGTTCATATTTGTTCTGGTGATTGATGTAGTCGTGTAATCGGACAATATTTTGTGTTTTGTGTTGTTGTCCGTCCTTCAGTAGCCTCGTACACCCTGCATGGTGGTGACGACGACATAAATCGACTCAACGGTATTCGGTACAATTTACGAGAGGGTGATCACGGTGGCGGATCCAGAAATTTTGAATAAGGGGGGCCGGACAATAGGACGATACTTCATATGCATTTTAAATATATTCTACGCATATGATTTTAAAATTTCTATAGGTGTTTAGCCTATTCAAATGAAATTTAGTCTATTTTATCACCAAAGTAGAGTAAAATATATTTTTTTTAGTTATTCAAATAAAATTTTTATAGGTACTTAAACTAAATCATTGTGTTTTGGGGCAATGACCCGTTGGCCCCTGCTACCCCTAGCTCCACCAGTGGGTGGCCGTGCTCCAGGTGACGCTTCAGCTAGAGTACCGCAACTATAAGTTAAACTCCAAAGTCTACAGTTCAATTATTCGTACTAGTAACAGTAAGTATAATATAAATAGTACTCGTATTAATGTTGTTGTCACTTCAGGAGGAGTATGGATATGTACAACGGTAACGCGCACAACAAGCTGCCTACCCCTGCATCCGAGAGAGAGGTGTGTGATGTCGACACCCGCCAACGCCAGTGAGGAGGGGTCTGCCTCGCCTCCACCTCAGCGTCTGTGTATGCGGAGCCTGTGGTAACCTTCCGTCCGCACTGCACGTTTGCATTTTCAAATAAGTCTGATTGCACTCACGCGATTGTTGATTAACCGCAGGTACACCTCACCGCGCCCAGGGAAGAAGGCTCTGGCGTGTGTATTCATTGTGCTCGCTAGTCTCCTACTTCTCGGGGCCCTCACCGTGCTGCTGGTCGTCCTTCAGTGGCCCTGTACACCCTCCATGATAGTGACGACGGCGGACATCGACTCAGTGTTATTCGATACAATTTATGAGAGGATGATCGCAGTAGCGGAGCAAAAAAAATTGAATAAGGGGGTCGGACAATGCGACGATACCTCACATGCATTCTAAATATATTCTACGCATATAATGTTAAAATTTCTTATAGGTATTTAGCCTATTCGAATGAAATTTAGTCTATTTTATCACCAAAATAGAGTAAATAATATATTTTTTCAGCTATCCAACTAAATTTTATATAGGTACTTAAAGGGAACCATTGTGCTTGGAGGGCCATGGCCCCTGCTACCTCCTGGCTCCACTAGTGGGTGACCGTGTTCCAGGTGACGCTCCAGCTGGAGTACCGTAACTACAAGGCACACTTCAAAGTCATGTCCTCCAAAGTATATTCTTCAATGCTCCTTATCAGTAAGTATAATATAACGCACACACCAAGCTGCCGGCCCCCACATCAGAGAGAGAGGTGTGCGATGTCGACACCCGCCAGCGCCAGGGAGGAGGGGTTTGCCGCGCCTCCGCCTTAGCGTCTGCGTATGCAGATGTTGTGGTAATCTTTCGTCTGCACTGCATGTTTGTATTTTTCAAATAAGTCTGATTGCGCTTACGTGATTGTTCATTAACTGCAGGTACATCCCGCCGCGCCCAGGGAAGAAGGTTGTGGCGTGTGTTTTCATTGCGCTCGCCAGTCTCCTACTTGGTGCCCTAAGACACTCATCCTAAAGAGGCTATGTTAGATTGCTCTTGCAACCTAAAAGCGAGGCATGGACCTCCCTTCACAAAAATTCACAAAAAAAACAAATAACTGGCGGTTTCTAGTATTTTGTTTTCGTGAAATGTCTTGTAGAAACTATGGCACGCTGATAAGCCAAAGACGCACAAAGCTCAGCAGCAACATCGGGTCTGAAACAAATTTACTGATGAGTAGGCTGGTTAAAAAAAATTGTCATGTTGGGAAGTCGGGGTTATGAAATTTCCTCTCTACAAACTTGAGTTCTTCCGTGTTAAAAAAATAAATATATCCTGAGAAAAAGTCATATTTTCGCTGGTTGAGCTTTCTTTTGTTTTGTTTTTTAATAAAAAATTCGCCTCCAAGCGCACAGTAGCCAAATTACCCACGGAACCGCTTGTCCCATTCTGGGCCTGCCACCCTGACGCTGGGCCTTCGATGCCTGGCCGACCTTCGCGGCCCATCTTCTCTTTCTCTCGCACCAGGCTGCCGCCACCCATCAGTGGCATCAGTAGCCGCCGCCGCGGTCGCCGCGTCCTCGTGAGTAGAAGCTGTACCGACACGGTGGAGGCCCGTCACAAGCCGGAGGAGGAGGAGGCGCGCCGTGTTGTCGAGCAGCAGGCGCAGCATCACCAAAAGCACCCCGACCTGCACCTTGAGCTTGACGTTGATGTCGAACAGGTGCGGCGCCATCAGGTACATCAACCACAGCGACGTCTGCTCTGACAGCAAGACGCAGAGCACCTCGCTCGTCACCCGCCGGAGCCGTGTCGAGCAGATGCAGGTGTCCTGGAGCTTGAGCTCGAGGCAGTGGCGCGTGGCGACGGCGAGGGGCCGGATCACCGTGGCGTGGAGCAGAGAGGCCAGCAGCGGCGCCACCCAGTACCACCACGGTGACGCTGACGCTGCAGGAATGAACGAGGAGTTCTTGGTTGTCAGCTCAACCGAGAGGCAGAACAGCCGAGTAGTTGAGATTGTCGCTACCACCTCCATCACGACAGGGCAGGCGGCCTTAGCGTTAGCGATACAGCAGCACTTGGATTGGATGGGTGGTGGTTGTTGTTGACTGGTGATACTGATACGAGGTTATAGGAGTATTATATATACTACTCTCTCCATCTCAAACTCCATCTCAAACTGTAAGTCATTTCAAGAATCTTGGAAAGTCAAAGCATCTCAAATTTGAGTAAAAATTATAGATAAAACTATAAAGATTTATAACATCAAATAGGTATACTATAAAAATATAATTGATAACAAATCTAATAATATTTATTTGACATCATAAATATTATTATATTGTTATATAAGTTTGATCAAACTTGAGAAACTTTGACTCTCTCAGATTTTTGGAATAACTTGCAATTTGGGATGGAGGGAGTACCATGTACCAAAAACGAATATGGTAGCAATTCATGGTGGAATCATGACAACTTTGTTCTGCCGATGACTATAATTAGAGTCTATTCTTAATTCATTAGTTTATCACATCAATGTTCCGAGATTACATCAATGGTTTTTTAAATTTATCCTGCCACTAGTTCATTTGTGTGTCTTTGGTTCCCCATCGATCGACGGCAATCTTTTTATTCCCTATGCACGGGGGCCGCCCGCCCGGTCGACACTTCCAAGTCTAGAATATGCTAGTAATTTCTAATCTAGGGTCGGAAACGCATAGGATCGGTAGATGGCCTTTGCATCCTCCCGTTTTCCTTTTTTACATTCACTCCTAGTAGATGTCTATAAAAAGATCGTACACACTATATGGTTGAAAGCAACAATGTTCCTTGTAAGAAAATAATTTTATTTAGAGTCTAATCTTAGCATGAAGCACAAACGTACCAAAGTTCAGGGGCTCCTGAGCCCCTCCTTTTCTCTAAAAAACAACCGTACCAAAATTCACATCAACGTTCCGAGATTACTACATCAATGATTTTCTAGGAACACATTATTAAAATAATGTAGCATGTTTCTTATCCTAACAATGCATACTATGTATCAAGTACAATAATTAGATAGAATAATTCCTTGGACAATAAAAGTAAGTGTCAAATCCGAAGCCCCAAGTTCTTAAGCAGGTTTGGTGTGCATTTTACTCAATAATAGTTACAGCCTGTGCATTTTACTCAATAGTAGTTATCCAACATTTCTCTTTTTCACAGATTTTATTTCTACATGAACATTTTTTTTGTTTAAAGAATTATGATATAAAGAGGGTTCATGGTAAATTGAACTCCATCAGACATGTAACGATTTAAATTCATAGACACTCTATTAGAATTTTTTTTTTAGAAGGAATTGATGCCAGCGATGACTCCACATGACATATAATGATTTAAATGACAACTAGCTTCATAGAACATTGTACCGATGCTCCATTTATACACAAAACTATTCATAAAAGATCGAATTACTGGTATCAGTTTCTCCATCAAAGGAAACCAGGTAACCAAGTTGCTGTCTGCAGGTCGAGAGCCTCTGTCGCCTCTTATTTTAAGAGTTCACGTTCTCCTATTTTAAGGCAAGCCTAGTATCAAGAGTTCCTATTCCCAGATGATCAACTTCATGCCGTACCATGAATCTACATCTACCCAAGTATATAGAATTAAGCTACAGCTGACAGCAGATGCAACAAGTATTTGGTGGTGTTACATTTCTGTTTGATGCCATCATGATGTTCAATAGCATGGTGACAATGTAATGCATCATTATACAAGATGTCTAAGATTGCTGGTTTTTCAACTCATTCAGGAGATACAGGTCATGAATCCCAGTGTCACATTCCATCCTAGGATGTCTTGGTTGGGAACAACACCTCCAGAGCACAACAGTTGAATATTAGAAAACAAGGGGAACAGCATCATCTTCAGTAGTTTCCTGTGCATCAGGCAAATCGGGCAGGTCTGCGCTGATCGAGAACCTTAGCCACCGCTTCTTCTCCACGTACCCCAGGCATGGCTGCAGCACAAACCCAATGACCATCGCTAGAATGCTCACCGCCATCACCTTGTAGGATGCAAGGGCCATCACCACAACGATCAAGAGAGCTGGTGGGATGATCATCAGGACAGCACCAATGGTGCCCAGAGGTATCTTGTAGGGCCGAGAGGTGTTCGGATGGGTGACCCGAAGCTTGATGAAGGCAATGAACTCCAGGATCATGCCGAAGCAGTAGAGGTAGTTCTCAGCGGCGATGATTTCCTGGAAACTCATCCAGGACAGTAGGATCACACCAAAGGCAGAGAACAGGATGCCAATAAGCGGGGTTCCATAGTGAGATCTCTTGGCGAAAAAGTCAGGGAGCATGCCACGCTCAGCCATCCCAAGAAGCTGGTAAGAATCACTGCTCATTTCAGTAAGGAAATTGCCCATGTTGGATAAAGCAGCTGCTGCTTGGATCCATGAGTGCAACCAAATGCCGCCAAGAATTCTTGCGATGTCTGAAAAATACCCATCTGACCAGTACTCCCGAACAACTGGAACTGCTGCTGTGCAAGTGATCAGCGGGTAGAGGTATCCTCCCACCACTAGAACTAGAGCATAAGAAAGCGCTCTTGGTAGGGTTCTCTTTGGATTCTCGACTTCACCAGCCAATGTACTAATTGAATCCCAATAGTTGAGGTTCCAAAACAGTGTATTTAGATACAATCCCCAATCCACATTCCCTAAGTCCATTTCAAGCCACCTTGAAGGCTCAATCCTTGGAATAGCAATCAATCCCATCACAAAGAATGGGAGGAGAGAGAACACACCAAGAAAGACTGCCACCCAGCCAACTATAGTCAGCCCTCTGTAGTTCATATATGTAAGCGCAACTGTGAGGATAAGCACTGCTAAGGTCCTTGGGAGCCCACCTCCAAGAGCTGGAACACTGGACTTGACATAGTCCAGAAACAGAACTGGATAGAGGGCATTATCTATGACACCGCTGAGCCACTTTGCCCATCCTTGCTGAAAGCCCCAGAACGGACCAAGAGCTGAAGAAACCCAGACAACATAACCACCATTCTCTGGGAACATAGTGCCCATCTCAGCAGTGATCAGAGCTTCTGGAATGCTCCATATGAGTGCAAACAGAAGAAAGCCCGCAATTGCTAGTAGTGGCCCAGCAGCCTTGACACTATCCTCAATCCCAAAGGGTCCCCCTGAAACTTCGTAGAATATGAGGAAAATGAGGGGTACCATGGAAACCTTGGGGATACCATGCCCTCCCTTATGCTCTTCACCCTCATTAACGCTGTTGTACTTGACACCAACACGATCCCCCATTGGAAGACAAGCCGAATTTGCTCGTGTTATTGCTGTGTTCCTCAGTTTCTGCAGTTTATAAGACAAATAGTCAGAGATATCCAAGCAACAAGCATATGGTTCTTCCTTGTTTTTCAACCTGGAAAATGGATATGACCAACATGAGTGATTGTATGGGGGAAAAAAATCAATGTCTTCAATCTCCATTGAGCACGCAAGCAGTTTATTGTGTACAGATTATATGGTACTCAGAAATAGTGGACTCTGAATGTATCTTCAGGGAGAACAATGGGCACTAATATTAGTCAGAACGCAAATCTCAGTAAAAAATAAATACTATTTTGAACAATGTGGGAAAGCACGCTCACTCAGTAGAACCAACACAGATATTGTGGGGGGGTCATCAAATAGATCCCTTTCACTTCTGCATGGAAAATGCAGGTGATCTCTTGCTTCTTCTGTATAATAATCTGAAAAGGCTGGGTTCTGACTTATGAATGGTATGTTCATTGGGAATAACGAGGCCCTAGTAATTTCTGTGTCTTGAAGGCTGAAGGCCAATTAAACAACTAGAGTACAAAAAAAACAAGGAACGAAGTTAAGTAAATTAGCACACAAACTCCAAGCTCAAAGAAACTATACTGTGATTTTGTAAACTGTAGTATGAAAAGGGGCAGCAATAAAAAGAACAACCAAAATGTTGGGACAATGCTAAGAGGAGAACTCAAACAATAATGCTAGGTACCTTGAATGAGATTGTACGGTACATCGATTAGAATATCCTTGGTTACTTAATTAAGGCACATACACATGAAGCATTAAAAATGAGAAAATAATGGGACCAAGAATTTATGCATCATGGATATACTAGCAATGAAATAATCTCCGCATGGCACAGAGAATTTATTGTGCGTATGAGTGGCAATAAACTGAGGTTGCCATAGAGAGCCGACACCCACACCCACTACTCACTCCACCGTGCCAAAGCTTGCGAAAGGGTGCGAAGCAGCACGGTTTACCATACTTACTCTGGTAGTACAGTAGCGTAGAAGGATTAATTACTCTGGTTGGAACGCGAAAAAATATGGAGGTTGCATATGGCAATGATGGGCGGCGAAGATGCGTGGAACTAGAGCAGCTCAAACTGGACCTAATTTGAATCCAGACTCCAGAGTAGCATTGAAGTAAGAATTGAAGTAAGAAGAGAGCGGATTCAGGAGCGCAGGCGGGGCTGGGAGGAGACGGCCGGGTGGAATTGGAATTGGATCCTAGCGCGGTAGTTGGAAGGAGCAGCGATCCGTCACGTCATCGAGGAAGGAATGCAATCCAAGCCAAGCGTAATAAGAACTGGCCTGACGCCAATGGAGAAGGAGAACCCCCATGGCAGCAGCAGCAGCAGAATCAGAAAAGAGAGAGAAGGCAAGAGTGCTCACCATCTACCGCGCGGGCGGGGCAGCGGCCCGCATGCTCCGAGTGGTGGATCTCCCTCCCTCCGAAGGCGCGAGCGCGAGTCCGCGTTCCTCCTCGCCGGACGCCCCGAGAAGTGGGAGGGACGTGGGAGGGCGAGAGCGGAGCGGCGACCGGCGAGGCGGAATCCTGGGTGAAGAAGCAGGAGTAGTAGCCGATGGCGATGGGAACAGCAGCCTAGTCCCACTGGTCAGAGTCCTCAGTGGAGAGGAGAGAAATCTCTGGACTGACTTTTCTATGCGCGCTCCCTCCTCCACTCAAGCAATCGTAATTTTAATAATGAATTTATAGACATATTTTTAATATATATACCTTTAAATTTAAAAATAAATTTATTATAAAATATATATTTTTATTAATGGAATGTATTATATCCATATAATATAAATAATTATTTGATTTTTAAAAACATTTTTTTATATTTTTTTGATAGAGAGGAAGGAAGGAGCAGTACACGGACACGCGATCGCATATTCGCATCGCCGCCGTCAGACTTGGGTGGGACGCTGGCGACGGGAAGCAGAGCAAATGGCACACCTGTGCGTCATGCACGCGCACACGCACGACGCACCGGCCCTCTTGCTTACTGCCAACTGCAACAACTACTCCAGCAGGTCAAATCTGAGAATTTTGATGCATGCCAATTGCCAAATGCGATCGCAACAAAACAAAAATGGCGGATGAATCTGACAGTCGTATTCGTATGTGACGGAGCCAGAGTAGCCCACACCCCTGCCAGAGCCAGGCTACCACACCACCAGCCGAGGAGCAGCCGAAATGCGGAACCAAGAAGTGCGTCGCACGCGGGCCGCGTGGGAGCGTGCATGCTCTGCAACAGCCGCGCTAGCTCCACGTCACTCTAGTATCTTTGTCATTTCTTTATCTCGGTGTAATGAGCTAGGGCTGTCAGCTGATTCTGATTTTTTTTATGGAAACTGACTTTCTAAAAGAAATAATTAATGTGGGTATGGTACAAGGCAACATATCAGGTATAAACCACAATCTTCGTGAAAACCCGTGTAAACTATAGTAAAAAGTTCATCTAAATTTATCAAAAAAATCACACATGTAGATGATATGATGATACATAACTTTGTGAAATATATTGTCCAAACTCGACTTCATTTATGAGATATAAAAATAAGAAATTTGAAGCCAGAAAGGTGTCCAGATGATTTGTTAGAAAATTGTTATTTTTATATCTAACAAACGAAATCGAGTTTGGACAAGATATTTTACAAAACTGTGTATCATCGTATCATCTACATATGTGATTTTTTTTATGAATTTAGATAACTTTTTTTGGCATGGTTTGCACGAGTTTTCACGAAGTTGTAGTTTGCATAGGATTCGTTCCCATGGTACAAATGATTAATCAAAAACATACAACCATTCAATTAAAAAATTAGCCATTAATAACCATTAAATCCACTAAATTTGTATCTAAATTACTTAGGTCCGTACTTGTGAAAAATAATTCAAATAAATTAACTAAGTTTAGATTAAAAATTACCCACTTTCTATCATTATGAAAAAATAATTTAACATAACACTCTAATATTTTTTTCTTTATAAATTAGCCACATTGCTATTATGAAAGTTAATGCAAACTAACCCCTAACTTTGCATTCAAATTACCATATATGTTGTTATGAAAGATAACATAAAGTAACATCTTTAAATTTGCATCTCAACTATCCACTTCAGTTGTTATAAAAAAAATCAGATATCATACAATTTTACATCTAAATACTACTATAAGTTATTACAGTTAATAATTAAATGTACATAAATTATGATAAATATATTTATAAATTACATATGTTTATCATTACAAAGTTAAAAGTAAGCACAGTGCTATGCTCCGTATCGACCAAAACAAATATATATATGCATCCGGATAAATATGTATTTCAATAGATTATCATGCATAAAAAAATACTATCTTAACTAAGCACAAGTATTGACACTACCAATTCACTTTTAAGTTATATTGGTACTTCATGATAACAAATTTGGTAAGTTATTGTTTTGAATCATTGCAAAGTTAAAAGCAAGCATAGTGTTATGCTCCATATCAACCCAAATAAAGATATATACACCCCGATAAATATTTATTTTTAATATATTATCAATCATGAAAAATTATTGTCTTAACTAAGCACATAGTATTGACAATAACAATTCACTTTAATTTATATTGATACTCCATGATAACAAATTTGGTAATTTATTGTTTTGAATAGCTTATACATTTGGACTGAACCGCTATGCCATATTAATATGGTAAATTCATTTTAAATTCCCTATATTTTAATATACAATATAAAAACTCCAATATCCTCTCAAATCTACATCTAAATTGTCATAATCTTCTTCTAAGAAATGAAATAACCATAAAGCACATATGTTTCTACATTACCTACTTTTATTAATATTAGTACATTAAAATTTTCTTAAAGTAAACATACATTTTGTGCCATCAATCCAAATCAATTTCGCATGCACGCACAAGCAATAAATATATATGTATTTTCAGTAACCATGAAAAATATTTTATTAACAACTCATATACCAATGATACTTATTAATTATTTAAATATACATTAATAATCCTAACATATTTATCTAAGTTGTTACTGAGATATATTTATACATTTGTTGATATATCTATAATATCTATGTTATGTTTGTAATGATGAAAAATATTTCCTTAATAACTCATATACCAATGATACTAACTAATTATTTTTTACTTTATTATTAATCGTGACATATTCATGTAAGTTGTTATGTGTAGTACATTTCTTGATATATCTATATTAATGGTAGAACCATTATTGTACATTATTATTTTTTGATGTGAAAATACAAACATCATGAGAAGTGAAATAGATTTGTGCCTTCAAGATTCCTTTAGAATAAACAGTGGTTATGAGACTTAAATATTATATCTTCTTGAGATGAGCATCGCTATCCAATCCTACATCTCACGTCAAGCTCTACCACCTATCTTAAGCAATGCGGGGTGTAGGTTGGTTCTTTAGTGATCATAATACATAAGAGTGAAATCTACAACCTAAAATACTTGTGAAAGGTAAAAATGAAGAGTTAATTAGCACATGAGTTTTTTTAGATAATAAGCACATGAGTTTCAACTTAAGTTTAGGATAAAAACCTATAGGGACTAATAAGATTTAATTTAGAAAACAAATTTTAGGTTGGCGATGTCATAATTATGAGCTGCAACAGATCACCATAGTTTTAGATAAGATTTCTACTACATCCATACTAAAGGTATGCAAAATTGCCATGCAAAGGGAAAAGATTATTGAACGGATAAAAATATAGATTAATGATTGATAATTCTACCACATCAGATATATGTTGTAAATTATCTATTTATGCTAACTGTTTTAGAAAATGAACAAAATAAAAAAATCAATTTTATTTAAGTAATTTTTATCATCAAATATATCTTCTAAAATTTTAGCCCGTGCAGGAGCACGGATTGACGTGCCAGTAACTATAACTACATGACAGATGTCTCTTTACCACAGATTTGCCTATCGGTCAGATTGATTTGATTGATGCAAATCTGTGGTAAAGATGCATCTGTCATGTATGTTAGTTATAGTTACTGGTACATCACATTGCTAAAATTTCAAGAAAAACAAAGCTATTGTACCTTATTTCTTCTGGCGGAAGACCTTTGGCCTGCACCAACAGGTAGGCAAGCTGATTGATGCCGTCGTCCGTACATAACTACAGTAATGCATTTTTCTTCAATAGTACGCCTATGTGGGCTTGTTCGGCTACCAATGTTGCAAGCTGCGAATCCTGCGATTGCCGATTGATCAACAGCAGTATGCAGCGAACACTGGCGGTAGTTCTCCTAGGCCCTAGCTGGAGCTGACAGTACACGTACATGCTCTGCTCAGCTCTGCTTCCCTCGTCAGCATCCCAAGTCAGACGGCGATGGTGCCTTTGTACGATTATGAATAAATAAACATAAAACAAATACTGTACTATACTACAGAAGAAGTCGTTTTCTTCCACAATTCACGGTTCTCATGACGGCAGCGGCAGGTACCACTACCAGACCTCCTCCGTCCTGCTTCTTCGACAGAGATATCAGTTGCTGCAACACATAGTTGTGACATTGTATTCTCGGAGGATACCTCTACCCGCTGATCACCTGCACAGCAGCAGTTCCGGTTGTTCGGGATCACTGGACAGATGGGTATTTTTCAGACATCGCAAGAGTTCTCGGTGGCGTTTGGTTGCAATCATGGTTGCAAGCAGTTGCTGCGGTATCCAACGTGGGCAATTTCCTCACTGAAATGAGCAGCGACTCTTACCAGCTTCTTGGGATGGCCGAGCGTGGCATGCTCCCTGACTTCTTCGCCAAAAGATCTCGCCATGGAACCCCGCTGATTGGCATCCTGTTCTCTGCCTCTGGCGTGATCCTACTGTCCTGGATGAGCTTCCAGGAGATCGTCGCCACCGAGAACTTCCTCTACTGCTTTGGCATGATCCTGGAGTTCGTTGCCTTCATCAAGCTTCGGGTCACCCATCCCAACGCCTCTCGGCCCTATAAGGTCCCTTTGGGAACCATTGGTGCTGTCCTGATGATCATCCCACCTGCTGTCTTGATCGTCGTGGTGATGGCCCTCGCGTCCTACAAGGTGATGGCGGTGGGCATAGGAGCCATGGTCGTCGGGTTCGTGCTGCAGCCGTGCCTGGGGTATGTGGAGAAGAAGCGGTGGCTAAGGTTCTCCATCAGTGCAGACCTGCCTGATTTGTTGCCTGATGCGCAGGAAACTGCTGAAGATGATGCTGTCCCGCTCATTTTCTAATATTCCGATGTTGTGCTCTGGTGGTGGGGTATTGCCACTCAAGACATCCTAGGATGGAATTGGAATGTGACACACTGGGATTCACGACCTGTATCTCCTGAATCAGTTCCAAAGCCGGAGATCTAAGACATCTATCTTGTCTAATGATGCATTACATTGTCATCATGCTATTGAACATCGTCATGGCATCAAATAGAAATGTGAACCCCGGGCACTGTTCATCAAAGGAGATCCTCCAAATTACTCCTCCCGTTCCAATTTACATGTCATTTTGGCTTTTCTAGATACATAATTTTATTATATATCTAGATATATTGTATATTAGGTTCAAAGGCAATGTACCTAAAAAGAAGTTTAAAATAACCTATAATTTAGGATGGAGGGAGAAACAAAGTACTTGTTGCATGTGCTATCATCTACTGCCTCTATACCCAATAGAATGTAATTCTCGTTTTTCGAGAAGTCAAACAAGTTAAATTTTGACTAAATTTATATAAAAATTTACTAATATTTATGATATGAAACTACTATCATTAGATTATTTATTGAATATATTTTTATAATAAAATTATTTAGAGACATAAATGATACTATTTGTAGGGTCTCTAGGACAAGTTGTGACAAATGTGCATGTGCATACACCAATATTTCCAAACTCTCCTAGGTCAAGCTACTAATCTCATACCCCCTTTTAATAGTACGGTCAAAGGAAAAACAAAGCCCTAGTCTATACTTAGTGCCCTTCTCACACCTTGTGGCACTAAGACCTAGTCTAGTCTTCACCTTGTAGCTCCATCCTTTGAAACCGAAAACAAATTCCATCTTGGGGGCATGAATACCATTAAGCCCATTCATTTGCCATCACATATGACCTAACTTACTCAAGATTGCTTCTGCAAAACACACGTTAGTCATAGTGATCTAGCATTGTCGTTAATCGCCTAAACCAATAGGGCCTAGATGCTTCAGTGTCTCAGTGTACAACATGTTCAAATTATACTGCACTTTCATTTATTGAGAAGTTTCTTACTTACAAATTTGTCATGGGAGTCAGGGCAGAGTTTGACTCTATTTGTACAAGATTGTTGCATAGTTTTTCACTATGACCATGGCAAATGCATTATCAGAATTGCTTGCTGAAGAGACATGTCTTCAAGCCTTGTCCTCTTCTCTGCCTAACCCTCACAGTGTGTTGGAAACTTCTCATCAGAGAACCAGTGCATTCAAAGAACCATGTAGGCATTGTGGCAGGACTAATCATAGTTCAGAGAATTGTTTTGCTAAGCACCCTGAGAAGCTGGCTGAATTCCGTGCTCGTCGTGCTGCTCGTGGTCGTGGTACTTCTTCCACTCCTAGAGGTTCAGCTGGTGACACGGTTTCTATTGTCGCTTCCTCGACTGTCAGTGCTCCTTCGTCCTAGGTGCTTGATTCTAGAGCCTCCTTTCATGTGATGCCTGATTAGTCCTAGCTAGTCGCTTACAAGTCGGTCACTGGTGGTGGTTCTATTCAGACAACTGATGGTACTTCTTGTCACATAACTCTTCAGGGTTCACTTTGCAATAATCATTTTTGTGTACCCGATGTTTCTTTTGTGTCTCAGTTATCTATGAATCTTCTGTCGGTTGGTCAAGTTACCGATCAGAATTGTTTTGTTGATTTTGATGACTCATCTTGTTTTATTCAGGACCGTCGCAGTGGGAAAGTGATTGGGACTGACCATCGTTGTAAAGGTGCTTCTAGCCTTTATGTTCTAGACACTCTACGTCTCCCTTCATCTACAACACATGTTGTCTCATCCACTGTGTCGTCCTCAACCTCCTTCGCCAAGTGGCATCATCGTCTTGGTCATCTTTGTGGGTCTCGTTTGTCTTTCATGATAAATAAAGGTTGTTTAGGTCGTACATCTATTGAGTCTAGCTTTTAGTGTAAGGGTTGTAAACTTGGCAAACAAATACAAGTTCTTTATTCTTCTAGTGTTTCTCGATCTTCTAAACCCTTTGATCTTTCATACAGATGTGTGGGGTCATGTACCCTTTGCTACAAAGGGTGGCCACAAATATTATGTCATTTTTATTGATGATTATTCTCGTTATACATGGATTTATTTTATGAAACACCATTCGCAGTTGTGTTCCATTTATCAGTCTTTTGTTTGCATGGTTCACACACAATTTTATACTCCCATTAAAACTCTTCGCTCTGATTCTAAGGGTGAATACTTGTCGGTTGCATTTCGCAATTTTTGTCCTCTGAGGGTACTCTTGCACAATTCTCTTGTCCTGGTGCTCATGCTCAGAATAATGGCGTTGCTGAACACAAACATCGCCATCTCATAGAGACAGCTCGTACCCTTTTGATTTCATCTTTTGTCCCTTCTCATTTTTGGGGTGAAGTTGTGTCCACTGCTGTATACCTCATCAATAGGCAACCCTCATCCAAGTTGTCGGACCTATGCCCTGGTGAAGTACTTTATGATACTCATCCTAACTATGATCATCTTCACGTTTTTGGATGCACTTGTTATGTTTTACTTTCCCCTTGTGAGCGCACTAAATTGATAGCACAATCTGTTGAGTGTGTTTTTCTGGGGTATAGTTGAGAGATCTCTAGTGTTTTGGATAATTGATGAAACCTAAAGTACTAACCTAGCTCTAAGTGTTTGAGTAGGTATAATACATTCATGGGAAATGGTGACAAGTGGTGGAGCAAGCAAGGAAGCAAAGTGATTGCAAGTGCTCACACTTGGAGAAGAAGGAAAATGGAAAGACCCTAAGTTAAACAAGGCAAAGGTATATGCTAGGGATTTTCTTTTGGTAGTCAAGACACTAAGTGGGTGTGATTACTTTTAGGATAGACAACCGTACTATTGAGAGGGGAAACACAAAAGTGATTGCGGTTTTGTCAAGTGCCACTAGGTGTTATCTATATTGCATGTGCATTTAGGACCTAGTGACATACTCCATGAGAATTGACAAGTGAAACATGCCAAGACTGCTCACTAAAGCTGGATACTTAGTACTTGGCACAATGGAGCAAAGGTGGAAAAAGAAGAAGTGAATTTGGTCAAGTCAGAGGGCGTCGGGCGCTGCAGGTCAGGGCGTCGGACGTTGTCTGACGCGCTGGACGATGGCGCCGGACGATGGCGTCGGCATGACGTCGCGTCTGTCGGGCTTCCAGAGAACTCTGCAAAAGCGAAGATAGGCATCGAACGCTGTGGAGCGTCTGTCGACGAGGTGACAGACGCGTCCAACGGAAGAAGGTGCTCTCTGGTCCTCTCTGCTCGGAGCGTCGGACGCTGAGGAGCGTCTGTTGGTGAGGTGACAGACGCGCCCGATGGTTTCTGGAGCTCTCTGTTCTCTCTGCTCGTTGCGACGGACGATCGCGACGGACGCTGGAGCTTTTGGCGACGGAGCGTCCGTCGGCCGAAGGATTTCAAAACAAAGCACAACGGCTAGTTCTGACAGAGCGTCGGACGCTGGCGACGGAGCGTCCGTCGCCCCCGTGAAGAGCGTCCGTCGCCAACTTATCAGCCCAACGGTTTGAAGACTTTGAGGGGAGTTATAAATATGTGTTGGCCGGCTCTAGGGTTTCTCTCTCGGACATTTGAACATCTTGAGACTCCTTTGAGCTGAGCAAACTCCCTCCCACTCATCTGCATGCTTGGTTAGTGAATTTCCAAAAGAGATTGAGTGATCCAAGTGCATTTCGCATATAGCTTGCATCTAGTGGCACTTGGGAGGCGTTCTCGCCGCGGATTTCTTGTTACTCTTGGTGATTGCCATCACCTAGACGGTTTGGAGCAGCGGTGGTAGATCGAGAAGCTTGGTGATTGTGCTTCGTCGACTACAAGTTGATTGTGAGGGGTTCTTGTGCCTTCCTCACGGGAGATCGCAAAGGTAACTCTAGCGGATTGCTCGTGGCGGTTCAATAACCTCATCTTGTGTTGGTTGTGCGGCACCCGGTGACGGGTTTGGCATGTGATGCCAATTAGCGTGTGAACCTCCAAGTGAGTGTCTTGCCACAACTGGGACTAGCTAGTTGACAAACTAGTGAACCTCGGAAGAAAATCAAGTGTCAATCATTATCTCTTGTGATTGTGTGATCTCATTGGTGTTCACTTGATTGGTCCATCCCCTACATCTCCTCGGTGGTATAATCTCTATTCCCATCTTTGCATTATCTTATTCATACTTGTCCTAGTATATTAGGTTGTGCCTAGAGGGCTACTAGAATTGAGTAGACATTTATTGATCCTAGAGCTTATTAGGATAGAAATTGTGGTTAGGTGACTTTGCATCCCCTAGTAGGCTAGTGCAAGTCAAGCTACACCTCCTTGCTATCTAACTTGTTGTTGAGATTGTTTTTAGTTTTCGATTTAGGCTATTCACCCCCTCTAGCCATCACTTAGGACCTTTCAATAGTCCTGAGCATAAGGGTTATCGATGCTATGACTCTTCTTCCTGTTGCATACGCATCTCTCGTGATGTTAATTTTTTTAGGAACGTCCTTTATTTTATAACCCAACCACCACGTCCTCATATTCGTCCACCTCCTTTTTGGGTCTTCCTCCTTTTTCATCCTGCGATGATACCTCCACACCTGCTCCTATTTCCATCACGCCACCTTTACCTCCTGCAACAACTCCACCTTCACCACCTCACTTTTTCTCTAAACCACCTGTTACACGTGTTTTCAGTCATCGTTCTAAAAATACTACACAACTTCCTTCTAGTCCGACCACCTTGGCCAGTCCTGATGAGCCCGTTGTTGTTGATTCTGATAATAATACTATTGATGAGTCATCTATTGTTTCTAATGAGTTATATGTTGGTCCACGCTATAATCTTCACGATCGTAGCTCTGAACTCAACTCATCTTGTTCATGGCCCCATTGTGTTTGGGAATATTGGTAGTATTACTTAACAATGATTACTAGATGTACTTGCACTAACTACCGTAGCTTTGACGGTAGCTAGAATATTTAGGAGTTATTTCTTTATTACTTGTATTAGACGACGCTTGGGTAGTGACTAGAATGCTCTAGAAACTTTATCCTTATTATTATTATGATGACTGATCAATTTACCCTTATCTTATATATATTTATCATGCGACTTACCCTTGTTTAAGAGTAGAGATCATTGATGGTTAAATCACTTCATTCATTTCATATGCTTATTATCAATACTATAGATTATTAGTTTAGCTAGACCTTCCCAGTGGTAGAATATAAATGACAACCTGGTAATACTCTAAGTAAAATGCTACAATGGTATATTTAATCTGTTCGCTTACAGAATCATTAGTTCTTTGACATTTCATCTATCATTATTTATTTCTGCCTAGTCATACATAAAATATAATATTTCATAAGTACCATAAAATATTCCTAGCTCTATAATTAGGGATGACAACCTAGTTCCATGCTTAGGAGTATAAGGTAAAAGATAAGTGACTAGTTGCTAAAGGCAAGTTAATTACATATCATGCATTTTTGACACCATTGCTAAGAACTACGTTCTTGGTTGTGTCATTAAGAAATATCAACAAATGGTCATTCAGGCATCACTGATAACCGAATTGCTGCTACACCTATGGATCTTCACTTGCAGCTTCGTCTCACTAATGGGGTACCTCTTGAGGATCCTTCTCGATATCGACACATTGTGGGCAACCTTGTTTATCTCACTGTCACTAGGTCTGATATTACTCATGTTGTCCATATTTTGAGCCAGTTTGTTTGTGCCCCAACTTCTGTCCATTTTGGTCATCTACTTCGTGTGCTACAATAGTTACGAGGGACCTTATCTCAGAGTTTATTCTATACACATGCTAGTCCGCTTCAGCTTCATGCTTACTCGGACTCCACTTGGGCGAGTGATCCAAATGATCGACATTCCATCACAGGATACTGTATTCTTCTTGGTTCTTCTCCTATTGCATGGAAGTCCAAGAAACAAAGAACTATATCTCGTTCTAGTACAGAGGCTGAACTTCGAGCCCTTGCTACTACTACTGCATGGATTCGATGGTTGTTGGCTGATTTTGGTGTTTCTTGTGATGTTGTCACACCTCTTCTCTGTGATAATACAGGGGCCATACAAATTGCCAATGATCCTGTGAAGCATGAACTTACAAAGCATATTGGTGTGAATGTCCTGAAATTTTTTATAAAAAACTTTAGTTTATGTTTAAATATCAGGAAATACAAGACCAACAATTTAAAAGAAATTAAAATACCTCTGGAATCAGAAGGTCCATAAGTTCACGACGTGAATCGATTTTTTTATACGATTTTTAGTATAAATCACCACTCTTCGAAACTGCACTACTGATTCTCAATATAACTGACGATACTAGCAACCTAAAAAACGAAAGGATATGTATGTTACCTAGAGACAACATTCTACACCCTACATGGTGGTATTACTCTGCGTAAGATATAGAATAAGCTACATCTAAAAAAGTTTGGTCAACTGCTAGAACAAAACATTTGCAAACCAAATGCAACCTAAAAACAAACTGATTCAAAACCCTCTAGCATGTTGAAGGTCAACAATAAGTTACCGACAACAACTCAAACATGAATAAGTCCAGTCCAGAAAATTAATAAGAAACAACTGGCCCATGATGAAAGTGTTTGTTTTCGGACCATTTTAGAGATGGACAATGACTCTAGTGCTAAAATCTATGTAGAGAATGAAACATAAATGGAAAAAAATAAAAAATATAGAACCATACCTATGTTAATATAGGCCAACACCATTTTAACCATTCCATTGGATGACTTATAGTAGCCAGGAAGTGACATACACAAACGGCGAATATAGGCCAACACCATTTTAACCATTCCATTGGATGACTTATAGTAGCCAGGGAGTGCCATTCACGAACGGCGGTAGGGCAATGCACATTTCAAAAGCACCTTACCAGCAGAAATCTACTTAACATGTTATGAGAACGAAACCATTCCTTAAGTCGTTAAGAATATGATCATATATCTCTCAGCCACAAAGCGCAACCTCTAGCACCATGCCACAGATCACGACGCCCATCCACCTGACCTCACCTCCATGTGCATTCCTGCCGACGACCGTGTACCGAAGGTGGATGCAGATCGAAAAAAATGGCCGCAGAAGTTCAGGCCAAGAAGGTGAATGCACGAGTGGGAACGAGTTGCAAAAATTTGGATCCTTACCTCTAAACTTTAGAACAATTAGTTCACTTTTTAATGTGTAAAGTTTTAATGTGATGTGAGCTAAAGTTTAGAACTAGTTTTAGACCACCTATTTAGTGCTTTAACTCTAAAGTTTAGAGTTCTAAAGTTATGAGGAGATGATCCAAATAGGTCCTAAGTATTTCACAACTCTAACCTCAACAACTAGATTTGCCAAAACAAAAAAATAAGCTGGTGGATCATATGGAAAAAATAGTTTGACCATACATCTAGATATCATGTATGTTTATTTAAGCAGTTAGATTTTTCATTTTTCTGCTGCCTCGCTGCATCCGGTGAAGACCTTGCCGATCATCTCCGACATCTAGTCGTATGCAGGTTCGGCTTGCATCTGGTGAAGACCCTGCCGATCATCTCTGACATCTAGTCGTATGCAGGTTCAACTTGATGTGCCTGTGCAGGTTCTTGGAATACGGGTGAAAACCCTGTCTGACAGTGCTGGACCGGCGGCGATGACACAATCAACGTCATCTTCCCCCTTGGAGGCGTCGCTATAATTCCCTCTTCCTTTCACTCATGATGGCGTCTGCGGACATCATTTACCTTTTTAAAGACATCAACACAAGCACAACTACTCCTAGCCATATACTACACTATGACATTTGGGACTCAGCTGCGGCGCCAAGAGCAAACCAATGACAACCTCTCGTTCAAACAGAGGTCGAAACATTTATCGTTTGTTGTATTGTCCTGGTCTATGCATAAGACTATGACTTTTCTCTCTTTTATTTTTTCTGTCTCCTTTTGTAACAATTGACTGTGTACGGATGTAGAGGCCGAATATTGAATATCCTTTATCGAAAAATCTAGATATCATGTATGTTTCCGCGGATGTAGATGCCGGATATTGAATATCCTTTATCGAAAAATCTAGATATCATGTATGTTTATTTAAGCAGTTAGATTTTTCATTTTTACTTATATATTTTAATTTTAAAAAATATAGTTCTTCCAATCCTATATGTGCTTACTTGGACTTTTCAGGGGGTGATGTGAAAAAGGACAATGGCTCTGTCTATTCTCATCCTTATCCTTTGCCCCTGACCCCTTCTCTCCTCTCCTGCGCCGCCGCTGGCCCAGCGCGGCCGCCGTGCTCCCACTCCACTCGTGCCTCCCAAGCTGCTTCCCCGGAAGCAATGCGAGGGCCCTGCCCCGGTGGAGGCGCCTCGGCGTCCTTGGCCCCCAGCTTCAACGGCTTCCGCACCATGATCTGGTATGAGCTGCTCAAATTTCCCCCCTTTTCTTCCCCTCCGGTCAAAACAAACCCTTGTGAGATCTCGCAGGCCAGCAACAGTAAATTGTACGAGCCGGATCGGCATTTCCTTCATCCAAACAGCCAAAACGGGCCCTTTCCGCGCAGGCGACAGGGCTTTGGGAGGTGATTGCCCGCGCATGCGACATGATCCAGCTACTCAACCGTTTTCTTTGACATTAATTTCCTTCCTTTTATTTTTTCATTCAGGAATTTGCTATGCTAGCCAGGCGGTTGAATTGCTGCCCACTTTGTACCCTGAAATCGTGGTCCGAGACGCACGGCTCGAGGACTGCTGGGAAGTGGCTGACACTCACTGCAGCTCGTTCTTTCCTGGTTACAAGTTCCCGTTGGATCTTGTTCTCCGGATTGATCGTTACATTGCTCTCCTGTCTGGATTTTCAGTTCCACCCGGGTGCATGAAGACTTGCCTTGTGGCTGTCAATTCTAATTCTATAAATAATAGTTTCACCATCGAGTGTGGAGATGCTACAGATGCCAGCTTTCAGGAATACAGTCTCAGTAGAGGCTCCATAGCTGGCATTCTTACAATTGATACAGTGGCAGACTATCTTCCGAGAAGGGGAACCCTGAAGCAGAGAAGGTACATATTTAGTTACCGAAACATATAAATTGAATCTCCTCTGGTCCATTTGTTAAGACTATTAACTATGAAGGGATGAAAGCTATGAATTTTGCTGTAGGTGTCACTTGATCTTTATCATTAGTAAGTTTGTCTGTTTCTCATTGCTAGTTATATGCATTTTCCTTGTTAAACTTGTTTGGCTTTTGAAATGTATACTTGGCATAATTACCAAGTAATGAAGTTTAAACATGACAGAGAACATGTGTAATGTCACAACTCACAAAGCAGCCATAATATGGCAATCAGGAACAGCTTTCTTGTGGCCTAAGGTGGCCATGTCTCCCCCTGCTACTAGGATTCTCTTAAGCAAACAATATACTTCACCTCCTACATGCTAACAAAAAAACTAAATTAGATTGATTTTTGGGCTTAGTCTTAACTTAATTCTAATCTAACTATGAATGCAAACTCCATCAGTTGTAAATTGTAATTTATGTTAAGTCATTAACTCGAAGTTTGTTGAAGACTTGTCCATGAAAAAAAACTAGGTTTCACACGTCAACTGCAATGGATGGGAAACATGTGGACGGGCATTGCTAGTGCATGTTACAGCCTTTTAGATTGTCACTGTAATCATATTCTGCTCTTCTGAGTCTTCTGGCAGCACATCTTTTGAGCTCTCAGGTATAGACTTGCTACACATATTATGTACTAGATATTTAGGTGAACTACAAAATGGCGAAGTTATGACCTTGAGAATAATTACATACAATCTGTTGTCCGATGTGTTTCTTGGTTGAACTGGTAGCTAATTAACTCAAAAACTGTAAGATAGTATTTAACACTTTGATGCTCTAAGGAAAGCTGTGGCATGATTTCAGCTAATTATGCTCTGGTCATGACATCATGGTTTTTGAGGCGTCTCCTAGTCGTTGCCTAGGCGACAAGGCGTGGCAGAGGCTCTGGGCGTCGGGGGCGCCACGACCTCCAGGCGTATGGCGTCCGCCTCACACAGTTGGGCGTCGCCTTGGCGAAGAATGGCGTCGGGCGGACGCCTACAGCCCCGCCCCGGACGCTCGGTGCTAACTCGCGGGGGTAGAGCGCCAAAATCACCGCGGCCCCGCTGGAGTCGACCGCGCGTTTTCGCCAAAAGCTAGCGGGACCTGACCCAGCATATATCGCTCTTCGCGCGCGAAATCTCTCGCTCGAGGCATTCACCGCGACTCCGCGAGTGCGAGCGAGGGGGGAGGAAGAGAGAAGGCGGCGGGCGGACCTCGAGCTCCGATTTGCTGCTCCTCTGCTTGAGTCCACCGGCCGGCCGCCCCTTCCGCGGAGCCGCCCCTGCATATCTGCTTGGCCGTCTGCCTGCCGTGCAGCCGCTCCAGCCATCAGCCATCCGCATCTACGCGTCCGCCTTGACTGTCTTCCTAGATCAGCCGTCTGCCAGTCCACAGCTGCCCGCTCGTCTTGTGTCTTCACCTCCGCCAGCCGTTTGCCGTCCGTGTGGTATGCCCCTGCCTCCTCTCTGTTCCCTTGAGGCCAAATCTCCAAGGCTGGTATGTCATCCGCCTGGTATGTCCGTCTCTGCTCTGAGTATTGTAGTATTTCTGCCTCGTGCTCTGCTTTTCCTCATGCTGATTTCTGGCTCGTGCTCTGCTTTTCCTCATGCTGCGTGCCCTTTGCTCAGTAGAAGGTTCTTCCTTTGGTTAGTTTGACACTTACTGATTACTCGTATTGTGCTGGGTTCAAGATCTGGGAACAAGGTATGTTTATGTGCACTAGTATCTAAAATTCTAGTTTACACAGCGCCTTTGGCGCCAAACATGTGGCGTATGGCGTCGCCTAGGCGTCCGCCATAAACGCCTAGGCGTTGTGAAGGGGGTCTGGCGCCGCGCCTCGCCACAACGCCTCAAAAACACGCCTCGCCACAACGCCTCAAAAACATGGCATGACATTCTCACCTACCCTACCCCTTCAATGTTGGAGAAAACATAGTTGTTCAAGCTTGTTTAGATGCTTATAAATGGCATCTTTTTAGTTATCTATTTTTCCCCGAACACGCAGGAGAGCTGCGTATCATTTTCATTAAGAAGAGAAAGGTAAAAAGGGAAAGTTGATAAACTCCCAATCCCCAACATATCTTAGATACACACGGACAACGCACCCCCATAAGAATGGCATCATTTTATGTATAGGACACTATTGAGTTTGAGATTTTCTTACCCTTTATGGGCTATGGTTAGTTTTCTCAGAAGTAAAAGGCAGTCACAGGTTAGACAAAAGAAACTCTTTCCGTTGTAGCTGGTAGTGCTAGGGTTTCTGCATAGGTTGTAGCTGAAGGATTTGGGTGGCCGGGGTTTGGGTCCCTGGCGTTGGGGCTGTGACACCGTGCAGCTGCACGGTGTCATGAACCCGGCATGACGGAAAGGGAACAGAGAGAGCAGAAGAGATCGACTCAATCTCCAACTGAATTGTTGTAAAAAAAACTCCAGCTGAATCCTTTATTAACCAACTGTTTGGGTTATATATTCCCCAAAGCCTTAACAGCCCAAGCTAATCGATCTAAACAGACTCATGGGAAATAGAATCTAGCTAACTGAACGGCAACCGGTTGCCAGCAGGTGGTGACTGTGCGCTGGGCGCGTGCCCAGGCTCAGCCATGGCTCCATTTCCTCTGCTGGTACACGTTGCCCACCATAACAGTAGCTCCGAGCTACACAAGATTCTGGAAATGGTGATGTTGCAGATGACCTATGTTGGAAATTGATGGCATGTAACTACAACATGATCTATGGACCATTTTTAGTTAATATAAAATTTGAGGAAAGAAAACTCGACCTATGGCTATGGCCAGCTTTCTAAAGAAAATGTAAGACTTGACCAATTTAGCGGCAAATAGAATAGAACATTTCAGAGCTTCATATCATTGCATTAGAGGAGTAACTAGATACAATGGTTAATCAAAAGCCACCTGCCATCACACACAAGTATACAAACAAATAACTGAAGCACACAAAACACCATACAAACTTCTATTGTGAATGGTGAACTGAACTTGAAATTTCATTTGAATATGATTAAAGGCAATACCATGTGTTTTGTCAGCTTTAATAGTTTTTATGAAGGGTATTAAATTGGATAAATTACATGTAAGAAAAAGGAATGTTCAATTTTGTTGATGAAATCTAACATAATTTGAGCAAACACATCTCAACTGAAGCAGGAAAGTAAAAAGTCTGTACTGTTAGTCTTTATTCCATCATGGAGTGTCTTCAAAACAATGTACGTTTAAGTTATGCTTACAGATTGTTATTTCTGTTCAATATTTACCCTAATTAAGTCAGACTCACAGGGCACACCCAGTGTTAAAGGCTCCCATGCATGGTGTTGTCTTGAAAGGGAATTTCTTGGCAACCTTGCCTTTGCTTAGCTTGGCTTGATCATTTACTGATGCTGTTTTTGGCTATTTTGTTGTGAGAGAAACACTGTACCATGGCTGATAAGCCGGGCTGATAAGCCAAGCGAACAAGGCTATCATTCAAATCTTGGACACCCTATACAAAAAGTGAAAGCTGTAGCACAAGCCAGGCCCACCCTTCACGCTAATTAAATCATAATTAGACCCTCCCCTCATGCCCTCTTTTAGCCCACTTCCTACTATCTAGTTGAATTCTAATCAGGTCTCTCTCAGATAGCATATCAATATCCACACATTTAGTTTGTAGCTAACAGGAGTTAGTTTAACCTACTTTCCTACATTGAACTTGAGGGTGGTTGGGGTATATGTGTTGTTGGCATCTTCTAGGAAATTTTAGGGCATGGATTCTCTCTCCTGAAGTCGATTGTCATTCTCCTGAAGTTGGTTACAAATCAGCTCATGTCATTGGTTGTGCTGTGCTTCAGTATCCCCACCCCACCTCCTCTCCTGCCTCCCTAAAAGGTACTCAGTGTTATCTCCACTTTGTGCAGGACAGGTATTGCATATATAGCAAATGTCGCAGTGCGAAAGGAGGAGCGTCGGAAAGGAATTGCTAAAATGTTAGTCCAAGAAGCAGAGGCACGGGCAGGGAGTTGGGGATGCCGGTCAATGGCATTGCATTGTGATGTAAGCAACATAGCTGCCCTACGTCTGTACAAAAACCAAGGTTTCAAATGCATCCGTGTACCAGAAGGAGCTAAATGGCCTGAACCCAAGATAGCTAAAGGAGTGCAATACAACTTCATGATGAAGCTAGTGCCCAAGGTTTGACCTGTATAAGATCTGACCAGGAAAAAGAAAACGTTTGAGTGTGTAGATTCTTGACAGATGCACAATTTGCTCCATTCATGTGTACAGCATTGGTATATAATTGAGGCTACTTTGTAAATGGTATATATCAGCTACGTATTGTTCCAAAGTGGTGAGGGTGTTGGTGTTCAAACCAGCCCGTACTAGCTGTTGGGGGGGAAATGAACTAAAGCATATTTCACTTGTCTTACTGTGTGTAATTCTTCAGATTCTACAGGGTGCCAGCCAGAAAGAAGGCTGCTGGGGCGAAGTACCAGTTCTAATTCTTTGTTTTTGTGCTGGAGATACAGACCAGCTGGTCAATTTCCCTTGTGTTTGAACCTTATACCTGTTTCCATGCTTTGGTAAGGCTGTGTTAGAGTTTATTAACTGTGCTATCTACTACTATGCACCATGTTTGTTGGTTAGCTCTGGATTGAGATTGGTCATTGCACATTTGGAGCTCAGTTTACAAGAACTATCTATGGCTGTTTAGGAAAATAGCTAGCTGAAATCTACGGTAAAGATTTGTGATCGCCTGTGTTGTGTGGATGCATGCCAGACCATCATATTGCCAACTTCACTTTGGGTGCTCTCACTCAGATCTCTGTACTATATTGCTTAAGTGAACGAAAGTCTTTCCATGTGTCCTGGCCGGTTGGAATAATCTTAATCATGTATTGGTTACTGGAACTCATGGCTTATTGTTGTTGTGGACCGATGCATGTTTTGAGTTGGTTCTTATTCTTGTCAGATGAAATGATAAAACTTAGAAAGCGCTGATTTCAGCTCGTTGCCTGGTTGTTTTCAGTCTTCCTGGCCTCCTTTCCTTGGGGTTCTTTGTAATACCTACAACCATCCCATTCATCTGGCTTCTCACCATCTGTAAGGCTGGGGTTTCAAGAGAAAGGAAAGGGTCAGTGGAGGGTGTTGCTTTTAGATGGGGACCCTGGCATCTCATCTGGTCATCGTAAGTGATCTTTGGTATAGATTCTGTGCCCATTGTCACGGCGCCACAGGCTGGCAGCAGAATCTATTTTAATCAACCACTTGGAACGGAGAAGCAGGCAGGCATGAGG
>CM039135.1:5650660-5722370 GCA_022036555.1 Microstegium vimineum | reverse complement strand
AAAAAACTGAGTTGGGATGTCTTGATACCGACGAAGACATCTGATATTGATGAAGACATCATAAGCACCTCGTTGTCGTGAGGTGCATCACCTAGCGCTAGGAAACAACGATGCAAATATATAATAACATATAGAAAAAATACAAGCGATGCTGAGTCGAGAGATTTTAAACCCTGGCGGGGCATGCTTCAAACAAACATAACTAGTAGACCAGAGCTCGTTCATCATTGTGCACGTCTACGTACAGTTTTGTAGGAACTCCATGAGCATCTCCAAGAATTTTAGTCTATGCATGCTAAGGCCTTGGACTTCCGATGGCTTTTACCCAACTTTTAATTCCAATACGATGATGATATAATAAAAATTCCAACATAATAGGAAGCCCATTTAAAACGGTGTCTTTTTTACCCTCCGTCCAAAAACAAGTGCATGCCTATCTTGTACTTAGAGGAGTCAACCAGTTTCAAATTTAACTGGATTTTACATTAACATTTGTATATCTAAATATGCATGATATGAAAATTATAACATGTGGCCGATATTATAAATATTAGTATTTTAATACATATACACATATATTTGACCAAAGTTAAGATTAATTGAATCCTCGAAGTGTGAGATGTGTACTTATTTTTTGAAAGAGGCTGGGTATGTTTTTTTTTGAGTGAAACAGGAGGGGCTTGCCCCTACTGGATTTTATTGAAATTTAAACAAAAAACAGCGGGTTACAAAAGGGAGGGAGGGAGCTTAAGAAACAAAGAAGGAAATAAAGAAAATAACTCATGCTAACGAGATCAAACTAGATTGTTTAACCATAAATCTATTGAGGGGAAGTATTTCTTTTTAGCGCGCAGGATGAGCAGCGCAAATTCTTTTTTAAACTCAATCTTTGAGTCATGGAGTGAAGGGTGTACTTGACTGAAGATTAGTCTGTTTCTTGCTTTCCAAATTGTCCATCACATGATTATTATGATCTCAGGGGAGAAGGGCACCTGTAACTGTCTTCTGAACATTTCCAAATTTTGTAGGAAGTTCAACTGATGATCTATGACAATCTGCAACCAGTTCCAACAAGAAGTTGCAAAAGGACAATAAATGAAAAGATAACTCAGGGATTCCTCTATTAGACCATTGCATAAAACACAGTTGTAGTCTTGCAATTCCATATTTTTCCTTCTTAGTAGCTCTCTGGTGCTCAATTTGTCCTTTAGTAACAGCCAGCTGAAGACTTTGTGCTTATTTATATCAAGAAACAGCTCGGTTCCTTGAGAAAAAAGAAAAAGAAAAACACATCCTGATCCATATGTGAAACAATGTGACGAGGTTTTACGGTTACCTACCCGTTTATTTATACTACAAGTACGTATATATAGGAGCCAAAACCAAAAGGTGAGCAAAAAGAGGCCCAACGCAAGTTGCTTGTGGAAAAGAGTCCCAAGGACACGGAGAAACAAGTGCATATATGCGTGCTTGCCGCGTGTGGGACTAGTAGTGCTAGTAGTTGTTTCAGTTTCTCCAAACTTATCAACGTATATACTCCTTCGTCCACGCACATCCCTTCGTCCCGTTCCGTTCCGTTAGGCAAGGCCAAGTGCCCTTATCCCCTCTTCTGTTCCGTTATAGGCAATAAGGCCAAGTAGTGCCCTTATCCTCGATCTCTTCTGTAAATCTACTACTCCCTCCGTTAAAAAAACATACAATTATAGCACACGTACTTATGTATCTCAAATTTGATTAATTATAGATAAAACAATATCGATATTAATATTTATAATATTAAATAAATATCAATAGATTTATTATGAAATGTTTTTTTATAATAAATTAAGGTAAATTTGATCAAATACAAACTAATTTTGTCCACACGTAATTCATAGTGGTATGTTTTGTTAGAAGACACCCATTCAGCTCTGTTCGCTTGGCTTATAATCAGCTAAAAATAAAAACAGTCAGCCGAAAAAATAATCGGTCGAATCGAACAGCACAGACCGGTACGTGTGTGTTTCCAGCACCTTGCCTTGCCCAAAATCGATCGTTTTCTTAATTAGTATATTTGGTAACTGTATGAAAAAAAGTAATAACTGTTATGCATAAATAAAAAAGGCTGCATGCATGTTATATGCTGTATATGTTATCCACCTAAGTAGGCCTGTAATTATCCACTGATCCGCGGGACCACACAGCAGGCGGGAGATTCTCCCGGAAATGCCCTCCCCGGCGCGAACGGTTATATATAGAGCGGGCTGCGGGAAACGCCCACCCGGCACCAGAGCAGAGCACAGGCACAGCGCAGCGATCTATCCGTCCACCCCTCTGCATCCAATTCCAACCCAGCGAACGAGAGAGCAGTCAGTGCCGCAGCTGGTCCTGGTCTCGTCTTTGTTTGTTTGTTTGTTTGTTTGTTTGGGTCTCTCTCTTCTCGTGTCTCGCCTCGTCTCCTCCCTCCCACCAAATCGTTACACGTCGCCGCCTCGCCGGCCGCCGGCAGTACGTTGTAGGGACAGGCCAGGGGAGACAAGATGGTCGGACTCCTCCCCGAGACCAATGCCGCGGCGGAGACCGACGTCCTCCTCGACGCCTGGGACTTCAAGGGCCGCCCGGCCCCGCGCGCCACCACCGGCCGCTGGGGCGCCGCCGCCATGATCCTAGGTACGTACGTACGTTCCTCTGTTGGTTGTTTCATTGTTTGGTTGGTTGATCCGAGTCCATCCTTCTCCGACCCACCGCCGGCCGGCCGGTCCATCCCACCCTACGCCGTTGGCCGGCACCGGCAGGCAGATGAGATCTGGCCGGCCTGGTGGCATGCGTCGATCGAGATCGATCGCTCGGTCCCTGACCCAGAAAACGATCGAGTCTGAACTCTGAATAGCCCATAATAATGCATGTGGCTGTGTGTGGTGGTGCTGCAGTGGCGGAACTGAACGAGCGGCTGACGACGCTGGGAATCGCCGTGAACCTGGTGACGTACCTGACGGGCACCATGCACCTGGGCAACGCCGAGTCCGCCAACGTCGTCACCAACTTCATGGGCACCTCCTTCATGCTCTGCCTCCTCGGCGGCTTCGTCGCTGACTCCTTCCTCGGACGATACCTCACCATCGCCATCTTCACCGCCGTCCAAGCATCGGTCAGTCAGTCCCTCCTCCCACGAGACGATCCTCTTGTCTCTCTTGTTTCCTCCCACAAACTTGCTACTAGTTTGGGATATTACACTAGCATCTTCTCTTCCTTTGTCTTTTCCTTTTCTTTTCTTTTAAAAAATTTGCGCTCGGATTGATTGGATAATCCATTCATTCAATTCCATTAATGACACCAGCGTGCTCTGCTCTCTAGTTAAGTAGATGTCGGTCAGTTTGCTGCCTGGATGCATGGGGGGTCCTGTCTGTCAATCAATCCCCTCTGTCATCTCATCATCCAATCCATGGACAAAATATCTGCTCGTTGGGATTTTCATCATCTTGATTTCCACTATTATTCCCTTCCCTTCCCTTTCCTAGTAGAAGCAGGACTAGTAGTGGCACCATCCAAGCCAGCAGTAAGAACCAAATAAAAATTGGAACTTTCCATCCAGAAGATGCTCATCCTCTGAAAAAACAAACAAACAAAACAAAGGAGGCTGCTACCTATGTAATCAATTTCAATTCAGTCATCATCGCCGTCGTCGTCTCCCTTTGGAACATACATACATACATACATATATACATGTATGCTGACAACATCCATGCCTCCCATGCATGGACTGACTGATGGTGCTGGACAGCAACCGCGCGCGCGCTACAATTTCTTTTCCATTATTATCAGTCCAGTTAGATTCGATCCTTGCATCATCTGTCAATCTACCTTACCTCACCTCATGAAAGCGCGTCAAACTAAACAGATTTCCAATTTACTATTACTGCACACTGCACGCCTCACCCGCCGGAAACAGAGCAGTACTAAATCTCAATTCGTATTAAAAATAATAATCAGCAAAAGATTTAAAAGTTTGGATTTTGACAGATATCCTAAATACATACATACAGCTGCTACCCGATGCATACATACATACATACAAACAAGTAGCATAAATTGAATTGTTTGCTAACGTACATCCAAACGCACGTGACACAGGGCGTGACGATCCTAACAATCTCAACGGCGGCGCCAGGTCTACGTCCATCACCATGCTCCGCCAACAACGCCGGCGGCGACGTCGCCGGCAACACCGAGTGCGCGCGTGCGTCAGGCGCGCAGCTAGGCGTGATGTACCTAGCGCTATACCTTACAGCGCTAGGCACGGGGGGTCTCAAATCGAGCGTCTCCGGCTTCGGGTCCGACCAATTCGACGAGTCAGACAGGGGCGAGAAGAACCAGATGATGCGGTTCTTCAACTGGTTCTTCTTCTTCATCTCGCTCGGCTCACTACTAGCCGTCACGGTCCTCGTCTACGTCCAGGACAACTTAGGCCGACGCTGGGGCTACGGCGCATGCGGCGTCGCCATCGCCGCCGGCCTCGTCGTCTTCCTCTCCGGTACAAGAAGGTACCGGTTCAAGAAGCTGGCTGGGAGCCCGCTCACGCAGATCGCCGCTGTTGTTGTGGCTGCTTGGCGTAAACGCCGCCTCGACCTGCCTGCTGATCCTGCTATGCTCTATGATATCGACGTCGGTAAGGCCGCTGCTGCTGCTGCTGAGGAAGGTTCCACCAAGAAGAGCAAACGCAAAGAACGCCTCCCCCATACCGACCAGTTCCGGTAAGCTCTCCATCTCTAGCTGGATTACTTTTGCCTACCTACCTTTTTAATTACTTGCAGAATTAATTACTACTTTCCAAAACATCTACTGTTGTTTACATTACCTCATGAGTCTGTCATGTTTCTGCTTAATTACCTTGCTGACTTGTCAGCCAGTTGCCCACATTTAAAAAAAAAACTTATACTACCACCTGGCAATAATACTAGTATAGTATGAGATGGATTAATTAATTAGGTAATGAGTGAGGCATGGTTAAGTGATGGCATCAGTGAGTCAAAACAAGAGTCCAACTAAGATGGACTGGCAGCACACCAATAGGGTGAGTTGCCATACTATTGGCTGACCTCATTTGTCAGTCTCACTTAGCTTGGTACTACCGTAGTAACCGAGAGAGAGGGACTTGAGTGAGAGAGACAGCCAGCTGACAAACAACAGAGAGGAAAGCAGGGGGTGTTTTGTATGTACTGTATGTCTCCAATATTAATGTAGTACTCCCTCCATCCCAAATTGTAAGTCATTCTAAAAATCTTGAAGAGTTAAAGTTTCTCAAGTTTGACCAAACTTATATAACAATATAATAATATTTATGGTACCAAATAAGTATCATTAGATTCGTTATCAATTATATTTTTATAGTATACCTATTTGATGTTATAAATCTTTATAGTTTTGTCAATAATTCTTGATCAAACTTGAGATGCTTTGACTCTCTAAGATTCTTGGAATGACTTATAATTTGGGATGGAGGGAGTAGTACACAATTTGCCAGCTAGGATACAAATCCAATCCAAACCAGTCCAATGCATGTAGATGCAAACAGATGGATTCCACAATCTAATGCACTGTTTGTCCCCTCCCATCTCCCTGTATCGTCGTTTTCTCCCAACTTGCATCATCGCCCACATCACGTGGTTGTACTATGGATGAATTCATGCCAAATTCATTCCAGAGCTGCCAATTGCCTTCTTCTCTACTAAAGTCCACAGATTCATTAACAGCCGACGACGCCGTCCCTCCTCGGTCCTCGCCGGTATGGCCAGCCAGCCAACTAAAACCTTGTTTTCCTTCCTTCATGTGGCATGCCAGACGTGCCAGTCTCTGACAAGTGGTCCTACCCCCTACGGACCCCCCCCCCCCCCCCCCCCCCCCCCCCCCCCCGCGTGAGGGCTGGAAACCCTTCTCTAAATAACTATAAATTGGTATTCAGATAATATTCTCATGGATTTCGCACTATAAAAAAATCAGAGAATCTAGAAGAATTTAGTCTTCAAAAGGTCCCTAAATGTCAACCATGTCCGTCGCACGGGCCCGTCGGGTCACCCATTTGCTAGACGCCGCGTCGTACACGCGTACCACCTCTCTTGCTTGTTCCGCCGCTTAGCTCTTTGGCGTAACTTTAGCGAACATCTCATGTTAAGTGATGTTGCTACGCAACATATGATGTTTAGGGAAAGAGGATAAGACCTCTCCGACAAATGGCTGGGGTTTGGCAGCACCCAAGCCAGTAATTGCGCTATTCTATGCTCCCTACCTAGAGGGAGAAGAGAAGGGTCACGGACCGTGCTGTGCTGATCCCTCCCTCCATTTGCCTGCGCTGTTGCTGTCTGTTCCCTGGTGTGCTGCTATGGGCTATCCCTTTGTTGTTGTCCTCCTCTGCTCGGTGCTCTGCACTGCAACTTCTGCATCCATTCAACACTAGCAAATAAAACCTCCCTGCACAAAGATACTCCTATCCTTCAGAGCAGCTAGCACAAAAAGGTTCAGAGCAGGATATAGTAGATATTGTATAAATAAATATATAGATATGGTCCAGCTGAAATTCAGGGACGCAGAATATACTAGTACAGAAGATGCGAGGGAAAACATGGTGGGAGGTCGGCATGCGAGGCCAAAATGGCTTGATCTCCGTTGTTGTCTAGCTGCAGTCCTCAGTTTTGGTGTCATTTGCCTGAGTCTTGTGAGGAGGAAGAAAGCAGCCCTTCAGCCACCTAGCTAGCTTGTAGCTTCACTTTCTCAGGACATGGAGACGACTGACCGACCTCTCGGTTCCCCGAGTTGGGACTTTTCCTGATAGCTGCAGCTAGCTGCATTGAAAATGTGTTAGTAGCAAGGCGGCGTAACTCTGACGGTTTGAATTGAGATATTGAACAGTAGATATTATATTATATTATAGGGGTTGGGAATTTGGAATGGAACATCAACCTCCATTGGGTGATGCAGACAGGACTGGAAGAGAGGGCGTTCAGTTCAGAATCTGCATCGTCCAGAAGGTGGCGTGGAGAAGAACCGTGGAGAGATCGACATGGTTTCTTGTTTGTTGGCGATATGATGATGATGACATGAGTAGGGAGGGGAGGGGGAATGAATGACCAAGTTGAAGTTACAGCAAAATCTAACCTAATTTACTCTACCATAGAGAAAAACGCCAGACTCATCGGCATCAACTTTTCCTCTCTCTTTTTTTTTCACTCACTCAGTCACTTGGAAATTACATCAAGTTGTGGTGGAACGCAGAAACAACCATCCATAAGGCCAGCCTTTCACCACTGTCCTGTCTTTATATGTAGCCAAAAATCTAGAGACTTTCGTTGTAAAATCACATCAGGATCGAGAATGACACGGACATTGCTTCATAGCCAAACCAAAACAGGATTGAGCAAGGCTGACGATGTTAATTGGCAGCATAGCCAAGGCCAAGCTCGTTCCAGAGATGAAATTAATTACTTCCTTTCATTCAACTTCCAGCAGACCTGATTGATGATCCAAGGAATAAAAAGATGGAGGTTTGGTGACTAACAGTGACCGCTGACAGACAGACTTGATCCGGCCTACCACGTGTGGCGTGTGTGTGCGCCCAAACTGAAAACATATTATTCCTTCATACAAATGATCACTCACTCACTCACTCACAGTACCGTGGGGCGTGGGCCACTACATATATAAACATGACAACTAGAAAGAAAGTCTAGAAGGCTAATCTGAATCCCCAAAAGAGAGCCCTACAGATACGTATATATTGCCTCAATAATTAGATCACTGTTTGCGAGTCTGACCAGGACGTGTGCACTGCACTGCAGAGGAAAGGCAGATGCATGATTGTTAGTTTCATTCAGCTAGGGGGCAAATGAAATGGAGATCGATCGGTATGATCTGCTGCAGCAGCAGCAGCAGCAGCAGCATGATTCAGCGGTGGACACGAAAAGGGATGGCGATCTTGCATGAGACAGAGACAGAGAGAAAGAGATCGATCGAGGAGCAGCCAGCAACAGCAGCTAGCATGGTGCTGTGTGTCTCTCGCCTAGCTAGCTGCCATGGATGGGCACGGACAAATCTAACCGATCGAAGCAACCTTTTTGCATCCCTCTCACATGCTGCTGCTGCTGCATCTCTTTCTTCCTTTCTCTTTGTGTGCGTGTTTGGTGTGGCCATGCAAGCATGTCCTCTGGAAAAAGAAAAGCTAGCTGTGGAGAGAGATCACTGGAGTGGAGGGATCGAGATCGACCAGACCATCATCTCATGTCTCATGGACACATGCATGGACCATCACCAATCACCATACGCGCGCCGGGACCGGGACTGAGATAAAGCGCGCGGCCGGCCTGCACTGTAGTCTGCAGGCAGGCAGGCATGTGATGGTGCCTGCCGTTGCCATCCCATCCGTGCTCTGTTATGCCGGCCTGGCCTGATCAAGGTTACTGGCTGGCTGCTAACCCTTTGCTTATTCGCAGCCATGCATCGAAACCGACCCTCCTCTTTCTTTTTAGAGCCCCGGCCTTTTCCTCTTACTTTTAGAAGAAGACGGTGGCTAGTGTCCTAGTGAGTGGTGTCCAGGACCTGAACACGTGATCTCGCTCGTCGGCATCGATCGGCACGGACACGGCCTTCTCAAGTGTTCGAGGCCCATGTCCTCCTGTCAAATTCCCTGCCATGAGTTAATTCAGAGTTCATTCATCTCGGTCTCAATGCTTTTGCACATGACTACATGAGCATATGACAAAGACAGGGGAGGGGTATGGTATGGTATTCCTTTTGCTGGTAAAGCCTCAGCTCAGATTAACGCCAGACACGGGGATGGATGTGCCCACTAATAACCTTCTCCTTTGTTTTGTTATCTTATTATCGATAAGGCATAGGCATCGCAGCTGAGTCTGACCACAATGCTTGTTTAAGTCTCTTCATCAAAAGAGCTCAGACTTCAGAGTCGTCGTCGATGACGACGACGACGCTGTGCTTTGCTTACCCGGTCTATCGCATCTGGGGAAGCTAGGAAGGAAGGATGCTTTGATTACACCTGCATCATTCCATCAATCATTGCATATATATATTTGCATTGCTTGAACAGGTGTTTGGTTCTTTCCCCTGATTGGGCCTCAACAGTCCACCAGTCCACCATGCATGTGGAATTGGGAAAGATTATTGCCGCACCTGACGCACTGAATCTCTTGTTTCTTCAACTTAAAAATAGAAATACCCCCCCGGCCGGCGTGTCTCGTTCCATAGCATGGCTCTGTCAGGCAGGCTTATGCAGATGACCTGTTTGTTTGAATGATAAGCTCTGACGACGACGACGATTCTCTTCCGTCTCTTCCGAGTGATTATTATTGAGATGGCGATTGCATCTTCAGTTCTATAATAAGAAATTTATGTGCCCCTGCTGCATGCTCTTGCTTGACGCAACGTATGTAGGCCGGCACGGTCATCTGCTTAAACTAGCACTAGCTCTGAATAATTGTTTTAGGTGTCTGATTGGGTTCGTGTCTCCATCCATCTCGTGCAGAATCTCGCGCCTGTGAACACTACTTTAGTACCTTGTTTGGTGTTTTCCTCAAAGCCCAAAACCATTTTGCATTGCATTCCATGCCTCTCTGTTTCAGCTTAAAGTGGTCCGTCCGTCCACTGAATGTCCGAAAGGAACATTTTTTTTTCAGAGAACATCTAAAGAATGAACTTTTTAATAAGGATCTTATAATATATATACTGGTTGAATGGAAAAAAAATGATATTATGATTAACTTTACTGTATGTCTTTTTCTGAAGAAAGCATATAAGATAAAAAAAAATACTCTGTCTGAACTCTGAACAGAGAAGCTCCTGCCTGTTTATCCTTTCAGCTTTTGATTGAATTTTAAACTTTTCAAAATCATCAAACAGCAGCAGAGCAGCTAACGGTTTGGTTTTCCTTTTCCCGCGTGTGCTAACGGTTTGGTTTTCCTTTTCCCGCGTGTGCTAACGGTTTGGTTTTCCTTTTCCCGCGTGTTTAATTTTAACAAATCTGGTACTGGTACTGCAGGTTCCTGGACCACGCGGCCATCAACGAGGAGCCGACTGCACCAGAGCCAAGCAGCAAGTGGCGACTAGCAACGCTAACAGACGTGGAGGAGGTGAAGACGGTGGTGCGAATGCTACCAATCTGGGCGACAACAATCATGTTCTGGACGGTATACGCACAGATGACAACCTTCTCAGTATCACAAGCAACAACAATGGACCGCCACATCGGCTCCTCCTTCCAGATCCCCGCAGGGTCCCTCACCGTCTTCTTCGTCGGCTCAATCCTACTCACCGTCCCCGTCTACGACCGGATCGTGGTGCCAGTGGCGCGGCGACTGACCGGGAACCCACACGGGATGACGCCGCTACAGCGGATCGGCGTCGGTCTAGCGATGTCCGTGGTGGCCATGGCGGTTGCCGCGCTGACGGAGATCAGGCGGCTCCGCATTGCGCGAGAAGACGCAGTTCCGGCGGGTGGCGTGGTGCCCATGTCCGTGTTCTGGCTCATCCCGCAGTTCTTCCTTGTTGGAGCTGGTGAGGCGTTCACGTATATTGGCCAGCTCGACTTCTTCCTCCGTGAGTGTCCTAAGGGGATGAAGACCATGAGCACGGGACTGTTCCTTAGCACGCTCTCGCTTGGGTTCTTCGTCAGCTCCGCTCTCGTCGCCGCCGTTCATAAGGTCACCGGTGATCGTCATCCCTGGATCGCTGATGACCTTAATAAGGGCAGGCTTGATAACTTCTACTGGCTCCTCGCTGTTGTCTGCCTCGCCAACCTCTTCGTCTACCTCGTCGCTGCTAGGTGGTACAAGTACAAGGCTGGACGACCCGGCGTCGACGGCAGCGTCAACGAGGAGCCCATGCTCCACTGATGGGTGGATGGATGGATGGATCGATCGATCGATCGACGAGGCACGCGACGACGTACCCCCTGCTTTTGCTATATACCAAAGCATGCATTATCCGTCGTCCGATCGTCGATCCAACGGCTCTGATTGGTTGCTCCGCGTGTTGTACCATCTTGTCATGTGTTTACTCAGTCAGTCAGTGTATACGAGTGTGTGTATCTCTACCTATCAAGTGTACGTACAACACGCGTCGTCGTCTAGAGACGCGTGATTACGTACGCGTGTAGTATAAGAATTAATAACTTGTTTTCTTAGAGGGGATTGGGGGAGAGGGGCGGAAATGTAAAACCGCGCAAGGGAGTACTTACTTAATTACTAGGCGGAAGGTCAGGGGTGTCGGTGATATAGTGTTACTGCATTTTGTATATCGTCGTGGTGGGAAGAAGAAAAAAAATCCTCCACTGCAATCTTTAAATCATGCAAGAAGAGAGGAGCAGAAAATAGAGGATGTCATGTGTGCTACTTTTGATTGATTGACTTACAAAAAATCTCAAAAACCTTTTCCCCGGCGTGTATTGTCGTGTGAAGTTTGAGAAATTTGAATGGTTGGCATAATGAAAAACTCGTACTAGTAAGATAGGATGTCTGAATCTCTTCATGTCATATACTATTTTATATTTTTCCGTCTCAAAATAAATCAATTCCTTAAATTTCCCTACATCAAAACTATCGAGTTTGACTAACTTAATTTATAATAAAAAAACAAAATAAATTATGAAATATATTTCATGATCAATATAGTGATCCAAATTTAATGCCATAAATATAACATGATTCGAGAAGTTGATTTTTTTTGGGATGGTGGAGTATACTTATAATTATATAAGTAAACTGGTGTGCAAAGCTCTTCAAGTGCAAGGGTTAACACCTACCTTTTGTCATGAAAACTAAGAAGGTTACCAGTCCTTTTTTTTTAACAGAACTACAGATGAGTCCTCTAGTTGTTCCACAAGAAGAGAAGAAAATGCATATACTTCCTACACAAGTTGAGAAAGTCCATCAGTCGAGCAGGAGGAAGTTAAGAAAGAAAGAACGTCGAAAGATACCAAAGCAGAGGAATCCACACTCATCCTTCCCCCAAGTTTCATCTGAATCTCGCCAAAAAAAAAAGAGAGAAAAAAAAGCAGGTGCCATCTCTTTCCCATATAGTAGGAACGAACGTTCTCATATGGTAATTTCGTGGTTGCACCAACACAATCTCGGTGGCGGCTGTTGATCTGACGGCCCACATCACGTCCTCCACGGGACGGACTCGATCCGACGGCCCGGAACCGCCACCGAAGTACCGAACCGACGCGTCCGTAAAGGACGAAGCCGTATATGCGTGTCAGCGTGCGGTTCGTGAACACCATCGCAACGAACAACGAAAGCCTCTTTTTCCTGCAAACAAATCTGCCCTCTCTACCTACGACGTACGAGAACAGCAATGGAGAACGCAGCAACCGACGACGACACGTCCGGGCGCGACGGCCACGACTGCAGCGGCGGCAGGACGGCGGCGCAGGACAGCGTCCAGAGCGCATCCGTCGTGACAGAGGTGGGCAGCAGCGGCAATGCGGTTGCCGTGGAGGAGGAGAAGACGCGGCGGCCCACCGGCCTAGACGACGACGACGGACGCAGCGAGGGCTACGGATGGGTGACGGTGATGGAGAAAAAAACGGTGGACGACTACTACGGCCGGGTGGAAACAGAGGCGGTGGCAGCCGGCGGGGGCGTGCAGCCATCGTCTCCGGTGAGGCTAGCTGCGGCGAGGTTTGGGTGTCTGCTGTTAGGGTTTCTTGCCGGCGCGGCGGCCGCGGTGCTCTTCTTGATGCGTCACGAGTCGCCGGCGACGTGCACGGTGACCGTGCCAACCTGAATGAACACGTACGTGTGTTCCTTCTGGTGCGCTAGCTTCTTGATTGCAGAGTACCGCTGGGACAGAAGCATGTGTAGGATGGATGTTGTAATCAAACCTGAAGCTATTAGTAATTGCTATGAATACTCGTTGATTACATTGTGTTCACCTAATGCCTCTCTATGATTTCGGAATACTTCAAATCAAACTTCAAATGATTCAATATCTGACAAATTGATCAGACTGGCAACAGTTCAAACATACTCAGTTGGGTAGAAACATCCCAGCAAATTTGAGATCCATCAGAAAGAATAAAGGTTATGATGAAGGTGACAAAGTAGCGCCAGTTAGGTTTAAAATAAGTCTACCAACTCTGAAAAGAATTCTGAAAGAAAAAGGCATGAACCACCATAATGTACACAAGCCGAAGGCTTCTACGAGTGCTGCTGTTGTTACACGTTAAGAACAGGGCGCTCCGTTTAGGAGCGAAAACACATGGGGAGGCATACCACCTGTGGGTATCCTCCTTTCATTGGAGTATAGCTCTGCTGGAGACACCACCATTCCACTATGTTCTCTTGAGGATGTAGCCGACGACAATGCCCAGAAGGCCGACGGCAAACAAGAAGGTACTAGAGAAACCGCCGCTGCTCTCTTTCCGTAGAAGCTCCTGATTCAGAGAGACAGTAATTTATTTATGGGTCTGAAAAAACTCTTAATAAAACTCATATATTTGAGTAGCACACATGTTTTGATCAATTATGCTTTTTGAATTTATTATTTATATTTATTATGGTAGGGAATGGCCATGTTAAAGCTTTTGATTTATTGGTGTATTACCTTTTCTAAATATGCAGCTACTAGGTATTCATTCAGATAACATTAGATGCGGCTGCTTGAATATTGGAGCAGGATAGTATTCTCACCACAACAGGACCATCCAAAATTTCAGTCACCACATGCTATCAAAGCACAAGCAAACTAATACAGACCTTTCTACATGGTTCTACACTGACCTTTATGAGTAACTGGATCTTCTTAGTATCACCTCTGACAAAATTATAGTCTCCCCCCCCCCCCTCTGAATGCTAATACAGATCTTAGTTTTTTTTAACTAGAAATTGATTACTAAATGTCTAACAGGAGCAATCAGTTTAGCATGCATAAAAAGCTATGAACAAGAAAAAAAATCACTTCAGTAGCTTTCAGTGTTCTTTTCCCTTGTGATGACAATGGTGATTAGAGAAGTAAATGAGAATCATAGAATAATAGCATCAATGAAACAATGTCACCAAAGTAATATATTTATGAGAATAGAAACAATTAAATTTTAAAAACAAATGCTCACAACTACAGTACTGCAGTACTGATTCAGGACTACCAAAATGTCTGGAGAACTTACCAGCTCTTGTCGCAACTTCTGGTTCTGCTGAACTGCAGACATTTTCTCCTCAGTTAGCTTGGAGATCACAGACGTTGCCTAGCAGTCACCAACCAGAGTGAATTAGACAAAATGCAAAACTTCATAAAGTAAGTTACTACTCATAGGATGCAGCATATTCATGTCTAAGAGCTATATGAGCATTCAAAGCAAGATGCAGGTGCTCTCGTGGGCGACTGGTTAGTGGAGCTTGCTCTCACTCCAGAGACCCAGGTTCGAGCCCTGCATCCTCTTAATTAAAAATGGGAGTGCAGTCTGCTTTCCTGTCGCGTTTTTTTAGCATTCAAAGCAAGATGTATCATGTATATAAGAAATCATGAAATCAAGTTTAGAAAACTAGCAAGGGTTTAGAGATAATGAGGCATTAATATTTCTCAACTATTAAAAACGGATTGAATCTGATCACAAATCTCAGAAAATAAGAAATCCATTCTGGTCGGAAATACATGTGATAGTAAACTTCATCTAAGAAGTTACCATGCATGCTGGTGCTGGATTATTTGAGACCAAATCATAATCATATGCTAAACATCAGAGACAAGCCTATATTGATACAGCAAGTTTTCTGATAGTATCATTTCTTTCCTAGTGTCAAAAAATCTTTTATTACTTCATGAATAGATATTACCACCAAGGGATATTGCTTCCCATCAAGCTTTTGTAATCAGTTGCAATTTGCAAGCGAGTATATGCTTCCAAAATTTTAAAAGGATTATCAACTGAGATTCATCATGGATGTATAGACCAATTCTGCCCATGAGTTCATCTCCAATCTTTATTATCAATTAAACTTTGAATTGTATGCATAACTGGTTAGTTAGGGCAAGTCTAGCAAGGACATATCACCAATTGCATATCACATAACTCAAACATTATTGATGCGCAATTCACAATATGCTTTTGCAAGTTGGAAACTTTTTAATGTAATAGCGCTATGTCTAATGAGGCAACCATAAAGGGCTACCTCAGAGGGCTTCTCCTTTGTTATTTCAGCAGACGATCTAGATACCTAAAATTTGCAAACGGATTAGAAATAGCAATTCACTAGATCATGAAATGAAAACCCGCAGAATCCTGAGTACAAATATATATATATTAAACAAATAAACTGAGATACATCAGTATCTTACAAATAGTGGCATTGTGGAATGACTGATCCCATTTTCTTGTGAATATGAGAGAGCGGAACTCCCTAGTTCAGATTCTTCAGGGATCTGGTTGGGCATAGTTGTTTGAACATAAACCACACGCAGCTTGAATTCATCAACAACCTTCCGTGGCTCCTTATTGAACTGTAATCATGAAAGCATATAGACACATCACACATGACATGACTAGAAACCTTATGGAAATAGAACTAATCAAGAGTGTCAGAGTAGTTACCATTGCTGCGTTAATATCTTCAGCTGTTGCACCATTCTCAGCTGCAACGCTTTGAACTAGGAACTTGTCCTTGCACTGCATGTCAGGTGGTGAAGCCTTCTGTGCTTGCATTGTCACTAACAACAGACAAAGATTAAGTAGACATGGAAGTACAAATTTGAGTTAAGATAAGTGAATTTCCTAGCATGAAGCTATTGTTTCACGATGTTATGATTTTGGGTGCTACCTGTAACATCACAAGTTGAGCCAGGTAATACAACACCAATATTAGGACGCACACAGTACTGCCTTGGGTTGGTTGTTTTGACCTGTGAATCATAGATGAGATTTTTACTATAGTTCAAATATAAAATAATTAGCCTACCATAAAAATTACATCACAATTGGACCATACAAGTTACAGTTATGATTTTTTCCAATTAATTACCGAAAAAGTTAGATTTTTCAATTAATCTAAAGCTACAGCAAAAACTTGTGGAGCTCTACTCACGTGGAGTCCAATAAAATTAGATTTTCTATTTTATGATTTTTTTTGTGATTTACTATGATTTTTTAAAGGTCCAAAAAAAGTAAATAAAAAAGACAAAGACAAAACCACCGTCACTTTACCAAAACCACCGTCACTATGGCAAAACCACCGTCCAAAACCGCCTGAGGAGGTAATTTGACCGATTTTTGGAAAGTTCAGGGGTATAATAGATGGTTTTATAGTTTGGGGTGAAATGGACGAATAGGTGAGGGGGTTAAATAGATTTTTTCCTAAGATTTGCATATAAGAGTGCAACCTATGTGAGCAAGTGAATATCTTGGAGCATGAAAAAATGACATTGAACAATAGTTACCTTGAATGCTACATAATGGTCAGTCTTATTGGTCAGTTGCAGGGAGCACGAGCTCTGCTTCATTATCTCAACTGCATGTAGCCAGAAAAAAAGCAGTTCAGGAACATAGCAAGACAGTTTAATCCACTGTATGGTCAATGGGAAGACCTAAGGCAAACGAACCCAACAAACACAGCAACTTGTGATAAGTGCTAAATAACACATTGCAGTTATTTTAAGCTAAGCAAGCAGACAATGACCAGAATGTCAAGTCAAAAGCAGCGCTAAATATACAGGCAAATTTCATTTCACGCTACCACATGAAAACAAACAGCACACTGCACACACCAACACAGTTACAAAGCAATCTTTTCTACAAGATCCCAAAGCCCCGAAAACTCCTTGTAACCACCAAACCGATGACTTGCCACACGCACAATGCACACTGGAAGCATGCATCAAGATACAAACAAATCAGCCCACTCAAACCCCCAAAAGGCAAACAGATCGGCATACAGATACTAGTACCTCAATCGCATGATGAGTCTACTACAAGAAGACATGATTCTACAACTACAACCCACTCCACGAACCAAGCTGATTAGGGGGCGCAAATCCACCTAGGAGGATCGCCGACCGTGTTTCCCTACCAAGATCCCAGCTTTGACAGAAATCCAATAAAAAAGAACACTCACGACAGCATCCCAACATGGTCCAAACAGCTCGATCTGTACACGAGATCTGGGAGGACTTACAAGGCAATTGGAGCTCCGATGGCTGGATGTCGAGGAAACTCCCACTTTCGCCGCTCATGGCTGCTTCCTTGCTCGATCCCTGATCCAACAATCCCTCCTCCTCTCAGAGGGACAGAACAAATCAAGAACTCGGCCACAAATCCGACCTAAAAGGAAAGCTTCCCACGGAATCAAATGCGAAAGCCAACAGCACCGAGCCCTCTGATAGATGGGAACAAGGAGGGGAAATCACCAAAGAATGAGGAAAAGATGGGAAATTTCGGTCGCTCTCTCCTGCCTCGCTGGTGCAGTGCCGGGATCGATGGCAACAAGGAGGGGAAATCACCGAGGAATGAGAAAAGACGGGAAATTTCGGTCGCCCTCTCCTGCGAATGCGAATTGTGATGAAATATGGGCCTTAGCGAAATTTTATGGGCTCTAATGAAGGCCCAGTCGTGGAAGCCCATATAGGCCCATATTCGTAGCTATTAAGTCGAGGAGCGCCGCCGCTGCCTACGCCGGAGAAGCACGAAACTGAGCTGCTAGGGTTTATGTCACCTCCGCCTATTTCACACGCCTAGGGTTTTGCCGAGTCTGGAACCGCGCAAGCGGAGTGGAGGAGGTGGGAAGCGAAGATGATACGGCGGCGTATGCTGGACCGGCGGCTGTACCTGTACTCCAAGAGCCTTGAGGCCTCCCAGCGCGCGGGCGCTGTTCGAGAAGAAGCGCCGCATCCGGGCGGCGCTCGAGGAGGGCAAGCCCATCCCCACCGAGTTCCGCAACGAGGAGCACGAGCTGCGGAGGCAGATCGACCTCGAGGACCAGGAGCCTCGAGGTGCGTGTTGTTCCCGTACCCCCTCCCATCTCTTGGCTTCTTTTTGCTCAAGCGAGTGGAATGCAGTGTGCTTGCTGGCTTGCTTATTCACATTTGTTTGTAGGGAGATCTGTCTAACTATGTGTGTTGGTTGCTCTGCTGTTGTTTGGATTGGTGATTGGGTGCTACAGTTCCTAAGAGCATGGCCGATGATGAGTACGCTACTGACTCAACGAGGGGATGGAGCCCATGATACTCTTGACCAGGTCTCGAAATCCCAGCGCGCGCCTGACTCAGTTTGTTAAGGTATTTCTGTTGTCCTGAAAACTTTTGGATCCTCTCCGTAGGTCCAAATGGCACATTGCATTCAGCTAATCGCCCTTTCTGGTTCTCTTCCTAGGAGCTGAAGGTTATCTTTCCCATGTCACAAAGAATGAACCATGGTGGCCAGGTATATTGCAGCTGCAGTTACATTGCTATTGTTCTTTTGTTTACCATATCCAGTACCTGCTATGCATTCCTTGCAAGAAATTAGAACTTGTTGACCATGGTTTTTATGTATAGGTAGTAAACAACTGAACATATTGCTGTGCACGATTTCTTTGCTTTAGTGCTTATTACTACACTAGTATTTTGTTGGCTTGGTGTTTGTTCTTCACTATTTACTGATCTGCAGGTTGTATCAGAAATCGTTGAGTCATGCCCAGATCTTATTTTGGTCCATGAACATTGTGGTCAACCTGATGGTTTGATTGTCTCCCATCTACCGAATGGTCCAATTGCATACTTCGGGTTGCTCAATGTGGTAAGTGTGCTTATCCTTTTTGGAAGTATATATATGCTGAGATGTTGTAGGCTTGTAGCACATGTGTACAAAATGAGAGCTCAAACTCAGCTGTATCCTTAGTTTTGGTTGTTGTGGTCAGGTGACATGACATGATAGTAAAGCAGGAAGGCAATGGGAAAAATGTCAGAAGCATACCCCCATTTAATTAGTACTTGACAACTTCTCAACCTAGGTAAATCATACACACATTGTTTCATGGAAACAGTTGACTGCTTTGCCCTCATACCTTATCATTGTTGTCATGGTGAGCTGTTCACTATGTATGCTTGAAAAGTTATTCCCTTTCATGGCAAAGTAAACAACTTCATACTTGTGATCAAAATTCTGGTGTGTATGGGGTTGGTGATGGTGGGGCGTGGTGGTGGCAGTGGTTACCATGTTTTTATTTTCTTCTTATTTGTTTATTCCTTACCGTCATGGAAATCCATGCAACCATTAGGAACTGGAGTCTGCCATGATGAAAGCCTTTTCAAGAATTTCTGTGTGTGTGCGCGCGTGCGCATGTGTATACTCCCTCCATTCCAAATTATAAGACATCTTACATAGCTTTTTGATATGTACCTAGGTAGTAGGTATACACTATATCTACCAATCCCTCCCTCCCTCCCATTGAGACCTACTTGTTAAGCATACACTAGTATGATGATGGTGATGATGATGATATCCATTTGAATAATAAGCTGCTGAGCACCTCCAGTTCCATAATCTGCTGCTGCTATTGTGTTGTTCCTTTCTACATTTTCTGCTTCCGCTGCTGTTTCCAAGCAAAGTTTCTTGTTTTGTTGATTTGTTTATGTTGTACATTTAATTTAACTATACTTCCATTCCAAAATATACTGCTGGTCACATCAAACATCATGTTAAGTGCAAGCAAGAGTTTACATTACAGTTTGTAGTTTGCTTACAGTTTGTGTGGCTGTCATGATGGACTTCTCGTTAACCTGAGACATACTATGTGGATAACATCTATCCATTCAAAAACTAGAACTGAGCAGCATTAATATTGTTTGTAGACATAACAAGTTGAGGGTGTTGCACACTTTTGTAACCATCTTTAAAATTTCCTTTTGTGCCTTGCTGCATCCCAGCATGTACATGCCTATTTTACAATGTTGGAAGGTTGCAATAATTTCTTGTTAACCTGATACATCTTTATTCCATGAAAGGCACCTAATTCATTCATAACTCATGGCTGAGAACCTCCACTCTCACTAGTTTGCTATGTTTACCTTTTTTTTCCATGGTTTTTTGGTGTCTTCATTTAGCTGTCTCAATCTCTGTTCAAAGGTTGCATGTGAATCCTAATATTTCCACAGAACGCCAATGTTATGATATATGTCTCATTAACCTGTGATGTTCTTGCTATTCGTTCTTGTTTCTGTGTTGGAGGTTTTCAATGATGTCTTTCTCGTTAACCTGAGACATTCTTTCCATGAAAGACACTTAAATCCATTCATATCTCAGACTGAGAATCTCCACTTTCACTTGGCCTTGATGGCTTGATGTTTTGCTTTTCCTTCTATTTTCATTTCTTTTTTGTTAGGTGGGGTTCTTGTTTGTTGGGTTCAAAATTTAATAGGATTGTTTTGCCTTTATGCATTATCTTTGTTGTCATGGTCACCTGTTCACTATTTGTGCTTGAAAAGTTATGCCTTGAGATAGCAAGGTAAACAACTTCATACGATGAAAATTCTCAAGTGTTTGTGGGGCTGATTATGGTGAGGTGTGGTGGTGGCAGTGGTTACCATGGTGTATTTGTTTATCTTGCTGCTTACTTGCATGGAATCCATGTCCATTAGGAGGAAATCCATGGCTCCATGCAGTCATTATGAACTGGAGGCTGCAGTGATGATATCTTTTTCAAGAACTCTCTCTCTCTCTCTCTCTCTCACACACACACACACACACTATGTGTGTGTGTATATATATTATATATGTATCTGTCTATCTATCGATCCATCCATCCATGCATCCATCCCTACCTTCCATTGACAGCTTTTTGTTAAGCATACATTGCTAGTATGATGATGATGATGATGATGATGATGATGATATGAATTCATTTGAATAATAAGATGCTGAGCACCTCCAGTTCCATAATCTGCTGCTGCTACTGCGTTGTTCCCTTGCTTCTGTTTCAGCTGCTGTTTCCAAGCAAGTTCGTTGTTTTCTTGACTTGTCTGTTGTACAATTGTTAATTTAACAACACTTCGGTTCAAAAATATATTGTTGGTCATATCAAACATCATGTTAACTTTGTTAAAGTGCAAGCAAATGTTCACATTAAAAAGTTTGTAGTTTGCATACAGTTTGTGTGGCTGTCATGGTGGACTTCTGGTTAACGGGAGACATACTATGAGGATAGCATCCATCCATTAAAAACTATAACTGAGCAGCATTGATATTGTTAGAAGACATAACAAGTTGTGGGTGTTGCACACATTTGTATCCATCTTTTATTTGCTTTTTGTGCCTTGCTGCATCCCAATATGTACATGCCTATTTTACCACCATGTACATGCCTATTTTACAATGTTGGAAGGTTGCAATGATGTCTTTCTCGTTAACCTGATACATCTTTATTCCATGAAAGACACCTAATCCATTCATAACTCAAGGCTGAGAACCTCCACTCACTAGTTTGCTATGTTTCCCTTTTCTTGTTTTATGTTTTTTGGTGTCTTCATTTGGCTCTGCCAATATCTGTTCAAAGGTTGCATGAGATTCCTAATATTTCCACAGAATGCCGATGTTGTGATTATATGTCTCATTAACGGTTAACCTGTGATGTTCTTGCTATTCGTTCTTGTTTCTGTGTTGGAGGTTTTCAATGATGTCTTTCTCGTTAACCTGAGACGTTTTTTTCCATGAAAGACATTTAAATCCATTCATATCTCAAAAGACTGAGAATCTCCACTTTCGCTTGTCCTTGATGTTTTGCTTTTCCTTCTATTTTCATGCCTTTTTTTTTGTTGAGGTGGGGGTCTGGATTGTTGGGTCAGAATTTGACAGGATTGTTTTGCCTTCATGCCTTACATTCTTGTCATGTTGACCTGTTCACTATGTGTGCTTGAAAAGTTACGCCTTTCCATAGCAAGGTAAACAACTTCATACATACAATGAAAATTCTGAAGTGTGTGTGGGGCTGGTTATGGTGAGGTGTGGTTGTGGCAGTGGTTTCCATGGTGTTTCTGTTTGTCTTGTTGCATACTTTCATGGAATCCATGTCCATGCAGTCATTGTGAACTGGAGGCTGCCGTGATGATATCTTTTTCAAGAACTCTCCCTCTCCCTCTCTCTCTCTCTCTTGTGCGTGCATTATATATATATATATACTTCCCTCCCTCCCTCCCATTGACAGTTACTTGTGAAGCATACATTGCTACTATGATGACGACGACGACGACGATGTTGAATGAGGGTGATGATATGATATTCATTTGAATAATAAGATGCTGAGCACCTCCAGTTCCATAATCTGCTGCTGCTACTGCGTTGTTGCTTTCATTTTCTGCTTCCGCTGCTGTTTCCAAGCAAGTTCGTTGTTTTTGTTGACTTGTCTGTGTTGTACATTGTTTAATTTAAAAATAGTTACGTTCTAAAATATATTGTTGGTCACATCAATCATCATTTTAACTTTGTTTAAGTGCAAGCAAGAGTTCACATAACAGTTTTTAGTTTGCTTAGTGTTTTGTGTGGCTGCCAGCCTGCCATGATGGACTTCTCGTTAACCTGAGACATACTATGAGGATAGCATCTATCCATTCAAAAACTATTACTGAGCACATTGATATTTTTTGAAGATATAACAACTTGAGGGTGTTACACTCATTTGTAACCATATTTTTCATTCACCTTTTGTACCTTGCATCCCAGCATGTGCATGCCTATTTTACAATAATTGGGAGTTTGCAATGATGGCTTTCTCGTTAACCTGATGCATCTTTATTGCATGAAAGACCTAAATCCATTCATAACCCAAGGTTTTCTTGTTCTATGTTTTTTTGCCGTCTCCATTTCTGTCAATCTTTGTTCAAATGGAACAGAGATCTGGCATGTGAATCTTATATTTCCACAGAACTCCTAGGTTGTGATGATATTTGTATCATTAACCTTTGAATGTGATGTAGTTGCTATTCATTCTTGTTTCAGTGTTGGGGGTTTCAGTGATGTCTTTCTCATTAACCTGTGACAATCTTTCCATTGATGACACTTAAATCCATTCATGTTTCAAAGACTCAGAATCTCCACGATCACTTGTATTTGATTTGTTTTGCTTTTCGTTTTACTTTCATGTCCTTTTGTTAGGTAGGGACGGGGGTGGGGTCTGGTTTGTTGAATTCTAATTTGCATGTAAATCATAATAATATATGCGCAGAATTCAGGTTTTGATGATGTTTTTCTTGTTAACCGTTAATGTGAGATGTAGTTAGTTACTTTGAGATGTAGTTAGTTACTACTGTGAATACTATCAGTCCATTCAAACCTTCTAAACTGAGCATCCCCACTTCCTTTGATTTAGCTTGAAACACTTGACATCTGACCATCACTCTGTCTGCTTGAGTTAGCATGCAGAAATCTCAAATTTGGATGATGTTGGCTGTAGGCATTCTTCGCTCTGGTTGATTGCTAGAGTACTTAGATTGGATTCTAGGAACTTGAACACTCTTTAGAGTTCTACTATTAAGAGTAGCTTGTTTTTTTTTCCTGCAGAGGTTAGCCATCTTTATTTTGTTAACTCGCTATTTGTATTCCAGATTGGTGAAAGGGTTGCCACTATTCTCAAGCACCTGTTTCCTATGCCAAAGCCAGATTCAAAGCGAAATTACTTTCGCTCATAGAGACGTACATATCTTTCTTCTTTCAGGTACGATATTTCTGTCCGGCACTAGTGTGTAATTGTGTGCATGCTCTGCTTCCTTTGAAGCTTTTATGCATATGACTGACAGCTTCTTTTATTCTGTGATATGTAAGGCATCATGTATATGAAAAAACTGGTGGCCCCAGATCGATGGATTTGAAGGAGGTTGGCCCACGGTTTGAGATGTGGCTGTACCATGTATATATGTATCAGGAACACTCGCATCTGGTAATTGACAGATTTTCTCAGGCACAAATACTGGTTGCTGGTACTAACATTGTGGCGGCGCTTGCCTGACAGATCAAACTAGGAACCGTGGAACAAAGTGAAGTGTGGAACCGTGGAGCAAACTGCCAAGAAGCAAAAGACTATTGGGGCGTGAACTGATTTGAAAGAGTCGGTTGATGACTTGCACTGCAGTACAGCATTTTTTTTCACCTTCTATTGGGTAGTGTATATCGAGCCACATGTCGTCACGAGTGACTAAAATCGCCCCCCCCCCCCCCCCCCCCCCCCCCCCCCCCAATTTAGGGAACCTGGACCTCTGGAAGGCAATATTTATGGCAAACAGTGAAGATTACATGGTGTGAAAAGAGATTAGGATGATCAGAGTGGTGTAAAATATTTGTGCTGGGAGGGGGAGGCCTTGAACATTCAGTTGCTCCAACGTACACAGTCGTCACCTGGGAAGTTGGCACGTAGCCGGAGCTTCTGCAGATTAGCTAGCTTAACAGATTCTCCCTGAGAGTTTATTGTTGGCCAGTTTCAGTTGCTTCACCAATGGTGTGCCGTAGTCCAGATCTGTTGGTACGTCGCCAGAGAGCTGGTTGCTGTCTAGTGTTTTTTTTTTTTAATTATTTTTTATCAAACATACCTGTATTCAAGTTAAGGAATACATACCATAGAAGTACAGGTACGACACAGTAGGCTGTCTAGTTGAGTAGATGTATCAGAGGCACAGCGAGGGAGGCACAAGAAGAAATATTATGGGCTCTCTTAATGAGATAGTTTGGGAGAGTAGATGTAAATTTAACCAACTGAAATAGTTTGGGAGAGTAGATTAAACCAAATGTTAATTTCATAAAATTGACATGTCAAACTTGAAGGGAGTAATTTGATTAATTAGTTCAGGTCTTAGGCGAATGCATCTTCAATCTTCCTCCAATTACTGGCCTTGAACTCGTGTAAATTAAAAAAGCTATTATAGTTTGCTGTGTTGTTTATAATATGACTGAAATTTTTGCGACGAGGAAGGAACAATTAATGTTTTATGAGATTTGATTTTTTCTCTAGCTGGAAAGTAAGGCATTATTTTTCTCTTGCTAGAAAGTAAGGCATCATTTATGCTTGATCTCTGAAAGGCGTGTATGTAAAATAAATACATTTTGCTGTTTGGAAAGACGTCGTAAAGCCTCTCATGTTTAGTGACCGCTGATTAACTAATCAAATCCTCCCGGAGAGTCTGTTGCTGCACAGGTTCAGTCTCCGTAGCAATGTAGTGCCGTTGCCCAAAGGTGTGTTTTTGCATGGATTGGACCAAAAACACACCTTTGGGCTACAGAACAGAGACTTCTCGGATACCAAAGGATAAGGATGCTTAGTCTGATTGTCTAAGTCATTCTAGCGACATCTCACAAGTCCTTCGCTATAACTCTTGAAGGAGAATCTTTCCTTTGGACTCTTGTCACCTGGGGATTTGGACTTATCTGCTAAACTTTCGTTCAATTTTTTCTCCCTTTTTTGCAGAAATGGCAGCTGTCGTTGAAGGCTTCGACTCTCTGAAATGAAAGGGAAGTCCTTACTGTTTTTGGTGATGTTATACGTAGGAGTTTGCTTTTGGAGGCCCAGCGCAGATTGCCTGTCTTGTATTTCTCCTCTTTCTGAAGCTAATATATGCTTATTACCTTCTATAAAAAAAACAGGGAAATTTCATTTCAGTAAAAGGAGACCATGAATACTCATTAATTTTTTTTTAAATGGACACTACCATTTTATTTGCATTGGGATTAGACATATTGCATGGTCTTGCTCGACAGATTAAACTAGCTAGGAACCGTGGAACAAAATGAAGCACAAACTGCGGCCCTACATTAATACTGACAAGAAGCAAAAGGCTAGTTGAACTGATTTGAATTGGTTGATGACATGCACTGCAGTACAGAAATTTAGAAAAAAAAAATCACCATTTGTACCGTAGTAGTAACACTAATTAACAGCAAGGTTAGTGCCATGTCTTGGCGAATGTATCTTCAACCTTCTTCCCATTTCTGGCTCTGAACTCCTGTAAAAGCTGATTACAACATGCGCCATGAGAGGTGCTGTTTATAATATAGGATGCTTGAGACTTTTGAGACGAGAAACGGAAACTAATGTTTTAGGAAACCTGAGTTTCTCTAGGAAGGAAGACATATATTGCTTATGGTTGACCTCTGAAATGCATGTAAAATATCCGTGCTTGATGGAAAGATACTTTATATATATAGTACTCCCTCCGTTTTAATTTATAATTCGTTTGACTTTTTTGACCCCCAACTTTGACCACTCGTCTTATTCAAAAAGTTTGTGCAAACATAGTCAAATTTAAGTCATTCATGTAGACTATTTATTAAATAAGTAAGCCACACCAAAAGAAATAGTATTTTGCACAAAAATTTGAATAAGACGAGTGGTTAAAATTAGAGTTGAAAAAGTCAAACGAACTATAATTTAGAACGGATTAAGTAGTAAGTTTAGTCCCCGCAGATTAACTTAACATATTCTTCCGGAGAGTTTGTTGTTTGCTAGATTCAGTCTCCGTAGCACTGGCGCACCGTGGATCAAATTTGGTGGTATCCCACCAGAGAGTTGGTTATTATTCAGGTCCAGAATTGGTGGTATCCCACCAGAGAGTTGGTTATTATTCAGGTCCAGAATTTCAAGCATGACACATCGCGCTAGACCTTCTGGGATAGAGTCCGTTCAACTGATTGTTTGATGCATTGAAATATTGAAGCTTGCCTCGAGCACACAACCACTCTGGGATGCCACCGGTGAGCATGTTGTCACCAACCCAAACATAAGATAAGCCTGGCGAGTGCTTCCCGAGCTCTAGCGGAAGTGTGCCAGTAAGCTTGTTACCGGACAAGTACAAGAACATCAGCGACGGCAACTGGCTGATAGTTGCTGGTATCTCACCATAGAAGTTGTTGCTATTGAGCTTTAAATATGTGAGGTTCTCCAAGCGCCCAAAGACTTGAGGAATGGCTCCAGTAAGCTTGTTGTTGGATAAGAAAATGAGTTTCAACCCGCTCGCAGCAAAACCATCAACCACCAAGTGTCCGTTGAGGCTATTTGTGTAAACAGTTAAGAATTCAAGCTTCTTGAGGCTCCAAATCTCAGGTGGTAAGCTTCCGGTCAATGAGTTATCTCCAAGGTCTAGAGCCTCCAACTCTGTCAAATTCGCCAAGTAGCCCGGGAAGTTGCCAATGAGGCCACATCTTGCAGCCCATAGGCTGACTAGCTTGGTCATGTTCTTGAACGATGTTGGTAGCTTCGCTGGGTCGAACGAGTTGTACGCCAACGATAATGTCTCGAGACTCCTCAGCTCGCCAAGCTCTGTAGGGATAGTGCCTGTGAGGCCGTTGCTGTCCAGCTCGAGATGCCGGAGGTTTCGAAGCCTGGACAGAGATGCCGGTATGCTTCCATTAAACTTGTTGCCCCTAAGGACCAACACTCTCAAGTTTGCCGAGAGAGGCCATGGCCGATGTCATGGGGGAGCTCTCCACAGATGTCGTTCATGGACAGGTCAAGGTACCAGAGCGATCTGCAGTGGTAGAGCACTGTCGGGAACATGCCGGTGATGCTATTCCGTGAGAGGTCGAGGCGTGCGAGGCCAGGGAGGCTGCCAACGGCATCCGGGACGGCCCCCATGACGTTGATGCTGCCGAGAGCAAGGCTGGTGACGCGGCCGGCCGAGTCACACCCCACGTATGGCCAGCGGCAGTGTGCCCCCGCGGCCAAAGTGGCGGCGCTCCGATTCCATGCCGCCAGCACAGGCGGGTCGCCCCACTCGCGCTTCATCCGGAGGAGCAACTCCACCTCATTGTCATTGCCGGCCTGTCGTGCCTGCGCGGCCACGCGTTGGTGTAGGAGGCATGCTGCTAGTAGTACTAGCACGGTCACGAGGCAACAAGCACGGTCGCGGCGAGGTGTTGCCATGGCTGCTGTGGTGGAGATCAAGGCGGGTGTTGGCTTCGTACTTGAATGAGTGAGCAGAGCACTGAAAAATCTCTGTCCTTGACTCGGCGTATGGCCAGATTTTTTTTTTTCCCTTTGGAGTCTTTTCCGATCCGTGATAAATTCTACTGCTGTCACCGGAGACTGAAACATTAATTAGCCCGGTCAAACACGGCAATTCACATCACTGTTCTTTGCCCGGAGAGGAGGATAGGCATCAGCGGAAGAAGCACGGCAATTCACATCCCCTGACTGACTTAATTAGTGAGAGGAGAGCAACACTGACTGACTGATTGGCGTAGCACAGGAACGACTCGTGTACAATTCTGAAGCACCACTTTCCTATGCCGAAGCAGAATTCAAAGCAAACTGAAACTTGGAACCATGCATGTTGCTGGTACGAACATGTTGCCCTTGTTTAACATATATCAAACCAGGAACCATGAGACACAATGAAGCGCAAAGCAAGTGAATTGATTTCATTGAATTCGTTGGTGACCTTCCACTGAAGTACAACATTTTTTATTTTTGTTCTTCACTGATTATATAGTGTAATAGTATAGCATTATACACCCTCCATCCCCAATTATAATACATTACAAGAAACTTAAATATATCAAGTTTGACAAAGCTTATATGATAATATATAATTATATTTATGATTTCAACTAAGTATCATTAAATTCTTTATTATTAATTATATTTTCACTAGTTCACCAATCCGTGCTCCGCATAGGTTAGAATCTTAGGAGACACCGATTAATAAGAAATACTTATATCAAATATACCTTTTTCTCCTCACTAATGTTCTAAAATAATAACTATAATAGGTACTCTATAGCTATATTCAATTATGATAATCTATGCAAGGGGAAGGGTCAGGGCGCCGGTGGGGCGGGGACCGAGGCGCCAGTGGCAGGGCACTGCGGGGCGTCGTGACAGGAAGTGGAAGAAGAGGGAGAAGTTGCTGACACCTGGGTCCCACTTAGGTAGCTACTTAATTGAGGTAACTGTACCATCCATCCCAACTCGCTCCATCTCATACCAATCAAGAAATCAGAACGGCTCTAACCCTCAAACCAAACAAGAGGTGGGTTCATCCCATCCTAGAAAACTAACTTTTTTTTAGATAAAGGATAATTAATATCCGACTTCATCTACGTAAAGTAGAATCAGACCATTATTACAGAATTGCAGCACCCAAACACACAAACTGAGTTCTTACAAGAAAACACTAAACTCAAAATAACCCGCGAAAGTTTAGACTACTAAAGACCAATCCAACTAGTAGATAACCATCCATTTGAGGCGAAGAACTCCAATGCGGACTCTTCGATGAGGCCATAGACATGTACAAGTACATCTCTATGTTCCTCATGGCGCTGTAACTACGCCTACACTAGTGCGTTCCCCTGAACAATACCTGCAAGAAAGATTTGGGTCTACAATTGTCAAAAACAACTTCGTTTCTTGTAAGCCATATTGCCCAACATAATGACGCGGACGCTGCTGCAGTTAGTAATAACAAGTTTGGTTTGGTCCTTCCCAAATTACACCAACGATGAAAAACATCGTACATGCTTATTGGTCTCGGTATCCCAAACACTATGTGCACAGCCTGCCACAAGAAATTAGCATAAGCACAATTGAAAAAAAGATGTTGAATGGACTCAGGTTTATGACAGAAACAATAATTCTTATTCCCATTCCAATTTCTTCTGATGAGATTGTCTTTAGTTAAGATAACACCTTTTTTCAAATACCACATAAATTTTTTTATCTTGGTTGGTAATTTAGCATGCCAAATTTCTTGAGACACTCTAACCCCATTACTAACTAAGGCAACGTACATTGATCTAACTGAAAAAAGACCTGATGACTGTAAGGACCAAATAAACTTATCACGACCTTCCTCCAAGTTCAATACTAATAACGAAGAGACAATCATGTTCCGATTCTCCAAGTTATTGCCCACTAACGCTTTTCTAAAAGAGACATTTAACGGTGTGGTTTGAAGAATATTCGCGATAGTGTCATGTTTCCTACGAACAATATTAAAGAAGGTCGGATACTTTAACTTAAGAGGTTCATTGCCAAACCATTTATCTTCCCAAAATCTAATTTGAGAGCCATCTTTTAGCTTGAAATACCCAAGACTAAGAAACTGGTCCTTCACACTCAAAAGTCCTTTCTAAAAATGTGAGTCGCTTGCTTTCACAGAGATTTCTCCAAGTGACTTGCTCCCTAAATATTTGTTTCTCAACAGATCTTGCCAAACCCCTTGTTCATTGCACAACTTAAATAACCATTTACTTAGCAAGTTCCACAAAAGCGAACTCTTTTGTTTCGGAAAAGCTAAAGATCATGAAGAGTTCTATTCACAGTTGTTTGGATGTGCCATTGGAAACTATCAATTTCGATATTTGGGGTTGCCAATGCATTATAGAAGTCTATTTAATAAAGACTGACAGTGTATTGAAGAGAGAATTGAGAAAATACTTAGTGATTGGAAAGGTAAATTGCTGACAGCCGGTGGTCGATTGGCCCTTGTAAACTCGGTGTTCTCTAGTTTACCGATGTTTATGATGTCTTTTTTTGAGCTACCTAAAGGGGTACTCGAAAAAATTGACGGTTTCCGATCTCGTTTCTATTGGCAAAATGACCAACATAAGCGAAAATACAGGTTAGTGAAGTGGGATGTTATGTGTCAACTTAAGGACCAAAGGTGGTCTTGGGATCCAAAATTTAGAGGTTCAGAATAAATATTTGTTGAGTAAGTGGCTTTTTAAGTTACTCAATGAGGAGGGCTTATGGTAAGAGTTATTAAGAAATAAGTATATTAAAAATAAGACGTTAGGAAGTTGTGAAAAAAAACCAACATACTCGCATTTCTGGAAGAGTCTGATGAATGTTAAGGATACCTTTTTCAAGTTAGGACACTTCAACGTCAAACATGGGTCACAAACATGTTTTTGGGTTGACACTTGGCTAGGCAATAATCCTCTTAAAGATAGGTTTCTTGAGTTGTTTAATATTGTAACAAGAAAACAAGATACAATTGTCACAGTTATGAGTTCTCCCTTATTAAACATCTTTTTTAGGAGAAATCTAGTGGGTGCAAACTTGACAAACTGGCTCCGCATTGTTGCTTCCTTACAACAGGTTAACTTACTACAGAAAAGAGATGTGTTTGTATGGGAACTAAAAACATCTGGAGTTTTCACAGTCAAGTCTATGTATGCTGCATTAATTAACAGTGGGGTGAGGGTGTTGCTAGATATTTAGCAAACGAAGCTACCAACGAAAATAAAAATTTTCATGTGGTATTTGAAAAGAGGAGTTATTCTAACCAAAGATAATTTGTCTAGGAGAAATTGAAATGGAGATAAGCAGTGTTGCCTCTGTAATCTTCCAGAAACAATTCATCACCTCTTCTTTGATTGCTTCTATGCTAAATTTTTGTGGCGTTCTATACGTATACTTTTTGGGTTATCATCTCCTTTAAATATTGATGATTTGTTTCATAACTGGTCTAAGTTGGGGAACAAAAAGTATAATACACTGTTATCAACAGTAGCTGCTGCTCTTCTTTGGGCAATTTGGCTAACAAGGAATGAGGTAGTTTTTGACAAATGCAAACCAAAATCTCTTATGCAGGTACTATTCCGAGGAACACATTGGCTGCGTCAATGGGCAATGCTGCTACGGTGTGAAGAACTTCCGGATCTTTTGACCTCCGTGGCACAACAACTAGAAACGTTGGGATTAGTTTTCTTCGGTTCAAATGGTTGGCTGTCGCAGCGACATGTTGGTTTTGTTTAGTCAAAAACTCTTACCTGTTCCGTTTGCGTTGAGTGCAGTTGTAAGTTTTGTACTTTCAACTGAATTTTGTGTCGTGTGTGGAGTCTGTATTGTGTGGCTTGATTCTATCCTTGGATAGATGAAGCCGGATTTTATATCCTTTATCTAGAAAAAACAAGCATTTATTTTTTATTTGTAGGTTCTCTATACCCAAACCTCCTTCATGCTTTGGTTGACAAATAGCTCAAACCAAACACATGGAGGGGTGGGCTGAACCCACATCTGGAAAGAATATTCCCTCTTTGGGATAACCTAAACCCACTTTCTTGTGAACCAGACACTTCAAAAAAAAAAGAGTCCAACCCGCTCCGACCCACTCCAGCCTCCCAACAAAAGGACTGATAAAACATTTGCGTTGAGCGGTCTGCGCATTTAGTTGTTTGGCTTGCTACAACTTACATCATGGTGCCAAAAAACACTAGATCAGATGCTGGTTGACTCCTGCACACTAATTTAACAAATCCTTCCAGAGAGTTTGTTATTTGCTAGGTTGAGTGTATGTAGCAGTGGTGTGTTGTATCCCAAATTTGTTGGTATCTCACCAGAGAGCTGATTACTGCTTAGGTCAAGTATTTCCAGAGAGGTACATCGGGCGAGGTCAATTGGGATGGAGCCGTTCATGCTATTGCTTGAGACGTTGAGATACCAGAGGTTGTTTCCAACGCATGACCCCTCTGGGATCTCTCCAGAAAGATGGTTATCGCCAAGTTCTAGATCCTGCAGGGTGGCACAATTGCCGAGGCCTACCGGGATGGAGCCGTTCAAGTGATTGTTTGCGGCACTGAAAGAGGGAAGCATGCCTTGAGCACACAACCACTCTGGGATGCCACCGGTGAGCGTGTTGTCAGCAACCGAAACATCAAATAAGCCTGGTGAATGCTTTCCAAGCTCTGGTGGGAGCATGCCAGTAAGCCTGTTGCTGTCCAAGAACAACATGGTCAGCGACGACAACTGGCCGATACTTGTTGGTATCTCACCACAAAAGTTGTTGTTACGGAGGAATAATTCTGTGAGGTTCTCCAAGCGCCCAAATACTTCAGGGATGGCTCCAGCAAGCTTGTTGTTGGATAGGCTGATGACTTTTAACCCCTTGGCAGCAAGATCATCAACCACCAAGTGTCCACTGAGGTTGTTGTTGGGAACATATAAGAATTGAAGCTTCTTGAGGCTCCAAATCTCAGGAGGTAAGCTTCCGGACAACAAATTGTCTGAAAGGTTCAAAAGCTCCAAGTTTGTCATATTTGCCACGTGGCTCGGGAAGTTGCCAATGAGGCCACATCCTGCAGCCCATAGGCTGACTAGTTTGGTCATGTTCTTGAACGATGTTGGTAGCTTGCCTAGGTCGAATGAGTTGTACATCAACCACAATCTCTCAAGACTCCTCAGCTCGCCAAGCTCTGTCGGGATAGTGCCTGTGAGGCCGTTGTCATCCAGCTCGAGATGCCGGAGGTTGCGGAGCCTGGACAGAGATGCCGGGATGCTGCCATTAAACTTGTTGGAACCCAGGACTACAGGTGCATACCCCTGGCGCCGCCCATGCACCTGGGTCGAACGAGTTCCACCCCAGCTCCAACATCTGAAGGCTTGTTAGCTTTCCAAGCTCTGCCGAGATAGGGCCACTTAGAGCAACTCTAGTGGAGCCCCCTAAACATGCTCCTATTCTAGATCTAGAGACTTGGTCTAAAAAAAATTCATTACAATGCACCTCCTATTTGGGCTCCCATTTTAGGAGGGCTCTCAAAGTTTAGTTTCTCCTATTTGGGCTCCCATTTTAGGAGGACCCTCAAAATTTAGTTTTGGGTCTCTAGGAATGAGACCCTCCTATTCCTCTCCCCTCAAATTAGAGACTATGGTTGGAGTTAGACTTTTAATTTGACCCTCAAATTTTACAAATCACCTCCCAAATAAAAATTTAGGAGCTTGATTTGAGGCCTATGGTTAGAGATGCTCTTAAGATATTGTTGAAGAGCTCTGAGGTCCTCGAGGCTGGAGAGGACGCCAACGGCAACGGAGACATGCCCCGTGATGTTCAAGCTGGCGAGGGCGAGGCTGGTGACGCGGTCGGCCGAGTCACACCCCACGTATGGCCAGCGGCAATGCCCGCTCGCGGCCGAGCGAGGTAGCCGCGCTCCGATTCCATGCAACGAGCTTGGGAGGGTAGCCCCACGCGCGCTTCATCGATCTGGAGGAGCAGCTCCGCCTCGTCCACCGTTCCGGACTGCGCCACCGCGCAGGGCAGGAGACAGTAGGCTAGCGCTAGCAGCATAGGCAGGAGGAGGTGGGAAGCGCACACGTAGCAGGCTTCGCTGCGGCGTGGAGTTACCATCTCTCTCTTGCTATCTCTTTCTCTTGACGACCGCTGGGGAGGAGGTAGGGATGACTACTTGACTAGTTAAAGGGGAGCTTTCAGATGGGTCATTTTCATACCTTGATATAGTAATCTTTCCATCAACCACCGGAGACTTAGAGACGAGCCGGAGTCGTCGCCGGAGCGGAGACTTGGAAGCTGTACCCGATTTTCCTTTGCTGGAGTAGTAGATAATAACAGTGACAACTGACAACGACGAAACAACAAGATGCAATGCAATGCAAGATGCAGACACACGACCTTTAAACAAGTGAACCTAAAACTTGTAGAAATAAAATCAGGTCTTGATTTCTTTTTTTTTCTTTTTGCAAAAATGGCAGTTGTTTGCTGGGCTTCTGTTACAAATGAACTTTCTGAAATCAAAGGGTAGCTTTCTGGATGGATGACGAACTGTCAATGTCGGTTTGCTTTTGGGGGGTCAGCCCAGAGTGCCTGTCTAGTGTTTCTGCAAAATGGCAAATTTTGGTTGAATTTTGGGCTGACAAATTTTGGCCAGCCCGGCCAGTCAGCCCAGTTTGTTATCTAGTGCTTTTGGGGGGCCGGCCCAAAAGGATTTTCCCCCCTTTTGCAGAAATAGCAGATGTTCTTAAAGGCTTCGACTCTCTGAAATCAAAGGAGTTTGCTTTTGGGGGTCGGCCCAGATTGCGTGCCTAGTATTTTTCCTTAGTCTGGTTTGAACTGTTTCTGTAATCTTTAAGCTAATATAAGTACTCTCTCTGTCCCACAATACAACTATACAAGGAGTTGTAGGATTCAAAATTTGTATAAAGAAACAAGTCGTTTGAGGTCATATCCTATACGAGAGTAACATTACAACGTGTCAACGTCAATCCGCTGTCACCTCCCTAGCTTCCTGTCACACGAAATAATTAATAAACAAACACACGTGAGGGAGCTGGCTGTACCGATGGTACATGTATCTGATACCTGATGTACGGAGTATATAGGGACATTTATATCATTTGTCTTGAACTTTGGTAGCTGTGCCATCTCCTCAAACGTCTTTTAATCTGAGACGCGGGGAGTATATGTTTATTATCTTGTATAAAAAAACAGGGAAAAAGTCCTTTCAGTATAAGAAAGAGAGAATGAATACTCATTCATTTTTTAGAACACTGCCATTTTATTTGCATTGGGATTATACTATACTAAAAGGCTAATTTTCAGCAGCTACTTTTAACACTATCGAATCTAAATATCTCCTCCTGCAAGGCGCGACAGCGCCCAAGTAGGGAAGTGTTGACACAAAAAGCATCAGGATCTGCGAACACCTCGGGCTTATACCCGAATTCGATATCCAAAGGTGTGCCAGTCGATTTGATCAGTTAATCGACAAGGACGATAACTAGAACAAGGTCTGAACGAGACAACGGCGATGCGCCCGGATGTCAAGGTTCAAACTTGATCAGGATAACTAGAGTAGAGCTGAACGAGACGACAACGATGCGCCCGGACGTCAAGGCTCAGATTGTTCAAACACGGAACTTGCAAGGGTTGACGGAGGTCGATGAGATGCATCCCGTCGAAACTTGAAGAACTCGTAGATAATTAAACCTAATGCAGTAAAGGTAAATTGCTGGTAAAGTAGATAAAAAAGTAATTGATTTGTATTGATTGGATTGATTTCTCATGACCCCTAGGTACATATTTATACTCCGGCAATAGGAGTTGTAGACAGACACGACTCGTACCTTTCCTAAACAAAACAAACCCCTATTTTAAAGGAAATAACTGACTCGCGCAGGAGTCAGACCCAAATAACAATGCTATTTTCCTAAACAGACACCTCTATTTTTAAGGAAACAAACGACTTGTGCAAGAGTCGGGCTCAAACTTCTATAACAATACTGGTATAAGATCACCAGTTTCCTTATGTCTTCTCTTCGATGAAACTTTCCATCGGCAGACTCTTCAATCAACAACTTCCTTCTATTGCCATCGGCAATCCCCTGCTGACGTAAACCGCCATGTCACCCTGTGCCCATCGGCATCATCTCTTTATCGGTAATACCTTCCAATCGGCAACTCTTCACCTCCACTGGTAACTTGTCTTTACCAATTAACTCCTATCGGCAAGAATCGTCCAGCTTCCATCAACAACAAACTTATCCCTTTCGCAGCATTCACTTTCATCGGTAACATTGACCGATGACCTTCCAATGTCGATAGAAAACGGCTACCGATCAATGCAAGTCTTAGCTCATTTGACACATGCCGAAAAACGGTGTCAACACATGCCCCCAATTTCGGAGTGTAGAATATTTTACACGCCGAAATTTTCTCTACTGTAACCTTTTCCTCCAAGATACTTGCACGACCTCCTCGATTACCGCGCGTAAAAATCGCAATCTATCAACAAAATTCCACGACTGGAGCGCGAACAGTTGTAAGCCCAATCATATCTCCTCGATTGCCACGCATACCTATTGCATACCCTTCCATATTCCTGCTCAGTGCGAAGAAAATTCCAAAATACCCCTGACCAGGCTTATAAAAGTTACCACCATCCAATATGTTTTTCACCCTGAGCCCACTTTCACTTTCATTTGCCCTCATTTTCAACCTCTGCGACGGCGCTGAAGAACACCTCCGGCAACCCAAGCAACAACGTCTTCCTCAAGCAGAGCACGAACAGCTTCAATGGCGATCAACTTCGAAGTTCCCAAAGTAAATCTGCTCCCTTCTTGCTTCATCTTCTGCAAGTTTCTTTTCCGCATCAACTTCGTAATCCTTTTCCCCTTTCTTTCTTTGATTTTTTCCGAAACCTAGGAAATGTACAACAAGGTAGTAATCCCCATTGAGCAATCCAACTTTAACTGCCTAGGCCCAATGGGAAACACCGATCCCACCAATCTGATCAACGCAGAGACCAACCGCATTCCTTTCAGATCTGAGTGCTTTAGCCTAGGATTATGGAAAGATGCTTTCCGTTCATAGCCCAAACCCACCAAGGGATGGAAGAACTGGTATCTCAGAATAATCAGAACACAGCAAGTTTACTGGGCAGAGCGCAACCTAGATCAGTGCATTAGACTCTCTATTGCCGATATGGCAAAGAATGAGAATATGATGATAGCCGCTTCTTATCTCTGGTCCGATACAATGAATGTCTTTTTATTCAGACACAAACCAGCTACTCCTACCCTTACCGATGTGCATATGCTTACCGACTTCGATGTCTCTTCTGCCGATCCCTCCAACCTTTTCGATAGGAAAGCTGAGTATAAAGTGAACACACGCAATATCGGCGGTTGGACTGGATACATCCGAGAGAACCAAAAGACTGGATCGGTAGGTCAGAGGGAGCACGCCACCTTCTTGAACATGTGGTTAGAAAAGTTTATCTTTTGTGGCAGAACAGTCGAACCTACCACCATGTACCTTCCCGCATCAGAGCTTCTGGCCGATGGAGCAAGACTTCCTCTCGCCGATACCTTCTCGGATCGGTATACCACCTCCTGCACCAAGTATCCAGGAAGCTATTGCTAGGCGAGCCCATCGGCAATCTCGGGGTCCTTGGTGGTTCATAAACATGTGGCTAAACGCACACATGTACAAGGTCCTCCAATTCGACTTGTTCAATCAGCAATTCCCAAGGATATATCAGAGGACTATGAATTTGATGATGACGAATCGGCAACTCGTCCCCCCACTCAATTTTGGGGAAGCTATTATAGTGCTACCAGGAACCGATGCCAATGTAGATCAATTTGGCAGCTTCTTTCAAAAGCTTTACAACAGAATCCCTGCTGTAGAATGGATTTGGTGGCCTTATGTTGATGATAACAACCGATTCCCCCTATTATTCAACCTTACCGATTGGAACGTACCGCAGAATGAAACAATCATGAAGGCTAGTATTGTTCCCCGAGCCATTTCAGTCAAGATCTTTGGAACTGGGAAGAACGCTCCTGCATCTTATGAGTTCTATTATCCATCGGCAGCAGCAAGGCAGCTGGCATTCGGTCAATTACCGATCAAACTCAGCTACGCCAACGTGATAAAGCCAAGAGAAGTTATCTCCAGTGCCATGGATTGGAACAGGATTGTCAATCTTTCTCCCCATGCCGATACATCAAACATCGAACTATCCTCATGGGCACCAACATCTTTTATCACGGAGTCATACAAATCTTGGTGGCAAGAATGGAGAAGCCAACTATTCGCCAAATCATCGCACTACTATCGGCATTTGATCGACGCCGATCACATCATTCCTGATGATGCAGTAAGTTCTTCACTCTAATGCATTTCTTATTATTTACTTCTACTATCGGCATCTGACCCTCTTTTACTTAATAGGTTGATGATCCAATCCCCCGAATGAGCAAGAGCGGCAAGCACTTCAATCTTCGAATAATGAACCCCACATCAATCATTGGCAACAAGGCTCCTACATTGGCTGCCTTCACACCTCAAAGGGTACCTAAGGTTACCCTCAAGCCTAAGCCAACACCTGCAAAGACCATCGCTACTCCATCAGCTGCTGCTGCCATCTTGGCGCGAGCTTTTGCAGTAAGTTTTTATTTCACTTATACGGATTACAAACTCTCATCGGCAACATTCACTTCATTTAACTTGCACCAAATATCTTTTACAGGCAACGAGGTCATCGGCAGCTGCTCCGAATGTACAAGCTTCTCCAACTCATGCTGTCGATGCCCCCAAGCTTCGCAACCGAAACGGGCTGGTTCACCAACTGCTGCCCCGAAGAAGAAACGCTTGAGGCGAGCTACTCTAGCTGCATCACCAACTCCTGTTGATGCACCAACACCAGAACCAGCATCAGCGTCTACCCTTGATCAACAATCGGTTGAGATTCCTAACCAGGGAACAATACCATCACCACATGAGTTAGGTGAAACAACAGGAATAGCATCAGCATCAGCACCAGATGAAATTCCTGACCAGAGGACCGCATCACCACATGGGTCAATCCCAATAGTGGAAACAACGCCGGCAACAACATCACCAACACCAACTGTCCCTCCAACAGAGGCAAGTGTATCGGCAACCATTGCCGATCCTCAAGATCATGCTATGCCGACCGACTTCCCAAGTCTCAGGCAAGAGATCCATTTCAAGATGGTAAGCCGATTGTCAAAACCTATAACATAAACTTATGACCGGCAAGCCCTAATCTTCTTCCTTTTCAGGCCCAAGACTCTCCGAATAGCCTGTTCTCCTTCGCCGTCAACCTCCCCGATGAAGACGAAGATGAAGAAAGCTCTGCTCCAGCTCCAGGCCCTATATCGGCAGACATCAAGTCCAAGCTCGAAGTATTGCTACTTTCACTGCAACAAAGTACACCTCTCCTAGTTCAAGATTCCTCTACAGCGAAAGTGACTTTCAAGGAGATTCAAGGTTGTCTGCCTGCCGATATCGAAGAAATACTTTTCCAAGCAGCATTCCTTGAGAGCCGACAACTTCAATACCAACGGGCCTCTCGTCGTATTGCCGATAGAACCGCTCAATCAAAGCTCGAAGAGGAAATGCTCCAATTCAAACAAGTTGCCGATGAAAAGCACAAGGGCATCGGCCATTTAGAAGCCTCTAGCATCGATCTTGAGCAAGAAATCACCCACTTATCGGCAAGAAAGGAAGAGTTGCTGGCTGAACTGAAGAAAGTCGATGAAGCCCTAGATGCGGCCGACCAAAAGAAAGCTCAACTGCCCGATGCTATTAAAGCCCTGCAACAAGAAAGAGATGCAAACGCCCGACAAGCTATCCTGCTGAAGAGAAAAATCAAGTCAGTCGAAGGGTCTACCGATGATGACACCAGGGAGATACAAGAAGCAAATCAGATTCGCCTACGTGCGATAACATCCATTCAATCCCTGTTGTAATCCATTGTAACCTATTGTATCGGCAAGCGTAACACTGATACTTGATTTTGCTTGTAATATAACGCCAGCACACTTTTTGCCGATGTCTTATATAGCATTTTCTTTCATCGACATTCCAACGGGTATTTTATGCATCTACCCAAATACTAGGGTAATATTTCTTCAAGTATTTACCGTTGATTGCTCTGGGAAACACAACTCCTTCGAGGGTTTCCAAAATATATGCATTACCATGAACAGACTGACTTATCCGAAACGGACCCTCCCAATTAGGAGACCATTTTTCAAACTTAGAACTCTTAGTCCCAATCAGTAAAATCAATTTCCACACCAGATCACCATCGACAAATTCTTTCACCTTTACCTTCTTGTCATACCATCTGGCAACCCTTTTCTTATTTTCTTCAATGCTGATCAAAGCCCTCAACCGATGATTTGCTAAGTCTTCTAACTCATCCTTCATAAGAGTATCATACTCATCGGCTGTCAATTGATCTTGAGAAAACAATCGCCTAGAACCAGTTTTAACTTCCCAAGGCAGGACAACATCGTGTCCATAGACCAACTGATACGGCGAAACTTTGGTTGCACCATGACACGCCATCCGATACGACCATAGGGCTTCATTTAACACTATATGCCACCTTCTAGGGTTTTCTTCAATCTTGCGTTTGATAAGCTTAATAACTCCTTTATTAGTCGCCTCAGCCTGACCGTTAGCTTGGGCATAATAAGGAGAAGAATTCAATACCTTGAACCCCATACCAGCAGCAAACTCATCAAACTCTCCCGATGTGAACATGGTTCCTTGATCGGTGGTAATAGTTTGAGGAATACCGAATCGGTAAACAATATGTTCTTTTACAAAATCTACCATGTTTGCCGATGTCACCTTCTTCAAAGGAATCGCCTCAACCCATTTCGTGAAGTAATTGGTAGCAACGAGTATAAACTTATGCCCCTTGCTTGACGGTGGATAAATTTGGCCGATGAGATCAATAGCCCATCCTCTAAACGGCCAAGGCTTGATTATAGGATTCATTGCCGATGTAGGTGCCCTCTGGACATTACCAAACTTCTGACAATCCTGGCACCCTTTAAAATAGTTGAAGCAATCTTCAAGAATTGTCAGCCAATAATATCCATTCCGCCTAATCATCCATTTCATCTTGAATGCCGATTGATGTGCTCCACACACACCCTCATGGATCTCGCCCATCAACTCTTTTGACTCTTCTCTACTAAGGCATCTGAGCAAAACTCCATCAATTGTCCGATAATACAATTCATTGTCAAGGAGCACATACTTGGTAGCTTGAAACCTTAGACGCCTTTCAACCTTCTTAGACGGATCTCTTAAGTAATCGGCATTTTCTTTTGTCCAGTCATCGGCAACCATCACCGATGTCATGACTTCTTGAATCGGCTGATATCCTGAAGGATTCTGTGCTAACCGATTGGCCTCTTCATTATGTAACCTAGGAATATGCTCAAGGCGGTACTCTTTGAATTCTTTTAATAACTGCAAATACTTTTTATGGGTTGCAATTAAAGCTTCACTTCGGCACTCATATGTTCCAATCAATTGGTTAATTACTAACATGGAATCACCGAAGATTTCAACAGCATCGGCACGTAGCTCCCTGAGTAGTTCCAACCCTTTAGCAGAGCCTGGTACTCAGCCTGATTGTTTGTTGAGGTAGCAACAATCGGCAGTGAAATTTCATATTTCCGTCCACGGGGTGAGATTAAAACAATGCTGATACCTGCCCCTTCCTTGCATGTAGACCCATCAAAGAACAAAGTCCAAGGAGCAATCTCTACAGGTCTTATCATATTGCAATGCTGAGTAACAAAATCGGCCATCACCTGACCCTTAACTGCCTTAGCCGATTCATACTTTAGATCAAACTCTAAAAGTGCTAGAATCCATTTTCCGATTCTCCCACTTAATATTGGCATCGACAACATATACTTAACCACATCATCTTTGCAGATAACAGTGCATTCAACTGATAATAAATAATGCCTTAATTTTATGCAAGAGAAATATAAGCATAAACATAATCTTTCTATGGCTGAGTACCTGGCTTCATCATCTACCAGCCTTCTGCTTAAATAATAAATCACACGTTCCTTTCCTTCAAATTCTTGGATTAAGGCTGACCCGATTACACTGTCATCGGCAGACAAATACAACCTGAAAGGTTTCCCGTGTTGAGGTGGAACCAAGACTGGAGGATTCACCAAACATTTCTTAATCTCTTCCAAAGCTAGCTGCTGCTCTTCTTTCCATATAAATTCTTGATTGGCCTTCAATTTCAACAGCGGACTAAAAGACTTAATCTTTCCAGACAGATTAGATATAAATCTTCTAATAAAATTAATCTTGCCGATCAAGGATTACAACTCAGTCTTATTTGTGGGAGCAACTACTTTGTTAATTATATCAATAGATTTTCTGCCGATCTCGATGCCTCTCTGATGCACCATAAAACCCAGAAACTGACCTGCCGATACACCAAATGCACACTTGTTAGGATTTATCTTCAACCCATGCTCCCTTGTGTATTCCAAGATTTTTCGCAAATTGGCAAGATGCTTCTCAAAATTTCCGGATTTAACCACCACATCATCAATATAGATTTCGACTATCATGCCGATGTACTTATGAAAGATAAAATTCATTGCTCTTTGATAAGTAGCACCGACGTTCTTCAAGCCAAAAGTCATTACGACCCACTCAAACAAACCGACGTGACCTATACATCTGAAAGCAGTCTTGTTTATGTCTTCCTCATCCATGAATATTTGTTTATATCCAGCATTACCATCCATGAAACTAATGATTTGATGTCCGGCAGCGGCATCAACCAACAGATCGGCAACTGGCATCGGATAACCATCCATCGGTGTAGCCTTGTTGAGATTCCTGAAATTAATACAAACACGAAGTTTTCCATTCTTCTTATACATAGGAACCACATTAGAAATCCAATCGGCATATCGACACTACCGAATAAACCCAACTTCAATTAACTTTGTAATTTCAGCTTTAATGTCAGGCAACACCATAGGATTACATCGGCGCGCAGGTTGCCGATGTGGTTGGAAACCAGACTTAATAGGCAACCGATGTTCGACTATTGATCGGTCTAAACCAGACATCTCTGTATAATCCCAAGCAAAACAATCTTTATATTCTTTTAATAAGTCAATCAATTGTTGCTTACATTGGGAATCTAACTTAGCACTAATAAAAGTAGGCCTATGCTTACTACCATCGCCGATATTTACTTCTAATAAATCATCGGCCGATGTGAACCCCTGTCCCAGTTTTCCATCATCGGCGAATCGATCCATTAAAACTCTTCTTCAGGACCGACTGCTTGGATCGGTGTAATACGGTAATCGGTAACTTTGAGGAACTCCGTGTCCCAAGCTTCACCTGATATGCACCTAGTTTGCTCATAATTTTCCGATTCTGCCGATGCAACGATTGACGGAGTTTCACTCCGGACGACTTCAATCTTGTCTCCAACCCATTGCACGAGGCTTTGATGCATTGTAGAAGGAATACATCAATTAACATGGATCCAATCCCTTCCTAGGAGCAAGTTGTAGGTGCCTTTGCCACTGATCACGAAAAACGTCGTCGGCAAAGTTTTACTGCCGATGGTTAATTCAACACATACGGCTCCCATAGCTGGCGACACATTGCCTTCAAAATCTTTAAGTTTCATGTCCGTCTTGACTAAGTCTTGGTCACCTTTCCCAAGTTTCCTGAACATGACATATGACATTATATTGATTGATGCCCCACCGTCGACCAGCGTCTTCGTCACGGGCTGACCATCTACTTTACCTTTGATGAACAGAGCTCTTAAGTGCTGCCTTTCATCATCGGCAGGCTTCTCAAAGACAGCTGTCATCGGATCTAACACCAACTGTGCCATCTCAGCAGCTTCTTCCTCAGCATCGACAAGTGCCATGAATTCCATCGGCAATATGACAACCATATTGATTTCTGCTGATGGATCTCTATCCTTGCGCTTTGGCCTCCACTGCTTGACTGGAGACTTTTCTCTTGAAGGATTTTCACTGTCACATAAATCTCCTTGGCGTTCGCGCTGAATCCTTCTTTTCTGAGTCTTTGTCAGACCTTTGGGGCACCATTGAGGAAGCTTAGTTTTCCAAACAGGCTGGTACTGTTTTTCACCGCTTGTATCGGCACCACGCCTTATGTTTGGATCTCTAGAGAATATCTCCTCATCGGGTACTCTTGCATTGGCCATCTCCTCAAGCTCCTCTTGACCAACACGCCTGCCAAGCCTGCCATGCGTGCTGAGCTTGCCCCCCAGTCGATCACGTGCTAACCGTTTTCCTCCAACCGGCCTGCTATAGCCTGATGCTCGATCGTCAAAACAAGGTTTCTTTTCTGACCGATCGGTAGGGTAGTACCCATTACATTCAGGGCAATTATCAGCAGTGGGTAATCTGATGCCTTCTTCCCAGCAATGAACAAAGAAGGGACACCTCCAATGATCTTTATGCCGAAGCCACTCTTAGTGCCTTTCTTCTTCCTGCTGCCGACATTGTTCGTCCTGCGATTGCCGATAATCTTGTCTTGGCTGCCTATGCGTGATTATAACACCAGGAACCCTCTTGGCATTACTGCTTTCATCGGCAACTCTCTTGCCCTTTCTGTCATCGGCAAACTTCTTCACATCACGCTCAGCTACCTGATGGTTTGGATCCACCGATGCATTCTTCCTGGCAGCTTCGGATGTTAACACTTTAGTTTTTTCAGTAGTTTCCACCATGTTATTTGGAAACGGATGCTGGTCAATCTTCATCGGCTTCTGGGCTTTAGTATTTCCAAATGTGATTCGCCCAGATTCAATTTCTGACTGCAACTGTTGCCTAAAGACTTTGCAGTCATTGGTGCCGTGTGAAGTTGCATTGTGCCACTTGCAATACTTGATCCTTCTGAGCTCTACGGCCGATGGAATTATCTGGTTAGGTGCCAGCTTGATCCTCTCTTCTTGAAGCAATAGATCAAACATCCTATCGGCCTTGGTAATGTCAAAGGTGAACCTCTCAGCTTCCTTTTTGCCAAACGGACAGGATACTGACTTCTTGTCCTTAACCCATTCAGCGGCGCCAATGCTCAGCTCTTCATCTGACTCAGAATCCTCTTCTTGCCCAATGAAGGTCACCTTCTTGTTCCAAGTCTTCCTAGGCTCGAAAGTTTTAACATCTTGATCGACAATCCTCTACACCAGATGACTTAGGCTTTTAAATTCTCGAGACGCATACTTATCTTTGATATGCGGCAGTAGTCCCTGGAAAGCCAAATCTGCCAGTTGCCGATCATCAAGTACCAGGCTGTAGCACTTGTTCTTTACGTCTCGCAGCCTCTGAATAAAGTTTTCCACCGATTCATCATTACGCTGCCTCAGCTTGACTAAATCGGTAAGCTTCTTCTTATGCACGCCAGCGAAGAAGTATTTATGAAACTGCCTCTCCAGATCAGCCCATGTGATTATAGAGTTCGGAGGCAGTGAAATGAACCACGTGAACGCCGATCCAGACAATGATGATGAGAACAATCTCACCCTTAGCTCTTCTCTGCTGGCAGCTTCTCCACACTGGATAATGAAGCGGTTGTGTGCTCCATCGTTGACGTGTCATCTTGGCCAGAGAACTTGGTAAAATCCGGCACCTGGTATCGATTTGGAAGAGGGATTAAATCGTATCCCGGAGGGTATGGCGTCTGATAAGAATACGTGTTAACCTTGGGTTTAATGCCGAATTGTTCCTTCATCACCTCGGCAATCTTATCAGCCCAGTACGCATCCTGTTCTTGCCAACTCATTGGTTGGACGTTGACCGGCGGAGCCGGCTGATGCGCCCCTTCAGGTCTCGGTGGCAAAGCGCTTGAAGTAATTGGTGCATGCGCAGTACCAGTCATCTGAACATTATGCATCGGCTGATCGGCCGATGGGTAGCTTTGCAAACTCACTGGATTATGTTGTGGCATTACATTCATCGGTTGCTGTACCGATGCTCCACCTTGAGCGTTTGCCCAGTATTGATACCCGGGTTGTACCACCTGATGCTGAATTGGTGGTGGAGCAGTCCAACCAGGATTGTAAGTCATCAGCATATAATTCACCGATGGCTGATAGCTAACTGGAGCGTGTTGCTCCTGTATTCTGGAGCAATCAATAATTAGACTACCTTGAGGTCTTGGTACTCCAGCTTGAGGATTTGCCACAACCATAGGCTAACTCGTATTTGCAGGACCCTGCTGCACTGGTAAAGAACTTGTCGATGGTGGCATTAGAGGCATTTTAGGTATCTCCACCTGAAGCTCTTCTGGCGGCAATTACATACTTGGAGCAGACGTAGCATAATGCATCATAAGATTCATCGGCTGCGAAGACATTGTCGATACCATAGGACCGCTCCATGTTGTACTGTTACTCTGGATTAGATTGGAATCAACAGATGAATTTGGAGGCATACCGTATCCCCACCAGTTGACGGGAGTTGGTTGACTCTTAGCTGCGGGTCCTGAAATTGCCGATGCCACCAGATCTGTATTCAACGGAGTGACGCTTGCAGGGCTCGATCTTGGCGGTGTAGCCACATCGGCAGACGGATCCACAGGAGTGGAAGACGTCATTGGAACTACCGATGGGTTTATAGATGCCGATCCAGGTTGATGATACGCTGGACCAACATAACGGGGTGCATGTCCTTCCTTGAAAGATTGCATGACAGCATTGTATACAGTATTGGACATCACATTGGAGTGGCTAACTAATGCTTGATTTAAAGCAGAATTAACCATCTCTTGCAATTTACCAGGATTGGCGTTGAAAGTGACCTGCCGCGGCAACGACGGATCTTGCTTCTGGATGGCTTCGCCGCTCCTGTTGAGGCTGAAGGACTTCAGATATAACTGCTTGTACTCCTCCATAGCCCGCTCCATAGTCAACTTCTGATCATCTTTCAGATCGGCTTCGGAGACTTCAATGACGTTCCTCGGATTGACGTCGGTATTATCACCCATGATAGATGTATAATTGGTCCCATCGGGTGTGCCAAAAGAGGTATTTACACAAAAAGCGTCAGGATCTGCGAACACCTCGGGCTTATACCCGAATTCGATATCCAAAGGTGTGCCAGTCGATTTGATCAGTTAATCGACAAGGACGATAACTAGAACAAGGTTTGAACGAGACAACGGCGATGCGCCCGGATGTCAAGGTTCAAACTTGATCAGGATAACTAGAGTAGAGCTGAACGAGACGACAACGATGCGCCCGGACGTCAAGGCTCAGATTGTTCAAACACGGAACTTGCAAGGGTTGACGGAGGTCGATGAGATGCATCCCGTCGAAACTTGAAGAACTCGTAGATAATTAAACCTAATGCAGTAAAGGTAAATTGCTGGTAAAGTAGATAAAAAAGTAATTGATTTGTATTGATTGGATTGATTTCTCATGACCCCTAGGTACATATTTATACTCCGGCAATAGGAGTTGTAGACAGACACGACTCGTACCTTTCCTAAACAAAACAAACCCCTATTTTAAAGGAAATAACTGACTCGCGCAGGAGTCAGACCCAAATAACAATGCTATTTTCCTAAACAGACACCTCTATTTTTAAGGAAACAAACGACTTGTGCAAGAGTCGGGCTCAAACTTCTATAACAATACTGGTATAAGATCACCAGTTTCCTTATGTCTTCTCTTCGATGAAACTTTCCATCGGCAGACTCTTCAATCAACAACTTCCTTCTATTGCCATCGGCAATCCCCTGCTGACGTCAACCGCCACGTCACCCTGTGCCCATCGGCATCATCTCCTTATCAGTAATACCTTCCAATCGGCAACTCTTCACCTCCACTGGTAACTTGTCTTTACCAATTAACTCCTATCGGCAAGAATCGTCCAGCTTCCATCAACAACAAACTTATCCCGTTCGCAGCATTCACTCTCATCGGTAACATTGACCGATGACCTTCCGATGCCGATAGAAAACGGCTACTGATTAATGCAAGTCTTAGCTCATTTGACACATGCCGAAACATGGTGTCAACAGGGAGCTATGCCACGTCGCCCCCTCGTTCCGGCCGTCGGATCGCTCTAGCGGACGGCTAGGATCTCCCCCCACGGTGCCGATTTTTTTAGAAAACCCCTCCATTTTATCCGAAATCATCCCGCGGTATATTCAAGTTCTGGTGAACAGTATACACGCTTTGTTTTCTTTCGTGTCGACCCCTGTATTGTGGAAATGATTCACGGGAAGGAGAGAAAATCTTAATTCCATGGATATTTTGCGATTACCCGCCCGCCTTCCGCTTTTACAGAAAAAACCCCTGCCCTCGAGCCAGACCTAGGTCGCCGCCCCACGTCATCTCTCTCCCCAAGTCCCAATCCCTCTTTCCCCTTCCTCTCGCTCAGTTCGCCCGGCCCCGGCTGCTCCGCCTCACCCGCCTTCCCTCCTCACTCCCTCTCCCTCCCGAAGTGTCGGCGCTGCGGCTGGCCCCGACAGCGGCGACCTCCCCACTGTGCGTGCGGCCATGGGCCCTAGAGGCGGCGCCCTCCCCGCGGTGCACGCGGCCCAGCACTGGCTGGCCCTCTGCGACAGGGCGCCGTTCTGTGCCTCGGCGCGGTCGGCCGCTGCTGCCCCTTCGCACGGGTGGGCCCAGACACGGGCGACACTAGCCACCACGGAACGCCGCCCGACGCCCCACCTTCCTCGCCGCCCCCCGGTGCCGGCTCTCCTTTCTCCCTCTTCTTTCCCCCCAGCGTGGTCGTGCAGCAGGCCCTCGAGCGTGTCCGTCTCCCCGCGCTGCTGCCGAGCAGGACGCCCTGGCACGGGCGCGCCTGCCTCCACGTGCGGCCTGGATGGCGATGCCGCCAGTGTGCGCTGCAACCACACCGACGAACCCCAGCTGTGGTCGCATCCGCGACGGCGTGGCATGGGAGAGCCCCATCGCTGGCCAGGTCCCGGCTCGGTGCCCGGCCGCTGCGCAGGTGCTCTCTCTCTCTTGCCCCCCACCCCTCCCCTTCCCTCGTCGAATCCGGTGTCTCCATGGTCTTGTCCGTGCTCTCGTCAGATTCGGTGCCTCCATGGCCAGATCTGTTTGTACTCCTGTCGGATGTGTGTAGAGCACCAGACACAAATTAAAGTCGTCGGCGTGGGGTGGCATGGTGGAAGACCGTGGCCCAGCGACAACGCTGGCCGCTGCCTCCTGCACTTCCTCTTTTTTTGTGCCACAATGATTTCCACATCTGAACTCAAATTTGGTGGGCTAAATGCAGGGATCCCCACAATTACTGATGTTCCCTATCCTTGTCCTAGCCATTGCAGTCACTGGTGTAAGTAAGCCTGCTACCATTTATGCTCTATGATCTTGTTGACACCGTTTTTCAGCACGTGTCAAATGAGATAAGGCTTGACTGGTCAGCAGCCGTTCTTCATCGGCATCGGGAAATCATGAGTCAGTATTGCCGATGGGAGTATGCTACGGAAAGGCTAAGTGTGTTGCCGATGGAGACTGGATGGTCCTTGCCGATAAGGTTAATTGGTGAAATTAGGTCGTCTGGGCTGTAAAGTTGTTGTTGCCGATTGCCGATGAGGAGACGTTGCCGATTGCCGATGAAAGTGGTTGCTGATTGCTGATAGGGACTGATTGGTGAAGACAGTTACCAGTACAAGTGGCCGATCGGGAAATATTGCCGATGCCGATAGGCATAGGGTACCGATGAATATAGGGTGACTTAGCGTGTGATATCAGCGGAGGATTACTGGTGGCTAAAGAAGGAAATTGCGGATTGAAGGGATCTGCCGATGGAAAGTTTCCATCGAGGAGAGGCATAAGGAAACTGGTGATTTTGTACCAGTATTATAATAGAAGTTTGAGTCCGACTCTTGCATGAGTCGTTTATTTTTCTTTAAAATAGGCGTGTTTGTTTAGGAAAATAAGTATTGTTATTTTAGATCCGACTCCTGCGCGAGTCAGTTTCCTTAAAGTTAGGAGTTTGTTTTAGGAAGGATACGAGTCGTGTCTTTGTACAACTCTCCATGCGGGAGTATAAATATGTGCCCGAGGGCTGCGTGTAAGATATCAATCCAATATCAAACAAACCAATTTTATTCTTATTCTACTTCTTATTGCAATTTATCCTTTTTGCATTAGTTATAGCTTATCAACGAGTTCTTCAAGCTTCGACGGGCTGCATCATCTTGATCTCCGTCAAATCCTTGCAAGTTCCGCGTGGGAGTACCTCTGAGCTTTGGCATCCGGGCGCATCGCTGTTGCCTCGTTCAGCTCTGCTCTAGTTATCCTGATCAAGCCTCAATCCCAGCATCCGGGCGCATCGCCGTTGTCTGGATTGGATCTTGTTCTAGTTATCGTCCTTGTCGATTAACTGGTCAAATGGACTGGCACGCCTCCGGATATCGAATTTCGGGTATAAGCCCGAGGTGTTCGCAGATCCTGACGCTTTTTGTGTCAACAGATCTCAAATGTGCCTTATTAAATTAGTTAATTAGTTACTAAGCTTTTCTTCTGTTAATATCGTGATTTCGTTTTCAGTCTATAAAAATAGCATTTGGTTATGTGATGCTCTACAGCATGAAATGTGCTTTGGTATGTGATATATTTTGGTATACACAGATTATAGGCCTCTGTAGATGAATTTGTCTCATTTTCTTCTATTTAGTTACTAGTTTTTTCGCGGTCCAACTTATTGATTGATGTGGTTCTGCTATGCACACTAAAGAAAATGGGTACTACCAGTTTCTCTGCTAACCAAGATGCTGCAAATACATGAAAGGGATAGATATCATATGCTGATTACAGAAACATTAGTTTTTCTAGGTTCTTCGTCGTGGTTCGGTGACTCTCTAAAAGTTGTTTTCAACATAAAAAAGTGTTGTTTTCAGTCTACCTGCGGAGCATTAGAGGTGACAAGAAAGTATATGCTTTAGTCCACAGATATCTCTGGTGAGGGTTCTCGCTACTGCCATTGCTCATTAGTGCAATTCTCTACATCTTTATAGCTACCAGTACTTCGGTCTACAGAAATGTTTATATTTATGGAAACCATAAATTATGCCAAAAGCCCAAAAATTCCTTGGATTGCTTCATCTTATATTTTCCATTTAAAGTTTGCACTTATGTGTTTTGTGGTGATGAATAGGAAATATTTTCTATTGTTTTTACACCTTGGATGCATGGGTCAGGTAGGTAGTTTAATTAGTAATAGTATGCTGTAATCAATGACAGTATGTTGTTTTTAAACATATCGTATTGGTTATCTACATGCTTAGTATTTTTAATAGTATGTTCAAAGCTAGCCTTCATGGCTCATTGAAGTGTTTCAGTCCTATATTCATGGCTCATTGAAGTTTTTCAGTCCTATATTTATGGCTGCCTGCTAATTGCTACTTGCTACTAACGCATGCATCTATTGTCCTAATTGTAATCTTCTCTTTGTCCCATCTTTTTAATTACAGTTGAGTTCCAGAGCTTGATTTGAGAACATTTGTACTCACATTTTTTGGCCTACACCTTATAGGGCCACATTTACATGTCCGCTAGTCTTTCTCTAAGCTTCATGAGTAATTATCAGTATGTAGTGATTAAATCTGTATTTTTCCTTCCCCACCTGATAGGTAATTTACTTATGGTCAACAATTAGAGGTGCTGCTTGCAAGATGTTTACAGGTTCCCTTCGTTCCTTTTTGTTGTGGCATGAGTGAGTTGTCCACACATGTGTGTTTGCTAGGAAAGACCTTTTTCTCCTATGCCTGCTCTCCTTGCTATTGCCGGGGTCAAATACGTGTGTGGATCTGGCTCGCCGGCCTTCATTGCTGGAGGAGCCCCACACAGCGCATCTGCCCCATTGTGCATGGCGGAGGCACTCTCTCTCCCCTTGTCCCGTCCCCTTTTGTCAGCTCTCTGTTGTCACTGTGAGGATCTTGGCCCCCTTCCCTACAAGGCCATCGGCTGATGCATTCTCTTGTTTTTAAACGTGCGGATCATGTGCAGAACTGACACCGTTCATTTTACAATGATGATTTATTGTTTCATTCTTCATATTATCTACTGAGGTTTTGGGATTGTGCAATGATGATCTGTTTTTAGACTGAGACAATGAAATTGTGCAATGTTGATTAATTATTTTGTTATTCCATGACTCTTACTATTTGCATTTGTTCTATGATGACAGTGTCATTATGGCTTACCAACTCTCTTTTGCATGTGTTGTTTTGTATTTATTTTTTATCAGTTCCTAAATTTTGTGCATTTGTTACTGAGCACAAGTCCATTGTCAATGATGTCTTCACTTCATGTAATTTGTTGGTGTTATATTACTGAGCGCACCCCATTGCTAATGATGTATTTACTCATCACAGATTCATAGTTTGGGTGGCTACAGTGGGTTGTTTCAGTTTGCTACAGGTTCCATGTTGATGGTTGATGCTACATGTACTAATGATTTTGTTGTGGTTATATATTTCTCTCTCAGAAATTAATTTGGATATATAGGCCGAGAACTGCAGGTTAGTGTGTGTGGATCCTTAGTTCTTGAATGATTTAGTTGACAATTCAGTTTTGGTGACCATGGGTATGTTTTGGCATACGATTTATCTTTTTTTTTTGCATGCTCTGTGGTTTTCGTGATGCTAAGCCTAATTTGATTTTAATAGTTTTATTCTCAATGTGTGGATATTGATGCCACTGGGTTCATTATTTTTATGTTATAATAGAGGTCATGAACTAATGCTTAGATTTTAGTGGTTCAAAGATGCTAATAAATATGCTAACAAGTTCTCAATCTGTAGGCTGACCACACCAGGCAGCATCCAGATCAGCCATGGCCCATAGCTGTAGTACTCATAGTTAGCACACCTATTAACACGGGATTTTTGCACAATGACAAGTGGGCCAGTACGCGGCGAGTCGGTGGAGATGGATGCTCAGAGCATTCGGCAAAGTCCATGCGGTCGGTTAATTCCCAGATTCGGCAATCGATCGCGCAATCGGTTAATTAGAAGAAGGGTGGTTTCCATCGGAGCGACGAAGGCGGCAAGTGAGAGCCGAATTGATAACGACAATTGCGATAATTAAGGCAACGAAGACTCCGAAGGAAACCAAAATCAAGATATTGTGTTTTTTCCTTTAATATTTTACAGTCGTGTCCTCTTAGGACTCATGTCATAGCCGGGGTATAAATATAAGCCCTTAGCTATTGTAAAAGGTGTTTACAACCAAATCAATACAACCGGCCCCGTGCCAACTTCGAGTCCTTTTGTCGTGTCGTCGAGTTCTTCCAGAGGAATCATCGATCCGTCGACTTCCGTAAGTCTTGACAACCTTGTTATCATGTCTAGTATCATGCGGTGGATTTAGATGTTGATGCAAATAGTCTTGTTTATTATCAATGAGCGTGCGGCGGATCCTTGATTGATGATCAAGAAGTCTTTACTTATGTTTTGTTTACAAGTAAATATCGTGCGTCAGGTATTTGTTCGATATGCCTAGCATAAGCAAAATAGTTATCGGCTCTCATAGATTGGACAAAATCTATTGGATTAATTAAGTTATCGTGTTACACGTTTTAGATAATCTTTACATATTTGTAAACACTTTTTTGCCCAATCTAGATTGATACGGTTCGGCTCTTATATAGATCTATCTATGTTACAATGAATTATTGCTTTCATGTTATTCTTATAAGTAGATCTTATGTCTATAATAGCCGAATTAGTTTGAATCTAGATTGTTACATGTTGCGGGTTCATGCATGGTATTCATGTTTAAGCTTTGATGATGCTAGGTATCGTGCGGCAGATGTAGACTTTAGATTAGTTTAATCATGTTTGCTTACGTGTTTTCTTCATCATGGACCCCAATTCGGCTGATTGCCGAGCTTGGTTATGATTTAATCTATATTCAACTATGATTCATTTGTACGTTCTTTTCCCATGCATGCGCGTTCGGCAATCGGAGGTTCACGTACTCTTATGTCTGTTTTAGTCGAATGTTCCATAAAACTGTTGGCAGATAGTTTTCATAGCTGTATGTCGTTGTAAGTGGCTTCAGGGCCGTACATATGGAACTGTCTGGTATTATCAACACGTTCCAGTTTATATCTAATGACTTTCATCCTTTGTTAGTTTCAGGTCAAACTGACTGGCACGTTTTCGGTTCTCGAAGCACCCGGGCACCCGATTGAAGCCACGCTTTCCGGCTTGCTGTGTGTGAGACACAGTACGTCATTTTTTGTGTCAATACACTTTTTGGCACGCTCGGTGGGACCCCACATCTCAAGATGGGTGAAATCAACAACAACCTTGTTCCGGATGTAACTATGGATGAATTGCCGATAGACATGAGGAGTACTGTCCAGCAGGCATGCGATGAGTTTCAGAACAAATGTTTGATGTCTTTCTCGAAGAACAAAAGCAACAAAGTTATCCAGAAACAGGCGCTCTCATGAACCCTCCTCCCAAATCAATCTGATTGCACGGATGAGGAGGAGGCTCGTAGAGTTGGTGCGATGATCTACAAAGCTATGAGTGAAACTATGACAAATCACCATACAGCTTTCCTGAATACTTTTCGCCAGATCATGGTTAGCACGTTCGGACCAGCCGCCGACAAACTCTTTGAGGAGACTCACGGTCCGTTACACGGGGCGACGTTGTTCCATGTGCCCAAGTACCAGGAGAAGACCGCTGAGGGAGGAGGAGTGCCGGACATGACCCAAGCTAGGGTGGATCCTCACTAGAAGCAGTAATATCCAGTGACTCACGGCTTGCTTGCATTCGGCATGTCAGGGAACGTCCCACATTCGGCTCTCAAGATATCTCCAATAGCAAACAGACTGCAAAAGAGCATGTATGGGCAGGGGTATCAAGAATTTGCCGATTACGACGCCATCAATGCTCTCCCGAATCCTGGATACAGGAGCCCAGCAGGGCTACCATTTGAGGGGCACGCACGCGGAACTCAGCATCCCAGTGTCGATCTTATCATGGATAGGATGGCGGACATGATGAAGAATCAGTTTGGCTTGAAGCCGAAGAACCAGTCATACACATACTAGTCCCCTTATCCAGAATGGTACAACCGAGTGGCTCTTCCCCCAAGAGTTAAGGCTCATACGGATCTAACCAAGTTTTCAGGTCAAGATGACACCAGCACTATAGAACACATCAGTCGATACTTGATGCAGTTGGGGGAAGCGTCTATAGATGATGCTTGGAAGATCAGGTACTTCCCTATGTCTTTGATGGGACCGACTTTCACATGGTTCGCGTCTCTTCCACTAAACTCCATCATCAGCTGGGCAGACCTAGAGCAGAAATTCCATGCATATTTATTTACATGCACCAATGAGAAAAAGCTAGTCGATCTGATGAGCTTGATACAGAGGGCTAATAAGACACCCTAGGAATACCTCCGTAGATTCAGGGAAACCAAAAACCTCTGCTACTCAGTTGCCAGGGATGGCAGTGGCAGGCATGCAACCGAACATGAGGGAAAATATGTTTGGCATGGACTTCGAGGACCTTGGTCAGTTGTCACAGCGTTTGGCGATGATGAATAACCAAGCTCAAGGGTTCAGGAGAGACAATCATTTTCAGAAAGGTGATATAACTAATACAGTGTATCAGAGTTTCCTGGAAGAGCCAATGGAGTTCGAAGACGAGGATGAGGTCGCCGCAGTCGAACTGGTCTGGGCAAATGAACCAACTCAAGTCAATCAACGATGGTTGAGGCAGCAGAAAGACACCTACGACTTTGATGTATCCAAATCAGACAAGCTGTTCGAGTTGTTGCTCAGGGAAGGACGCATCAAGTTGCCTGAAGGACACCCTATGCTGCGTCCTGAAGGAGTAAAGGACAAGAGGTTTTGCGGCTACCACAACACTAGTTCTCATGCCATCAATAATTGCCGGGTGTTCAGGATGAAGATCCAGAAAGCTATTCAGGAAGGACATTTGAAGTTGACGGCAAGATGAAGATTGACACTAACCCTTTTGCACAAAACACAATATCTTTCTCTATGAATATGGTTGTCGTGGAAGACTCCAAGGGCAAGAGCGAGATGAAAGTGCTGACCTCAGATAGAGCAAAAAGACTGGTGTTGTTGACCCTAATCGGCAGATTACAGAAAAGGAACTTCGGCAACGAGGACAGTTCCAGAGTAGCCAAACTGAAAGAGGGGAGACTTCCAAACCCAGGGTCACAACACAGATCCTATTGAACAAATGGCAACGGGAGCGCGAGCAGTATCAGAGGCGGATGCATTACGAAGAGCAGAGGTTCATAGAGGAGCGTCAGAGGCATGAAGAAGAAGTGTATCAAAGAGAACAAGAGCGCTTGAGAGAGCAGGAGCGGTCTCATTGGGGATGCTCATTTTTCAAACACTGTTGGAATGAAGGCCTAAAGCTGCCTACTAGAGATAATTGCCCCGAATGCAGTGATCGGTATTCAGGGTATAGGCAGTCCCAGGTCAACCGCCGTCCGGTCCATGAAAGACTTGGAGCACATGCTCCTGGGGACGATCGGCGTTTAAAAATAGGCGACTCAGAGGATCGGCAAGGTAAAAGGTTTGCCGATCAAGAGTGGGTTCGTTCTGATGAGCAAGAGCACTGAGAGTATGCATGGAAGAACGGGCAGTGGTGTCCACTAGGTCTGAAGAAGAGCCAGAAAAGGAGGGTGCAACGCTTGAGAAACAGAGAGCTAGCACAAGTAACTGCCGAACAGAAACTAACATGGCGTCCTAAGGGAAGGGCCAAGGATACGACCGTTCGGCTGATACGTACATGGCCTTCTTCATTCCATCAGAATTTATAGCTCCTGAGAACCAAGATATCCAAGATGAAGTGTCTTTAGATGATGATGAGAGCGAGTACCAAAACCTGATGGCCCAGCTTGTCCTGACTCAGCAGGCAGTATTCGACAAACCGGCAAGACATCGACACTTGAAAGCGCTTTACGTGAAGAGATACATCAATGGCAAGCCCCTGACCAAGATGTTGGTTGATGGAGGGGCTTCCATCAATATCATGCCATATACTACTTTCAGGAAGCTCGGAATGACCAATGAGGAGTTGTTGAAGACCGACTTGGTACTCAGAGACTTTGCTGGCAACCCTTCCGACACTCAGGGGGCAGTACACGTCGAGTTGATGATAGGATCAAAGACTCTGATCACTACCTTCTTTGTCATAGATGGCAAGGGGCATATAGTCTGCTATTGGGGAGGGATTGGATCCATGCTAACTGATGTATACCTTCAACCATGCATCAAGCTCTCATTCAATGGGTCGGAGATGATGTGGAAATCGTTCAGGCCGATGATTCAGTAAGTGTCGCTGCCATAGAGCCTGTTTACTGGGAGTATGACGGCTTCGATTGTTTCTCTGGAAAGATTTGGGGAGAAGGTCCTGTGAATGTCTCCGGCAAGGGCCAACAACCGATCCAAGCAATCGGCTCTGAGAGTAATTTTTAATGGGGAACACGATCGATGACAGCGAAGGGAAACTAGGATGTGACTTCATGTCGGCCGATAAGCTAGAGGAGATAAATATTGGTGATAATGCTAAACCAAGGCCGATGTTTATCAGTGCAAATTTAGACCAAGAGCATAGGTTGAAGCTGATAGACTTACTAAAAGAATTCAAAGATTGTTTCGCTTGGAATTATACAGAGATGCCAGGGCTGGATCGTTCTGTCGTAGAGCATAAACTGCCGATCAAGCCTGGATACCGTCCTTTCAAACAACCTCCTCGGAAGATTTACAAAGAGGAGGTATTGGCCAATGTAAAGAAAGAAGTTGAAAGATTATTGGAGGCTAATTTCATTCGGCCATGCATATATGCAGATTGGGTTTCAAACATAGTTCCGGTTTATAAGAAGAATGGAAAGATGAGGGTCTGCATTGATTTTAGAAATCTCAACAAAACTACTCCTATGGACGGTTACCCGATGCCAGTTGCTGATCTACTCGTGGACGCGTCGGCTGGTTATGAAGTCATTAGCTTCATGGATGGTAATACTGGTTATAACCAAATCTTCATGGCAATAGAAGATATTTCAAAAACAGCCTTCAGATGCCCTGGTCATATTGGTTTGTTTGAATGGATTGTCATGACTTTTGGTTTGAAGAATTCCAGTGCAACCTATCAGAGAGCTATGAACTATATTTTTTCACGAGTTGATCGGCAAGATTGTGGAAATCTATATTGATGACGTGGTAGTCAAGTCTAGAAACCATGAGGGGCATTTGGCCGATTTGAGAAAGACCTTGGAGTGCACTAGGAAACATGGTTTGAGGATGAACTCGAATAAGTGTGCCTTTGGAGTCTTGGCTGGTGAGTTTTTAGGCTTTCTGGTCCATAAAGGAGGGATCAAAGTCGACAAGAAGAGCATGGAAGCAATGGACAAGGTGGTACCTCCAACCAATCTCACAGAGTTACAATCATTGCTGGGCAAGATTAATTTTGTGAGAAGATTCATCTCTAACTTGTTAGAAAGAGTGTTACCTTTCTCTCCGCTATTGAAGCTTAAAAGGGATCAAGAGTTTGTGTGGGGTGACGTACAATAGAAGGCGTTTGATGAGATTAAAGAGTACATGAAGGCACCACCAGTATTGGTACCTCCGCAACTTGACAAGCCTTTTAAGTTGTACGTGGCGGCCGACAATCTGACAATAGGGTCGGCCCTCATGCAAGAGTTTGAAGGGAAAGAAAGAGTAATAGATTACCTTAGCCGAAAGCTGCTGGATCCAGAGACAAGGTATTCGGCTATAGAAAAGCTTTGCTTGTGTGTGTTTTACTCATGTACTAAACTTCGGCATTATTTGTTAAATGCCAAATGTGTGGTAGTTTTTGAGTTTGATGTGATAAAACACATGTTATTGATGCCAATTTTAAATGGAAGAATTTACAAATGAATTTTAGTTTTGTCAGAATTTGATTTAAGGTACAAATCGGCAAAGGTAGTAAAAGGTCAAGTTATTGTTGATTTTGTTACCCAACACCGTGATCCCTCTGCTAACATGGTGACCATTGCGCCATGGACTTTGTTTTTGATGGTTCATCTTGTAGCAAAGGTGGTGGAGCCGGTGTTCTCTTGATTTCTCCTAGAGGTTTGACCTTTGAGTATGCCATCCCTATTGGATTTTTGGTTACTAACAATCAAGCAGAATATGAGGCATTTCTTAGAGGGATCTGATTGCTTGTCAAAGTAAGGGCTGTTGCTGTTGAGGTTTTCGGGGATTCTGAGCTAGTAATTAACCAACTGATCGGCCAATATGAATGCAAGAGTGATATGTTAAAGGGATATTATAAAGAGTGCCGAGAACTTCTAAAGAGTTTTCAGGTAGCCACCTTGCATCATATCCCTAGGGGACAGAATGAAGAAGCAAACAGACTGGCTCAAAGTGCTTCGGGATACCGAGAGGGTCAGGAAATTCATACTTTGGATAAAGATTAGCTCGGATTCCAGAGTCACCAGTGAATCTTTAGCAGCCTGAAGATTGGAGTATACAGCTTTAGCTTATTGTCTCTTCTGAAGCTTGCTATCCTGCAGAGCAATCCTAGAGGCTATATTTTTGTTTGCCCTTTTCACCATACTAAAATAGTCAAGCCTGGCTGCAGACTCCAAAGAGACCTTGAGGGCAGTTGGAAGATCTTGATCGATCAGCTCGAGGATATCCTTTATCTGATTTGAATCTTGGACCAGGATGTTGATGTCCTTATTCAGCAGGTGAGCTATGTCCTGCAGCCAGGCCTGATTTTCCTCTGATAAAGCCTGCTGGGAGGTAGATTCTTCCCCTTTTTCACTGATAAAATCTTCAACGGTGAAGGAGAAGCTAGTGATTGGTTTGGCAGTATTCTTGAGAAAGGAAGGAGTATTAGCCGATTGGGTAAAAATTGTTGAAAAGGATGGTTTAAGGTAGTGTATTACCTGCTGGGTTGATTGAGCCTCAAGATGTGGTGTGCCTTGGCTTGGTTGATTTGACTGGGTGCTCTGAGGAGGTGAATTTGGAGCTGGACCAGAAGAGTGTTCTCCTGCTAAATTGTATAAAATTTTGTCTGTTTCCAACAGTACAGATACATGAGCAGGAATTGAATGATATATAAAAGAGGAAGGTGATTAGCCGAATAATATTACTAATGCGCTCAGCAGTTTCTTGAGCGTTAGTGCTTTCGGCTTCATCAGTTTCAGTGTACTCGGTTTCATGAACTTCTGCTGATGGTTGGGTTTCTGCATCTTTAGTAACGGGAATGTCTACTGTCGGTGGAGCATTGCTTGATCTGGGGGTATTGACATGTGACTGCAATGAAGGTGGTTAATATAAGAGCAGGCAATTTTATTCCAAAGTGAAAGTTTATTACTGAATAAAACTCATACCTTGGGAGATTTCTGAGATTTTTTGGACCTCACTTTCCTGGTCACATGAATGTCTTCAAGCATTTTCCTCTTGCTTTTTTCTTCTAAAGGGGCAGTAGCTTACACTGCAGGGGTCTTCATGAAGATTTTTAGAGTGAGGGCATTGTAGCCCAATGCAAGTTTAGGCCCAGCTTTGTAATACTCCACTGCTTTATTGGGAGGAGTAGGCTCAAAATCCTATACATGGTCAGATTTCAGAATATGAAATGAATGCGGAAACAAGAAATAACTAATGCAATGAGATTACCTCACTCTCAGGAGCAAATTGAGGATATAAGTCTTGGCATAAGGGATGAACTGGTATGTTGAAAATGTGGTTGTGTCACTCTTGCCACCAAGCAGAGAAAAGGGGATGGGCATCATCCACTAGTCCAAATGAGGAAGGTTCATATGTTGGAAAATCTTGTCCAAGCTCAAAAACTTTTCTAACTTCTGTTTCATTAGTGATCAGCTCCCTGTATCTTATGATTGATGAGAAGAAAGGTCTTGGGGCAGCTGTCCACATCCTAATTGCCTGGATGCCATATTGGGATTATAGAATTCATAGGTGGGCTGCACCATTCTTCCATGATGAAATTCGGCTGGCAGGATGTATGGCTTGATGAAGGAATTGAAAATTTCAGTAGATACCTTATCAGAGCAGCCAGACTCATAGCTGAATTTGTAAGGGAATGTCAGATCATCATTCTCTCTATAAGGAAGCCAGAGCACGTTATTGAAACCTTTGAAGAACAACTTGAAGAGATGACCAATATCCATTTCGATGCTGATGGATGATGATGCTTCTCCATAGGTTTGACAGCTCTTGGTTGTTGCTTGATCACCCTCGGCATAATTAACTGAAGGAAAACTTAAATTGTGAAGAGGTACAGATACTACTTGATGCATGTAGAGTTGCAGCCACATCTGAATGAACCACCAAGGGCCACTCACACAGGAAATCCCCTTGCCATGATACATTTGGATAGAAATCTGATGTATCATGTGGTATACAACCCCTAGGAGATATTTACCCAGGGGAATTAGTGTGTCTGCAGCTAAATCTTCAGCCATTATCATTTACTTTCCTTTTCAGAGACAATACCAGTTGCTTCCATGTAGGTTTGGATGTATCCAACTCATCCACCTCCTGATTTAACAGCTCTCTGGTTACTTTTGCCCTTATACTGACAAGGGTGTACTGATTTGGAGACATTTAAGCCAGTCATCATGAACACATCGGCTAAGGTAGGAGTCATCGTACCATGGCCGAAGATGAAATCGTTGATGGCGTTGGACCAGAAATGAGAGGCTTCTATCAGGAGAGGTTCATTTCTGGGCATTTCTGATAAAGATAGCTCTAGACAGTGGTTGATGTCTTGGCTATCCCAGCTGCTGTTGTTCTTGCTCGACATCCTGCGGTACCAGTTTCGCCATCCGGCTATTGGAGGAAGCGGTCAAGTCTTGAAGGTGTTTGGCCATTGGTTTGGTGGAGTGACTCCGGATTTGAAAGGAATCCTCAAAGTTTCCTTTTCGATAATCTCAGTTGGGTCGGGATTGCCCATGGGACCAAGGAGGTAGGAATCAGGATTTGTGGCATAAGGAATCAAAATCTCATTCTTGTATTCCTTCAAAAATAATGAAATCAAGAAAGCATATGAGTTGGGGGAGAAGCAGGAAAACCGATCAGGGATTGCCGAATACACGAGAAAATGAGTTGGAATTTTACCTCTAGGATCTCGTCCTGAGTCGCCATTGAAAGTTCGATGTAGATTTGAGAATGCCGAAGTATGGATTTCTTGGGTGGCGGCTGCAATATTGAACAGTATAAACCTAAGGGGAAAAGAAAGCTTGCGGTCAATTTTGGAATAAAACGGCTTTTATCCCGAAATTGAGGGGACATGTGTTAACACAGGATTTTTGCACAATGACAAGTGGGTCAGTACGCGGTGAGTCGGCGGAGATGGATGCTCAGAGCATTCGGCAAAGTCCATGCGGTCGGTTAATTCCCAGATTCGACAATCGATAGCGCAATCGGTTAATTAGAAGAAGGGCGGTTTCCATCGGAGCGACGAAGGCGGCAAGTGAGAGCCGAATTGATAACGACAATTGCGATAATTAAGGCAACGAAGACTCCGAAGGAAACCAAAGTCAAGATATTGTGTTTCTTCCTTTAATATTTTGTAGTCGTGTCCTCTTAGGACTCATGTCATAGCCAGGGTGTAAATGTAAGCCCTTAGCTATTGTAAAAGGTGTTCACAACCAAATCAATACAACCGGCCCCGTGCCAACTTCGAGTCCTTTTGTCGTGTCGTCGAGTTCTTCGAGAGGAATCATTGATCCGTCGACCTCCGTAAGTCTTGACAACCTTGTTATCATGTCTAGTATCATGCGGTGGATTTAGATGTTGATGCAAGTAGTCTTGTTTATTATCAATGATCGTGCGGTGGATCCTTGATTGATGATCAAGAAATCTTTACTTATGTTTTGTTTACAAGTAAATACCGTGCGGCAGGTATTTGCTCGATATGCCTAGCATAAGCAAGATAGTTATCGGCTCTCATAGATTTGGCAAAATCTATTGGATTCATTAAGTTATCGTGTTACACGTTTTAGATAATCTTTACATATTTGTAAACAGTCTTTTGCCCAATATAGATTGATATGGTTCGGCTCTTATATAGATCTATCTATGTTGCAATGAATTATTGCTTTCATGTTATTCTTATAAGTAGATCTTATGTCTATAATAGCCGAATTAGTTTGAATCTAGATTGTTACATGTTGCGGGTTCATGCATGCCATTCATATTTAAGCTTTGATAATGCTAGGTATCGTGCGGCAGATGCAGGCTTTAGATTAGTTTAATCATGTTTGCTTACGTGTTTCCTTCATCATGGACCCCAATTCGGCTGATTGCCGAGCTTGGTTATGCTTTAATCTATATTCAACTATAATTCGTTTGTACGTTCTTTTCCCATGCATGCGCGTTCGGCAATCGGAGGTTCACGTACTCTATGTCTGTTTTAGCCGAATGTTCCATAAAACTGTTGACAGATAGCTTTCATAGTTGTATGCCGTTGTAAGTGGCTTCAGGGCCGTACATATGGAACTGTCTGATATTATCCGGCACATTCCAGTTTATATCTAATGACTTTCATCCTTTGTTAGTTTCAGGTCAAACTGACTGGCACGTTTTCGGTTCTCGAAGCACCCGGACACCCGATTAAAGCCACGCTTTCCGACTTACTGTGTGTGAGACACAGTACGTCATTTCTTGTGTCAACAACACCTTTGTAATTCAGCGACCCAAAACTCCAAGGGGGACCTTTTTGCTGCAGAGTTAGGTGTCGGTTTGTCCCACCTTTAATTTTGCAATTATTTGTTCTCAGCTCTGCTCTTAGTCTGTCTTTAAGATATAATGAAGCTTTGATTATGAATGGGAACATTGCATAGTTGCTTAGTTACTGCTCTATTTTTCATAGTTTTGCTTCACTGCTTTCATTTCTAGATATATACAGGATATAAAGTGTAACTTTACAGCTAACACGGCTTTAGTTGTCGTTGCTATAAAAAATGCCACCCATGAGTGATTGATGCGTCGTTGCTATAAAAAATGCCACCCATGAGTGATTGATGCGGTACTCATAATTGGTCATGGCTTCCTAACTCTGCTCTTATTTTGTCTTACAGATATAATAATATATGTGAACGGTACATAGTTCCTTAACTACTGCTCTATCATCCACAGAAATTTTTCGGTAGCCATAGCGGGTAAGGAAAAAATTGGGAGCAGCCAGATTAGATTGTGCCATTATTTAGTTTTCCTTCTACACTTTAACCTACAAGCAATTACCTGCTAAGCTTACTACTAACGACGAAAGCCCAAAAATGCCCATCCATTTTTTTAAAAAAAGAAGAAAGTACATATTGTTTGTTGCACCTACCAGTGGTGGTGTTCCACTTTGTTAGTAAATCTGGATTCCATTTTGGTTCCAATATATTGATGCCCGATATTTGGAACATTATATTGGACTTCCTTTTCTGCTATACCTTCCTCCTCATCTGTTTGGCATAGGCACATAGCTCAGCTTCACTACCTGAGCTATGCGCCTATGCCAAACATGCCCTTAGTCATTTGTTTTTTTTTATCAGTTCAAATCATTATTATTTCACATTGGGCTTACCAAATTGTGTGTTTGGTCAGTGATGCCTGGAATAAAAAAAAGGCTAAAAAGCATTAAAATTTTGTTATTTCATTGTGTAGCCTCCACGGTGTGTTTGCTGCAGAAGGAGCACCAAAGTAAATGGAACTGTGCATCAAGGTATAATGGTCTCTGCTTATTACATATGTCAATAATCTTTCCCACATCTTACTTATCAGATGAATTCTTCATGCTTAGTGATGGTGGGAGTACAATGTTCCTACTGGAAGGTTCACTACAGGTTCTCAATTCTTTCTTTTGCTCCCCTTACCTTGCTGGTTTTGCAGGTTTGGTGGTCCTCTTACTTCTCCATCACACTTTTCTTTGTTTACAGTAGTAAGAATAGCGAGGGTACAAGCCTGTTGGACATGTATACATATTTTCTTTAAGGTTTGAAATATATGGTATCAACGAATGGGTGAATTCTCTTTCCTCTTTATTTTAATTGTGTTGGAAACTATAGTTCATAGTGGTTTATGCTAGGTATTGATTAGTGTCGGTTCCATTATTAGATTGTGTGATTCCAATGCATTTTTATCTAGCTTCATATTCTCGTTTCAGAGATTCTACTGCTGCGGTACCAATATTTAGATAATATATGAGACTCTTTTCCCACGAATGCCATATCTCATACTGTTGTGAACCCAATATTTAGATAATACTTCTGTACCATAGCCTCCTTCTAAATTTTTTTTTTATAGTCATACATGTTCACAATTCTTTTTGCTTGATGAAACAATACACTATACATTGTTGTTGCATATAGGAGTAGAGCTGAAACATAGCCTTATCATGAGTGCTAACTATATTTGTTAACAGCTACTATAATTTCTAGCAAGGCGCAGGATCACCTTGTTTCACCTTTTATTCGAATGCTCTTTACAGACTACAGACTATTCATTGTTGCGTAGACTTAGTGCAGTTGTATGGTTGACAAGTGACCTCCCCTTGGGTGTAACATATACCAATCAACCTTGGAATTCTAAATCATAGTCTGATCTAGGCTTATATAGTTTTGGTTGTTGTCGTATGTTTTTAAAAGTCTTCTGAAGAATAACAGAGGCTCAGTCATATACATACTAATGGCAGAAACAGTGGATGATTTTAATGGTGTTGTTAGATAAGATCTTTGTCATAAAGATGCATCTTTGTCCTGTTATTTGGTTCACAGTTTCTTTGTTTCATGGCTAACTGCTTTTAAGCATGTGAAAGCTAGGAACCATAGTCTTTGAGAAGTTCCATTTTTTAGAAGTTACAGTCGAATGGTTCTGTAACATAAACCTCAAAGCACCATGCTTCTCAGTTACTCTTCCATGATCTGCACGAACACAATAAGATCTTAATGCCATTTTCTTTTGTCGCTCCTCCCAACTTAGTTTCTACAAATATAGATAGCTTTCCAATTCAATGGTAAGTCTTTTGATGCATGCTTCTTTCTTCTGGTTTTGTAGCAAATCCCTATGCTCCATTCTGTAGTCAACAACCATTTCTGCTGCAGGGACATTCTTCTTCCTATCTGGTTTACATATTTGTTTTGTGACCAAAAAACATGCCTACCTCACCACTGCATTCATATTTTTACAGCTGCCACACCAAGATATTATGGAAATTAAGGTGACACATTTTCCACACAACATAGGATTCTTTGTTCCTATCTCCATGCGTCTAATATTATATCCTGCATAAATAGATTCATCTGACTGAGAACCATGGTTTCCCTGATTGACTGCTAGAACACAAATTTTGCTCTATTTTCCCATCAACAGAAGCTATACTTATCTAACCACACTCACCTAGCATCCTGTCACTTCTGAACACATTGTTCCATCCAGCGGGCTGATCACTTCATTACTCGATCGTGGACCACAAGCATCAACACCTGATCTGATTGTATAAAGAGTTGACCCTCCTATGCACCTCATTGTGTCTTGACATCATATGTATACATGTGTCCATGGCATCCTAATTATGTACATCAGCCTCAAACCAGAGAATGCTGACTTGGTCTTGCGCAATCCGTATCATATACGCAGCTATATGTAGTATATACATCCTCTAGGTGTCTATGTATCGACATTGTATCTTATCTGTATACACATAAAGATACTTGCCCTCGTGCGCAGGGGCGCGCCCTTTGTACTAGTGTCTTAACATATTGCATGATCTTGCTCGATCGACAGATTAAACTAGGAACTGTGGAACAAAATGAAGCGCAAAACGAGTTTGTGCTGCGGCTCTACATTAATACTGACGAGAAGCAAAAGACTAGTTGAACTGGTTTGAATTCTTTCATGACATGTACATGTACTGCAATACAACATTTTAGAATTGTTTTTTTAGATAATGGATAAAAAATCCGGCTTCATCTATCCTTGGATAGAATCTGGCCACTTATTACAGACTTTGCTAACAAGTTCACACCCACGAACACTGAAAAAACTGAAACAAGGTAAAGTTTTTGACTAAACCAAACCAATATGTCTATGCCGAAGTCATCCATTGGAACTAAAAAAATGTAACGTCGACGTCTCAATATGTCGCGCCGTAGAGGTCAAAAGATCTTTGCTATCTTCACGCCGCTGCAAGTTCGCCCATTGACGAAGCCAGTGAGTTCCTCTGAACAGTACCTGTAAAAGTGATTTTGATCTGCATTTGTCAAACACCACCTCATTTCTAGTGATCCAAATAGCCCACATTAGTGTTGCAGCTGTTGTTAGTAACAAGGAGTTATACTTTTTGTTCCCCAATTTAGACCAATTTAAAAATAAATCATCTATATTGGACGGAGGCTGTAAACCAAAAAGTATATGGATGGAACGCCATAAAAACTTAGCATAAAAACAATCAAAAAAAGAGATGATTAATTGACTCTTAGAGATGACAAAAACAGCAACGGGTATCGCCGTTCCAATTCCTCTTCGCCAAATTATCTTTGGTTAGAGTAACCTTTCTTTTTAAATACCACAAAAAAATTCTAATCTTCATTGGTAGTTTTGTTTGTCAAATATCCTGTGACACCTGCACTCCATTATTAATTAAAGCAACATACATCGACTTAACTGAAAAACCACGGAGGCCTTCAGGCCCCAAAAGAAAGAATCTATTTCCTGTGATAAGTTAACAGTTTGCAAGGAGGCTACTACACGATGCCAATTTGTTAAGTTCACACCCACCAAATTTCTTCTAAAAGAAATATTAAGGGTCGGTGAACTCATGACTATAGCAATAGAGTCTTGTTTCCTTCTAACAATATTGAACAACCCAGGAAACTTGTCTTTGAGGGGCTTATTTCCTAGCCATGTATCACACTAGAACCTGGTTTGTGACCCATCTTTGACATTAAAGTGCCCTAACTGCATAAAGGAATCCTTAATATTCATAAGACTCTTCCAGAAATGTGAGTTTGTAGGTTTCTTTTCACAACTACCCAAAGTCTTATTTTTAATATATTTATTTCGTAACAATTGTTGTCATAATCCATCTTCATTTAGAAACTTGAACAACCACTTACTCAGTAAGCATTTATTTTGAATTTCCAGGTTCTGAATGCCTAGACCCCCTGGTCTTTAGGCTGACACATGACTTCCCACTTTACTAATCTATATTTTCTTTTCTGGTTGCCGCTTTGCCAATAAAACTGAGATCGGAAACAGTCTATTTTTTCCAACACTTCTTTCGGCAGTTCAAAAAAAGACATTATAAACATCGGTAAGCTTGAAAGCACCGAGTTTATAAGTATTAATCGACCGCCTACTGTGAGTAATTTGCCCTTCCATCCACTCAGTCTTTTTTCAATTCTTTCTTTGATGATCCTCCAGTCTTTGTTGAGTAATTTCCTGAAGTGCATAGGAATACCCAGATAGCGGAAAGGGTACGTTCCGATGGGACACCCAAAGAGGCGGGAGTAGACCTCCTCATGATCCTTGGCTTTCCCAAAACAAAATTTTTTGTTTTTATGAAAGTTGATCTTTAAGCCAGATAATTTTTCGAAAGTGGTTAGCAGTAGTTTCATGTTTACTGCCTTTTCGACATCATAGCTCATAAAGATAACTGTATCATCTACGTACTGTAGAATGGACAAACCATCTTCCAGTAGATGTGGAATTACCCCTTCTATCTGTCTTGATTCCTTTGCTCTGGCAATCAGCACGGCCAACATATCAACCACTATATTAAAGAGTATGGGTGACATGGGGTCGCCTTGCCTAAGGCCTTTTTTCGAAAGTAAGGTCCTAACTGATCATTTATTTTTTATATTTACATTACCGCCTTGTGTAAAATGTCTTATCCATTGACACCACTTTTGTGAGAAACCTTTCATCCTTAAGGTTTGTTGTAGGAAATCCCAGTTAACTTTGTCATAAGCCTTTTTGAAATCTATTTTGAAAATTACGCCATCCCTCTTTTTCGAATGCAGTTCGTGAAGCGTTTCATGTAAGATGGCGGCTCCTTCTATAATATTTCGACCAGGCATGAAGGCTGTCTGAGTCGGTCTTTTTAGAATTGTTGATATGTCAACATTTATACCGTAAGTAGTAACAATAATTAACAGCATGAATAATATTAGTGCCATGTCTTGGCGAATGTATCTTCAATCTTCCTCCAATTACTGGCTCTGAACTCCTGTAAAAGTTGGTTACAGCATGCACCATTAGAGTTGTTGTTTATAATATTGGATGCTTTAGACTTTTGAGACGAGAAATGGAAGACATTTGAAGAATCATGGTCCCTTATGTTTAGGCGATTAACGACAATACTAGGTCACTATGACTAACGTGTGTTTTGCAGAGGCAAAGTCATTAGAGTTAGGTCATAAGTGATGCTTATTGAATGGGCTTAATGGATATCCATGCCCCTAAGATGGAAATCGTTTCGGTTGAAAGGATTAAGCTACAATGTGAAGACTAGGCTAGCTATTAGTGCCATGAGGTGTGAGAAGGGCACTAAGTATAGACTAGGGCTTTGTTTTTCCTTTGACCGTACTATAAAGGGGGGTATGAGGTTAGTAGCTTGACCTAGGAGAGTTTGGGAATGTTGGTGTATGCACACTTGTCACAACTAGTCCTAGATACCCTGCTAATAGCCCTTGAGTTGGTAGGAGCAAAACCCCTAGAGAAAACTTAGTGAAAAGAGTTGAAACAGGAGGAGAAAGAGGCTCCAGACCAGTCTGCCTAGGATGCGTCGGACCAAGGAGAGTGGTCCGACGATCCCTGTCTTAGGCAAGTTTCAGAGACCAGAGCTCCGGACCACCTGTCTAAAGGAGCACCGGACCATAGTCGAGTGATCCGGAGGTCCCTATCAGTGGAAGGTAGCCTCAGAGGAGGCTCCGGACTAGTCCGACGTGTGACTGTCCTCTAGTCCGACGCTTCGAGTCAGAGGAGTTGTTGGATCCAGTAAGCACCCTGGCTCCGGACCTATGCGTCGGACCAGGGCACCGGACCAAGGAGAGTGGTCCGGTGGTGCCAAGCTCAGCTGGACCTTGGAGTCCAATAAGCACCCTGGCTCCGGACCAGAGCGTCGGACCATAGCGAGTGGTCCGACGGTGCCTGCTTTCCAGCAAGTTTGAACTGTGAAGTGCACTCCGGACCAGTTGCCTTAGTCCGGTGGTGTGACCTCCGGACTAGTCCAGTGCCTTCGCAGAAAGTGGAAAAAGTAAGAAACGGCTAGTTTCGAAGGTGGGGACTATTTATAGTTGCCCTCTTCGTCCTTGAGAGGTCTCTTGGCCACTGTTTCACCTGAGGAACTTTTGAGAGACTTCTTGGAGAGCCAAGTGCCTAGTGAGGGAGAGTTTTGAGAGAGTTCATCTTGTTCTTCCCTCCTAGAGTGATTAGGAGTGACTTGTGTGCGTCCATCCACCTTCTTAGCCTTGAGTTGGTCAAGTGAAGGTCTTGTGCTTGTTACTCTTGGTGTTCGACAGCATCTAGACGGTTTGGTGGTGTTCGGAGGAAGTGATCGCCGGAAGATTGTCGGCGGCTCTTCTCCAAGCTTCTGTGATCGGTTGTGGGCGATTCATCGAGCCGGAGTGGCGAAGAATCAGCCCATAGAGAGCACTCTACCCTTGCGCGGGTAGAGGGGGAGTTATACCTTGCGAGATGCTCCAACGAGGACTAGGGGGGGTGTCAACACCTCGATACCTCGGGAAAACATCGCTGCGTCAAGAATTCCTTCCCCTAGCTCTTTACTTACTTGCATTTCTTTCTGCATTGTTCTTTCATTTCCTACTAGAATTGCTTAGGTTGTCTTTCAATTCCTTGGCTTGCTATTGCTTTCTAGTTAGGATACACATTGCGGTAGGCACTAGGGGGTGATTGATATTAATAGGTTTTAATATTGCTTTAGAAATTTAAAAAAAGCCCAATTCATCCCCCCTCTTGGGCATCTAGATCCTTTCAACATTAAAATATTTGTGCCAGATGGTGCAAGTTTAGTCCCTGCATATTAACTTAACGGATCCTTCCGGAGAGTATATTGTTTGCTAGATTCAGTTTCTGTAGCAGTGGTGCGCCGTAGATCAAATTTAGTGGTATCTCGCCCGAGAGTTGGTTACTACCTAGGTCCAAAACTTGCAGTTGTGGTGTACCGTACCCTAAACTCGTTGGTATCTCGCCAGAGAGTTGGTTACTATTCAGGTCGAGACTATGAAGAGTGGCACATCGCGCGAGACCTTCTGGGATGGAGCCATTCAAGTGATTGTTTGAGGCAGTAAAATGCCGAAGCTTGCCTCGAGCACATAGCCACTTTGGTATCCCACCTGTGAGCTTGTTGTCACCAACCAAAACAAAAGATAAGCGTGGTGAGTGCTTCCCCAGCTCTGGCGGGAGTGTGCCAGTAAGCCTGTTGTTGTTCATGTGCAACACCATCAGCGATGGCAACCGACTGATACTTGCTGGTATGTCACCAGAGAAGCTGTTGTTATTGAGCCATAATTGTGTGAGGTTCTCCAAGCGCCCAAAGACTTGAGGAATGGCTCCAGCAAGCTTGTTGTCGAATAAGCTGATGAATTCTAACCCCCTGGCAGCAAGACTATCAACCACCAGGTGTCCGGTGAGGCCGTTTGTGTCAAGAACTAAGTATTGAAGCTTCT